>CM024532.1:36388081-36977173 GCA_014182385.1 Eucalyptus viminalis
AAGATCTATGAAGCATGCTCGTTTGAGGGATAAGAGGGAGAAGACAAGAAACACGAGAGAGAGAGCTCATGATCGTGTCCAAAAAAGCCCCCCCAGAAGCAACTTAAGAAAAACAAAAACCCAGAAATTCCAGATCAACCTTTAGAGAGAAGTGAAATTTTCACAAACTTGCAGCCAAAATTAGCTAAAATCTTGAACTAGAGATTGAAACTTCACTCAAAGATATTTCCAACCATAGGTCACACGTCCAAAATGGAGATTGGAAGACCTCCTAAAGCCCCCGAAAAGATACCCTCCTGACTGGCAAAGGGAGTCCTAAGATTTTTCCAAGTGTTGAGCTCGGTTGGTCACAAGCAAGGAAAAGCGAGTGTTTTTGAGGAAATGGAGAGATTAATGAGGAAAACCATGAGTAACAAGCCAAACTATAATACATATAGTTTGGGTTCGTTCTAAGTTGGCCAACAAAAGAGGTTCGGAAACCTAATTTTGGAGGTGAACAAAAACTTTCGTTGTCAGCTTTTTCTTCTGCAGATCTCACTTTCAATTTGAAAGAGCCATTTTCCACGTGCCCCCCCGGAGGATAATTTCTCATTTCCTTGACCAAGAGTCACTTGAAAATGAATCTAGGAAGCAAGGTAAGCATCCTAGATGTATTTTTGTTTAAGTTTGAACATGTTTTGATCACGAAATCAAGAGGAAAACTAGTCTAGAGAACTGATTTTTGAGGTTGAAATTTTTCTAAGTGTTTAAAGCCTCTTCAATACCCCTACATGCTTGACTTGTTACCCCCTTTGCATTTTTTTTTTTTTTTTTTTTTGTCGTTGTGACTTTGATGAATGTTATATGGGAATACAAATAATGCATAGGACAACCCTGTTTAGTCTTTAAATCTTCTTGTGAACCATGAAACCGTCTATAACATGAGCCATAAACCAAGCCAATCCACTTTGAGACGTGGTTGGCCAGCATAGATCATACATGTATGCTTCTTGGAGAGTTCGTTTTGATGCGTTCAGTTGATCATTTTCGCTGATGTTTGTTGCATATCAAAGTAAATGTTATCTATTTTCATTATGGAGTAATATTTCATATAGATGTTGCATGTGATGGTTGTCGGGGCTTCAATCTGGGCATTTGACATGGCTGTTTGACTTGGGTTCATCACTAGATTTGCAAAATGGCTTCAACCCGCATATTAGAGGCCGTTTTCAGTTCGGTTCTTGTGTGTTGTAGGCTGTGATTTCTAGCTAAACCTGTTCCTTGCATGTGATAGTATAATCTTGACACTTTAGTTCCACATGAGATTGCTTATGAGTTGAGTTTGAAGGTTACAAATATTGCCCAAGGAAGTTGGTTTGTGGTGATTTGATGCATGCCAAGTGTTCGACGAAATGCGCAAACCAAGTTTCAATCTTGAAACGGTCGGTTTGAGCTCGGTTATTGTGATATTCATGTGCTGTGTTATTTCATGTTAGCATGGATCGGTTTAAAGAATTATTATTAATATATGTATTTTTTAAATAATATTTTTTTTTTTGAAAATTTCAAAGATTAAAAAAAAAAATGTTAGATAATATCAAATTAGAGCATAAATGACATTAATGAGACTTTTCTATTTTTATAAAGTCGTTGTCCTAACTTAATGCTATTTTGATATTCTATAATCATTTTTGTAAATAATCTATTTTGCGTAGATTAAAATTAATTAGAGTAATTTCATGCATATGTAAATTCCCATTTTGCTCACGGGGTCCTGTCCCGGGGTGTGAGAACAAGGCCATGTAATGTTATTTGCCCGACTTGTATCGGGTCTTTCTTTTCCGCATTACTTTCAAGTCCTTTCATTTTCTCGGATGTTTATTTATCGCACCGCTTTTCAATAATTTGAATGTAAATTTATTTTCTAGATTATGTGCATTAAAAAAAAACTAGAAAAACATTTGCATGGACACTTAGTGGTTTCATAAAGATTATAATTGGTAATCAAGATTGTGTGGCCATTTAGATAAACAACCTTACAAGTTAGTGGTACCGCAAGGGCGCTAATAAAAACATAGGTGTAAACAAGTCCCCATTCCTAGAAATCTCTAATTGCGTAGGAATTGAGATAACACTCCCGTGTCTCGATTGGTTTCTAGTCGACCCCAATAGGCTAGTGGTGACTCCTAGAAATACATAGGTTGTTAAGAACTAAAAAACAAAATCCAACATTGCACGAGGTATGGGCTTGGGAGAAATCGCGCCTAATCTAGGGCCGTTGGTCCGCCTCTTTAGGCAAATACCCCTAAACTTCTTCTTTTTTCCTCCGAACGGAAAAAAAGAGGTCGCGATAGCTTGGCAACTCCACTGGGGACTTGGTTACAAACCTTAGAGGACTTAGGCCGTAATAATTTGGTTGGTTGTTCACTAACATGGTCTTCATTTGATAGCGCGTGTCGAAGCCACATGGAAGACAAGGTTAGTCCACTAACAACGTGTTGATTATTTTTGTAGGTTTGGAGTAATAAGGGGTGGAGTGTGTGTTAACCCATTTCTTTTGTAGGGAGGCGTAGGAATGTATATCTATATGGATGAAATTGAAGTGTTGTTTGGATATCAATTGTTGTGTGTGCCTTTTATACTTACCTTAGCACTACACATTTACACACACAACCCGCGATCTAAAACCCTGATCGCACTAGGAAGCCCATAGGAGGTGCCAAAAGATGGAACCCGTGCGAGGAATGATCCATGGTTATCCACTTTTGATCCTGCTCATTTTGATTAACGATAAAGAGAACTGTCCGACGCAAGTGTGGAGTGGGGAAAACTCTTTTGATCTAATTGAAATTGGAACCTTTAGCCTTTAGAATCATACATCTTAGTGAGCCTCACGAGTCGACATGCGATGTGTCTTTGTGATTACCGCATTTTCTTTTTTCCTCTCTATCGAAGGTACTAGCATTTTATTTCCCGATGTAAATAATGCTTTTTGTGCATATGATGTTTTATCATTAAGTTTAGCTTATTTTGCGACATATGGTGATTGATCAAAATGCCTACTTAGGTTTAGATACCATGGTTTCCCTGAGCTTCGTATCATCCCAATCCCAAAGAAGGCATTGTTAGACATGTGGGATGCACTTGATGCGAGCAAGAAGACTTTTGTAGAGAAGAAACTTGTTATCTTATTTTTCTCTTATATCGAGAGTCCCACGTGCCATTAGTGAAGGCCATGGCTCATTTTTGGAACCCCAAGACTTCAACGTTCGTGTTTGGTAATCATGAATTGACCCCTACTTTAGAGGAGTTAGAAATCATTGTTGGCAATGTTCGTGCATTCGGTCTTATCGACCCTCCTTTAGGAGTAGATCCTATCCCACTATTGAGTCAATTCCTAGGAGTTCCTCCTCTTGAAATTAAAGAACTTCTTAATAGGAATTCAAAAGGCCTCCCTTTGTCTTTCATCGAACAAAGATTCCGTAGTCTTCTCCCAAGCCCCAATCCTCAAAATGCTAAAATTTTCCTTCTAGCATTCTTCGGATTCGTTCTTTTCCCATTCACCCAAAAGATAATGGATCCTAGCCTTGCTCATGTTGTCTATAGAGTCCTTCACCTTAGGGGATTTACACACATGCTTCTTGCCGAAATGTTCCTCTCTCTCAACCGTTTCAAAGAGGACAAGGGTTCAATCCTTAGAGCACCTATGCTTGGACATTCCGTGGTTCAGTAGAAATTTTTGAAAATATCACCCCAAACCAAATTTTGTGGCAAGCCCCTTGGATTCGCTTCCCTAAAGCACGACTTATGAGCAATCACGATGACCCTATTCCACTTATAGGTTTGACAGGATCTACATCTTATTACCCTTTAAGAGTAGTTTGTCAATACTGAGTACTTCAAGAAATCCCTCCTCCTTTAAAGTTAGGGTGGTTTCGTTTTGACTTTCAGAATAAGGTTGTCGAGGAGAACCAAATCGAAGACATGAAAAAAGAAGTGGAAAACATCATCAACATCCTACATCATTGCCCACCAAGGGATATTGAGTGGGTCACCGAGTTGGAAGGAGAAATGAGGGAGCACCACGCATCAAGAGGATATATTGATCGCCGTATTGAACCCGAAGTTGCCATCATCATTCTAAAGTTTCCTACGAAACCAATTCCGAAGGAAATCCAAATGGGGCAAATTATAAGGGAAAGTGATGAAGCTTTAGCTAAGGTGGAGTGTTTGACCAAAACAAACAAACGTATCCGCAAGCTGCTTTGGGGGGAAAATCGAAAGATTAGTCATATTCCATTAGAGTTGTGTTTTTAGAAAAATTGTATAAGGTTTTCCTTATATGAAATTTTAGTAGCAATGTTTAGGAGTTTCTTTACTTTAGTGGATGTATAGGGATTTTCCTTCACAATTTTTTTTTTATGTAATTAGCGACGTTTTTCCCTCCCTTATAATTACTTTAATTCTAATGGAATATGAGATGGGCATTTTGATCAATCATCATGTGTTACCCTTTAATTGTATAACTTCCTATGACAAAATATTGATAAGAAGCCACTTATGTGAGATTTGACTTATGCAAGGGGTTTCTTATTTCTATTTTGTTATAAGAAAATATAAAATTGAAGGGTTTTAATTTTTTTAATTTATTTTATTTTCTTTCTCATCTTTTGTATGCTGATTTGTTTGTTTTATTTGTACTAAACAAGGTACTGACAACACGGCTTTAAGACGATTGCCCATTAGGACCCGTTCTATAGCTGCAAGGATGAATATAGAAGAACAAAATGCCCGTTTTAACGCCTTGGATAATAGAATCACCAACTTGGCAACCCAATTTGCCCAATTCGCGAATGAGATTTGAGCTAGTCTAGTGGTTGTAGCTCCCAATAGAGACACACTTGTGCCTACCCCTGAGGCTAGCAATGCCTACATTAGGGAGAACGTTGCTGAAGAGATTCCCCATCAAACACCAGTAGTGGTGGAACTGGACCCCATCTTGGAAGCCGTCTCAACTCGAATGGAGGAGGAGAACAATGAAAGATTTGCTAAGCTTGAGGAGAAGCTTAAAGCCATACAGGGATATGAAACTAACATGATCAAGGATCTGTCTCGATACACCAAAATGGACTTTCCTAAGAAGTTTAAAAGTTCCCGATTTCGCTAAGTATGATGGTACCGGCGATCCAAAAGTCCATTTGAAGTACTATTTGAATAGGATGGGGTGTTATGCGCAGAACACCCCATTATTGATTCAAACTTTTCAAGAGAGTCTACCTGACCCGGCTTTGCAATGGTACATCCTGCTGGAACTAGAAAAAAAAATGGAAAAATGGGAGGAATTGGTGGAGGCATTTATGCTACAATATAAATACAATACCGAGATTGCCCCGACGCGCAAAGTGTTAATGCGCATGGAGAAAAGAAACAAATGAGTGCTTTAGGTCATTCTCACAAAGGTGGTGCACCTTGGCTGCTCAGGTTCGACCACCACTGGACGATGCTAAAATGGTGGAGCTATTCCTTAATACCCTTCCTCTAGACTATTACAAAAAAATGATTGGCTCTGACTGTGGAAACTTTACCCGTTTGTTTGCTTGGCCATTTTTGGACGGTCGGCTAGAGGTAGAGCCGACGAGGGACCTCACTGATCTCGAGGAAGTCTGACCATGGCTGGGTAGCCTCGACCAAGCCACTTGTTGGGCTGGTGAGGCTCGCCCTCCCTAGCCATGGTGATGCTTGACCTCGCCAGATCCGATGAGGTCATGCCTTACCAAAGGTTGCGAAGTCAAAGGGACTAATGTTGCACGGCCTTTGGCCCGGGTGAGCCTCACTAGCCATGGGTGGGTTGCGGCCTCGCCATGTTGGATGAGGCTCACCCTAGCTAGTGGCCAACGATGGCAGGGGCAAGCCTCGCCATTGGCCGGTGAGGCTAACCTTGCCGAAGGTTGCCTCCGGCCAGCCGGCTAGCCAAAGGAACGAGAAAGGAGGAAGGAGTAGAAAAATGGGGGGAAAATAATTTTAAAAAATCGAAAATAAATAAAATATATTAAAAGTTATCCACATCAACATCGCCCTGCCAAAAATGGCTGGATGGATTAAAGTGGCACAATTGCAAAATATTTAGGATTAAATTAGCCATAGAAATAGGTTTATGACTGAATTTAAAAAATTATAATAGGTTTAAGACTATTTTAGTAATTTTCCTGTTTTAGAACTTCCGGTGCATTTATCCCAAAAGTCTTATATAAGTATGCTTACCCCTATGTATGAGCTTTTTACTATGAACAAAGGTGAGTTGGTCGTTGATATGTTTACTCGATTTACCAACATTATTACTGGACAAAGATCACTTGGCAAAGGTTTAACCTTAAGAAGAGCTATATCAAAGATTTTAAGAGCATTGTCGGATGTTTTGAAGTCGAAATTGTCAGCCATTGACGAGGTCCACAATTTTTCCACGGTGTCTCTCGATGAGCTTCTTGAGAGCTTATTATACATGAAATCAAGTTGAAGAAGAAATGGATAGCTCTTGAGGCTACTACTTCAAAAGAAATGGAGCCAAAAGAAGATAGTGATGACACATGTCAATAATCATCCGAAAGTACACGAGAATAATCAAGAGCAAGAACTCCAAAAGGTAATCCAAATTGAAGAAACAACGTCAATGTCATAATTGTAACAAAGTTGGGGGCATCTATGGTGTGATAGACAAGAAGGAACGGATTGGCAAGAAGGACAGAAGAGACAAGAATGAGAAGAAAGATTATAAAATGTTTGTGAACGGAAAGAATAAGGCATTGGCATCGACTTGGAGCGAAAGCTAAGCAAGGTAGAGGATTCCTTTAGTGATGAAGATGTTGCCAATCTATGTCATGGCTCTTAGCAAAAGTAAAAATGGGGATTTAAATGCTATTTTCCAAAAGTTCACTAAGGGTACTGAGACATTGGATACAATGGTTGGAGATCAAAGACTTCCTACTAACAGAATTGGGCTTGGGTACAAACCTTTTCAATCGAATAATAGTGTGCATACCATATTTGTTAAAGCTTCTCATGCATCGATTACTTGCAATCTTTTTGGTAAGTAGGGACACATTGCGCACAATTGTTCTTTATAGAAATGGTGTGGCTAGAAGAGTAAAGAATAGTGCTGGTGCCTAACGGTACTTTCTCTACTAAATCAGAGGAACCCAATTCATTTTGGGACCAAGAAACGATGCTTAAATGTGCTATTTGCAAGGACAATTACTAAAAACTTTTCTAACCCTACTGTATTTGTGTCATTCTAATCTTAAACATTTCAATTATGTTAATTTTAGGGAGAATTACCAAAAAAAAGTCCTAAACCTATTGTAATTGTGCCAATTCAGTCATAAACTTTTTTTTAGCCAATTTAGTCCTAAACCTTTTACAATTGTGCCATTTCAGTCCATCTGGCCAAAATTGGCCGGTCAGCTTTGATGTGGATGCTGGCCATCCGACGAACGCTGACGTGGCATTTTAAAATATTTTTAATTTTTTTTTCGAATTTTTAAATATATATTTTTTGAATTTTTTTTCCATCTTCTCTTCCTCTAACTGGCCGGAGGCGAGGGCCGGCGAGGTCAGCCTTGCTGGCCAATGGCGAGGCTTGCCCTTGCCGGCCGGAGGTGAGGGTGAGGCCCCGCTAGATGTAGATAAAGATGCTCACCAAGCTGATAGATATATAAAGATGCTCACCGAAGCTGCTATATATCTATATTGCTCATCGAAGCTATGCAATACTTATAATGCTCACCAAAGCTATGCAATACTTATAATGCTCACCAAAACTGTGTGATACTTCGTTTTTATTATACCCGATAAAATAATCGTGTGTGGGTACATGGTCGGCCTTAGTCAAAATACAATAATTTCCTTTTAAAAAATCCCACCATTTAATATGATCTACAATATATTTTTGGCGTTATAAATCGACGCCCGGTGTTTCCCAATTAAATATTGAAATTACTCACTTTTGAGATAAATTCCCAAAATTACAAGTATCACTCAAATAACACAAACTAGCATTCAATTAAATAAACCAAGCACATCATTGCAATCAGCATGAAATTCCGGTCCCCAGCTATCCCGGTCTAATTTCCGAAAAATAATAAATAATTATATAAATACAAATAAATGCCATAAATGCAAACTTAGGCTAGAAAAGCCTAATTAAATACCAAAACGGGCTCGGAAAACTTTTGAACCTAATTGGATAAATAATACAACCTATCTAGTTGCTAATTAAGCCGATCTAACCACCTAACATGCAATAACGAGTAATTAAATCACTAATCCATTCTAACTAACTACCTAAACCATACTTAGCCTAAACTAATCAACCCCTTAAGCATCATTAACTCTCTAAGCAGAGTTTAGTGAGTAAACTCACCGGTTTTGAAATACAATGAGTTCACGATGACGGCAAGGCAGAGACGGGTGACAAACTTCGAAGCGGCGACACCAAGTAAGGCCGTGAAAGTCTTGGAAATGGGCCTCGAAGCCCACGGTGGCTTGCTAGCTTCGGCTTCTAGTCTTGGGCCGAAAGAGGTGGCATGGGGCTAGAAACGGCGAGGCTGGCAAATCGATGGCCAGGCGGGTGAGAAGGCGGGCAGGCGGGTGAGAAGGAGGGCAGGCAGTGGAGACAAACTATTGAATAGCAACACACGACGGCTGGACGAGCTTGGGATGGCGAGCTGGAGGCGGATAGAGCTAGTTCGACTGACAGGATGGGCGGAACAGGCGTGGGACATGCGGGGCTTGTGCGGGGGCGCGACCCGATGCGGTGGGACTCCAATGGCTCGACGATTGCTTGCTACGGCTAGGGGGTAAGTTGGCTGCTTCTCTGTAATTTTTGGGAGCTTAAGAGGCCTACACCGGAGAAAGCAACTCTACTAAAGAAGAAAGGGGACAGTCAAGGCTTGGAGGGTCCCTCGAGCCTCTCTTCTATCCCTTTGTCCCCCTTGAAGAGGTCCCACCAACATGGGCTGGCTTCCTTAGCCATTTGTAACTGCCAAGGCTTCCTTAGCAAGCCTCCTAAGAGTCCAAAAGTTGCACACCATGGAGGGCTACGAATTTGAAGCATTTTCCCTCAAATCCACTTCAATTTCTTCTTGAATTGATTCAATCGGGTCCCTATAAATCCAACTAAGATGTCTACACTTCAATTCACATTTTTCCTTACCAAAAGAACTAACTTGCATCCCAAAAACGTGATAAAAAATGGTCTATTGAATTTTCTGGACAAAAATGGCCTTATTTTGAATGTCCGCCAAAAATATCGGTTTGCAGAAAAATCTTCGGAGGATGAGTCGACGGTTGTAAAATAAATCGTGACATGATAGAACTTTCAATTTCTGAAATCGAATTCAAATTTACGGTTAATTTCAATCTGGCGCGATTTTAGCATGACTTAGCATACCGGGTAGATTTTAGGAATTTTTTGTGCAAATGACCCATGAATGATTTATTTCGAGCCACAATATACATCTTCGACAGATTGATAACTCTCGATGGTCACAAAAATCTTAAGGTTTCAAATAAGGGCACATGATACCAAAATGACAGAAAAATTGGTCTAGTGCCGATTGACGAGAATTTTGCAATCCAGTGGAATCACCCAACACTCTGATCACCTATCTCAGTCAAATCGACTAAGCCATGATGATCTCTGCAGATGAGCACGGTTGAGTAGTCGACTGCTGGTTGAATTATCAAGTTTATTGCATTAAAATCCCTTAATAGATTTTCCAGATAAACTAGTTATGTTATGAGTGATCAACTTAGAGAATAAAACTATAGGCGCGTCGATGAAAGACTTGATTCATTTAATTGAAAACAGGGTTGAAATTTCAAGATGTCATAAATTTTCCCCTCTTAAAAAAATTTCGTCCTCGAAATTTAAACCATTACAATTCTTTAAACAAAAAGGTGGGGGTACAATTGTCTCATCGAATTCTCGCTTTCCCAGGTTGCTCCTTCAGTGCTGTGGTGTTGCCAGACCATTTTAACCAATGGGATCGTCTTGGTACGCAGAATCTGCTCTTTCCAACCCACAATTTGAACTGAGCTTTCCACGTACGACACTTTGTCATCCACGTCTAATTCCTTAAAATTAAGTGCGTGGGTTGAGTTGGACTCATACTTCCTCAACATCGACATGTGAAAGACGTCATGCACTTGCGCCAACCTCAGCTACAATGCAAGACGATATGCTAGGATCCCGATTCTCTCAAGAATCTCAAAATGACCTATGTGCCTCGGACTCAGTTTTCCCTTTTTGCCAAAGCGCGAAGTACCCCTCATTGGTGACACATTCAGAAAAATGTGATCACTAACTTGGAATTCCAATGGTCTTCGACACTTATTTGCGTAGCTTTTCTGCCGGCTTTGAGTAGTCTTTAGTCTACCTTTGATGACTGCAATGGCCTTCATTGACTGTTGAACTAACTCTGGGCTTGTAATCTTTCTTTCCCCAGCTTCATCCCAACACACTGGCGTTCTACACGCTCTGCCATACAATGCTTCGAAAGGAGCCATCTGAATGCTCTGCTGATAGTTGTTGTTGTAGGCAAACTCGACAAGATGAAACTGTTCTTCCCAGCTTCCCTTGAAATCCAACACGCAAGCTCGCAGCATGTCTTCGAGGTTTTTGAATCATCCTCTTAGACTGGCCATCCGTCTGAAGATGATATGTCGTACTGTACTGTAACTTCGTCCCTAAAGCAATCTGTAAACTTTTGCCAAAAACAGCTATGAATCTTGGTTCTCGGTTTGATGTAATCGTCACAGGTATTCCATGCAAACGAACAATTTGTTGTACGTACAACTTTGCGTGCCTATCCAAATCAAGATCCTTTCACATAACGATGAAGTGAGCCGACTTCATTAGTCTTTCGACGACTACCCAAATGGAATAATTGGTAAGCCTATCACAAAATCCATCGTGATGTGCTCCCATTTCCACTTGGGGATCTCGAGAGGTTGCGAAAGTCCTCTCGGCTTACAATGTTGTGCCTTTACTTGTTGACATGTCAGACACTTGGCGACATTCTTGGCAATGTCTGCTTTCATATCGAACCACCAATAGTGTTGACGCAGATTTTGATACATCTTTGTACTGCCAGGATGAATGCTGTAACTGCTACGATGAGCTTCTGATAAGATCTCCTTTTTAAGCTATGCATCGTCAAATACACACAATCATCCCCGGAACCTTAGTGTTCCATCCTCAGCAATATGAAAATCAACCTTTCTTTTATCGGTATCCTCTTGCAAAATCCTTCGAACATCCGGGTCTATCTCTAATCTACACATCCGGCTCAATTTTGAGAGTGGCCATAAGATTCGAAAGGTGGCCTACCTTAAATTTGAAAACCGAATATTGCGCTCTCTCAAGTAAAACCCACTCCTTAACCATCATCTGTGCAACTGAAGACTTTCGACTTAAAGCGTCTGTGATCTTATTCGCCTTTCCAAGGTGATATAGAATATCAAAATCATAGTCCTTCAGGAGCTCCATCCAGCGATGCCGTCTCATATTCAACTCCTTCTGATAGAATAGATAGTTGAGACTTTGATGGTTGGTGAAGATTTGGAATCTTTTTCCATACAAATAATGTCTCCAAATCTTCAGAGCGAAAAAGATTGCAGCAAGTTCCAAGTCGTGCCTCGGGTAATTCAACTCGTGAGGTCTCAACTGACGGGAGGCGTATGCAACAGCCCTACCATGTTGCATCAGCACGCAACCCAGTCCTTTGAAAAACACATCATTATATATCTCGTATCCTCCAGGATTAGATGGAATGCTTAGCACATGTGCAGTAGTCAGCTTCTGCTTAAGCTCTTGGAAACTACGCTCGCACTTGTCTGTCCACACGAACTTCTCTTCCTTCTTCAAGAGTCGAGTTAACGGCGACGCCAAAGCTAAAAATCCTTCCATGAACCTTCTATAGTAGTTTGCCAAACCCAAAAAGCTTATGATCTCTAACACTGTTGTCGATCTTGGCCAACTGATTACTACTTCAATTTTGGATGGGTCCATAGAGATTCCTTCGCTTGAAATCACGTGACCTAGGAATGCAACACAAGTCAACCAAAACTCACACTTGCTAAACTTAGCATACAATCCATGAATCCTTAGGGTCTGAAGTACCATTCTCAAATGCTTCTTGTGTTCCTCAGCACTCCTTGAATATACCAGAATATCATTGATGAACACAATCGCAAACTGATCCAGGTACTCTTTAAACACTCGGTTCATCAAATCCATAAAAGTAGCTAGAGTGTTCATTAAACCAAACGGCATTACAGTGAACTTATAATGGCCGTATCAAGTACGAAACACTGACTTTGGTATATTCTCCTTTCTGATCCTCAACTGATGATACCCGATCCTCAAGTCGATCTTTGAAAATATCGACACTCCTTGCAACTGGTCAAACAAGTCATCGATTCTTGGGAGTGGATACTTGTTCTTGATCATCACCTGATTGAGCTGATGATAGTTGATGCATAGGCGCAACGAACCATCCTTTTTCTTCATGAAGAGAACTGGTGCTCCCCATGGTGATGAACTGGGACGTATGAATCCCTTATTCAACAATTCTTGCATCTGCATCTTCAGTTTTTCAACTTAGATAACAACATCCGGTAAGGAGCCTTAGAGATTGGCTCTATCTCGAGAGCTAACTCGATCACAAACTCTATCTCTCTCTCTCTAGCCGTAGGCCAGGCAATTCTTTCGGAAACATGTCAGGAAGTTCTTGAACTACTAAGATATCTTCGATCTTCAGCTCCTCAAAAATCGTGTTCACAACAGTTGCTAGGTAACCTTGACAACCCCCATCTAACAAACGGGTTGCCTCAAGTGATGAGATTAAGGTAATCAAGGGTCCTCCTCTACTTCCAACAAACTCGAAACTTTTACCTTCTAATGGGTCAAATTGAATCACTTTACGACAACAGTCCATCTTAGCTCGTTGCTTGGTGAGCCAATCCATGCCAATTATCAAATCGAAATCATACATGGCTATGACTAACAGTCTATCTTCCTCTCTCACTCACCAATTACTAACTTGCAACCAAAATAACCTAATGCAGCTAACACCTTATCCTTTAACGGTGTAGATATGCTAACCATTGACTCCAGCAATTCAAGACTCAATCCTATCAGCTTAACATATTGCTCAACAATAAAAGAATGAGTTGCGCAAGGGTCAAATAAAACATAAGCAGTATGGTCGTTCAGTGAAACCGTACCTGCGATCAGATTAGGCACGTCTTCTGCTAGACCTCTTGTGATGGCATACACTATCCCTTGGGCTGGGGGTCTGTTTTGACCACCCTGCAGTGCAATCTGCGGCTCTACACCCCTTGTCTGAGCCATTGGTGGCGGCATCAGTAACTGTTATTGTCCCCTTGGTCTTCTGGGACAATATCTGGCTTGGTGACCCAGTTGGCCACATTCAAAACAAGCGCCCATTCGAGGGCACGGGGCCGAACCATGTCACCTTCCACAGAAGTGACATACATCATTCTGATTTGGCGCTGACTTGCCAATCTCACCCCTCCTGTTGGGTGGAACATGGAACCTTCCTCCAGTCATGGGCTTCTTCCCATACCGGCTCCCTTCTTGATGTGAGCTGAACCTCAACCTAAACGAAGCAGCTTGCTCACTCATACTTCTCTCTATCAGCTAGGCCTGACTATATACTTTATTATAGTCCTTCTAATCAAGTGGCGCCAGCGGTTCTTTAACTCCAGTCGAAGGCCATTCCTGAACCTTCGAGCTTTATCTTTAGGATCCTCAATCAATCTTGGAGCATACTATGATAGCTCTGCAAACTTGGCTTTGTATTGATCCACAATCATCATCCCTTGGCGTAGGCGTTGAAATTCCTCCATCTTTTGTTCTCAGGTGTTACCCGAAAAGTACTTGCTGTTGAAGCTCTGAGGAAAGCGTTCCATACTAGGACCTGCCTTCCAGGAATACTGTGCCTCAAGTGGCCCTTCATTAGGTATTCTTTTTACCCTACGGTTGGTGTACTATCAGGACAACATTCTTTGCCTCGGTGCACATCAGCAGTGCAAAGGCCTTCTCTAGATCTTGAATCATAAGCGATGGAGTCTCTGGATCTCTAATACTAGTGAACCTCGGTGGGTTCAGCTTTAGGAATTGTTCACCAACTTATGAATTAGTCTCTCTCTCTCTCTCTACAACAATGTTCCTAGGTGGAACTTTAGCAGGTGCAGCAACGACGGCAGCCTCAGCAGCGGGAACAACGACAGCAGTAGCAACAACTTGAGCGGCGGTGGTAGTGGCAGTGGCTTGATTCTGGGCCTGTTGCCCCATCGTTGCTCCCATTGCTTCAAGCACCTATATGATCCCTTCGATCCTGTGATCACCAGGGGTTGCTACCTTAGCTCTAATAGGAGGCAGTGCTACTCCTTTAGCACTAGCCTGAGCTGGCGCTCGACCACAACCTCCTCCGATACCGACCCTCGTCGGCGTCCTACCCTGAGTCGCAGGTCCAATGGTATGCTTTCTAGGATTCCTTTGCTCCTGATCACTCATTATGCAAGTTTTCTACAAAAACGTGCCTACCAATTCCACACAGAATTAGAAGTTGAGCGATTGCCACAAACAATTTACCAGTCAACTATCAAACACATGCACCAGCATAAAAAAAAGGTTATTCCTACTAACTATCCCATAACTTATTGCATCTTATCACTCCAACTACCGACTAGCTCTAATACCACTCCAGGCAGGGATGTCACGTCTCGATCCTCGAGCGTGTGTCCATCCCTCAGTAGTCGATTAAGCTTGCGATGTCTCAAGACCCGTCACCGACTCATTCATTTTAATGCACATGCGGAAGAGATTAAATAAATCCTTAGACAACACAAATATGGGATAGAAAAGCAGGGCCACGATTTTAAAACCACACAACACACTTTTATACACAGCAGACTAAGTCATACATAATACTAGTCTATATTCACAGGTCTACCAAAATAAAAGAGCTACTAGTCCTTTAAGCGTTCGAATCCTCAACCGAAGGCTCTGAGGACTCTGGGTCCGGGGTACTCGGGTCTAGCATTGAACCGCTAGGGGGGTCAGCCGTACCCTTACTAAAAGCAATCTCCCGCACCGACATAGAAATCTTAAATTCTGATAAGGGACTTTCTCTAGGTTCATCTCGCTTGTAACGATACCATGATTTGAATAGATTGGGTACCCTTTGCGGTAGACCGCATCAACCCAGACAATGGATCTCACGAGTTCGTAGACCCAGTCTCCTTGGCTCCCAGGGAGGGAAATCTAAGAGATCTGTCCGGTGACCTTCTTCGGTTGGCTGAAACGCTCAGGAGCAACAACCATCTAAGAACCTGTAAATGTTAACCCACGATGGGGTGAGACAACATCTCATCAAGTCTACCCCCTAAACTCCGACTAGGAAGGAAATACGCCTAAAGGTCATTTAACCACTCACAAGATAGAGGACGTACCTTTGCGTCGGTTCCTTCTTGCAAGTCAGTATGATCATATACTCAACTAGTCACTTTAATTCAAATCCAATCATCGATCCACTCGATTCCATACCATCAATATCATCTATAAAATTTGATCGATTTAAGCACTACTCACCCTAAAGATGCTCATCAAAGCTGCTATATATCTATATTGTTCACCGAAATTGTGCGATACTTATAATGCTCACCAAAGCTATGCAATACTCTATTTTTATTATACTCGATAAAATAATTGTGTGTAGGTACACGATCGGCCTTAGTCAAAATAGAATAATTTTATTTTTTAAATTCCATAATTTAATATAGTCCACAAGGATATTTTTGGTGTTATAAATCGACACTCGGTGTTTCTCGATTAAATACTAAAATTACTCAATTTTGGGATAAATTCACAAAATTACAAATATCACTCAAATAGCACAAATTAGCATTCAATAAAATAAACCAAGCACACGATTGCAATCAACATGAAATTCCGGTCCCCGGCTATCCGGTCTAATTTTTGAAAAATAATAAAGAATTAAATAAATACAAATAAATGCCATAAATGCAAACTTAGGTCGAAAAAGCCTAATTAAATACCGAAAAAATTCCGAACCTAACTAGATAAATAATACAACATATCTAGTTGTAATTAAGCCGATCTAACCACTTAACATCTAATAAGGAGTAACTAAATTGCTAATTCATTCTAACTATACCTAAATCATACTTAGCCTAAACTAATAAACCCTTAAGCATCATTAACTCCCTAAGTAGAGTTTAGTGAGTAAATTCATTGGTTTTGAAATCCGATGAGTTCATGATGACGGCAAGGCAGAGACGGGCGATAAACTCCGAAGCGGCGGCACCAAGCGAGGCCGGGAAAGGCTTGGAAACGGGCCTCGAAGCTCAAGGTTGCTTGTTGGCTTCAGCTTTTAGTCTTGGCGTTGACTTACCAATCCCACCCTTCCTGTTCGGCAGAACATGGAACCTTCCTCTGGTCATGGGCTTCTTCCCATATCGGCACCCTTCTCGATGTGAGTTGAACCTCGACCCAGACGAAGCAGCTTGCTCACTCATACTTCTCTCTATCAGTTGGGCCTGACTATATACTTCATTATAGTCCTTCAAATCAAGTGGCACCAGCGGGTTCTTTAACTCTAGTCAAAGGCCATTCCTGAACCTCTGAGCTTTATCTTCAGGATCCTCAATCAATCTTGGAGCATACTATGATAGCTTTGCGAACTTGGCTTTGTATTGATCCGCGATCATCATCCCTTGGCAGAGGCGCTGAAATTCCTCCATCTTTGTTCTCAGGCGTTACCCAAAAAGTACTTGCTGTTGAAGCTCTGAGGAAAGCGTTCCATACCGAGACCATGCCTTCCGGGAATCTATGCCTCTGGTGGCCCTCCACCAGGTATTTGCGTTACCCTGCGGTTGGTATACTGCTAGGACAAGATTCTTTGCCTTAGTGCACATCAGCAGTGCAAAGGCCTTCTCCAGATCTTGAATCAAAAGCGATGCACTCTCTAGATCTCCAACATTGGTGAACCTCGGCGGGTTCAGCTTCAGGAAATGTTCTACCAACTTATGAATCGGTCTCTCTCTTTCTACGACAATGTTCCTAGGTGGAGCTTTGGCAGGTGCAGCAACGGCAGTGGCTACAGCAGCGGCGGCAATGGCAACAGTAGTAGTAGCCTGATTGGTGGCGGCAGTGACAGCGGCTTGATTATGGGCTTGTTGCCCCATCATTGCTCCCATTGCTTTACGTGCCTACATGATCCCTTCGATCCTAGGATCACCAGGGGTTGCTATCCTAGCACCAAAAGGAGGCGGTGCTACTCCACTAGCGCTAGCCTGAGTTGGCGCCTGACCATGATCTCCTCGGGTACTGACCCTCGTCGGCATTCTACCCTGAGTCTAGGTTTAATGGTACACTTTCTAGGAGTCCTATGCTCCTGATCACTCATGACGCAAGTTTTCTACAAAAACCTACCTTCCAATTCCATACAAAATTAGAAGTTGAGCGATCACCACAAACAATTTACCAACCAACTATCAAACACATGCACCGGCATGAAATAAAAGTCATTCCTATTAACTATCCCATAATTTATTGCACCTTATCACTCCAACTACCGACCAGCTCCGATACCACTTCGGGTGGGGATGTCACACCCCGATCCTCGAGAAAGTGCCCATCCCTCGATGGTCAATTAAGGACACGTCGCCGACCCATTCATTTTAATGCACATGCGGAAGCGATTAAATAAATCCTCAAATAAGACATATATGGGATAGAAAAAGCAGGGCCACGATTTTAAAACCACACAACACACTTTTATACACAGTAGACTAAGTCATATACAATACTAGTCTATATTCATAGGTCTACCAAAACAAAAGAGCTATTAGTCCTCTAAGCGTTCGAATCCTTAACCGAAGGCTTCGAGGTCTCTGGCTCCGGGGTACTAAGGTCTAGCACTGAACCACTAGGAGGGTCAGCCGTACCCTTGCAAAAAGTGATCTCCAGCACCGACATAGGAATCTCAGATTCCGGTAAGGGACCTTCTCTGGGTTCATCTCGCCTGTAACGATATCACGATCTAAATTGATTAGGTACCCTCTGGGGTAGACCCGCATCAACCTAGACAATGGATCTCACAAGCTTGTAGACCCAATCTCCTTGGCTCCCAGGGAGGGAAATCTGAGAGATCTGTTCGGTGACCTTCTTCGGTTGGCCGAAACACTCAGGAGGAACAACCATCTAAGGACCTATAAATGTTAACCCACGACGGGGTGAGATAATGTCTCATCAAGTCTACCCCCTAAACTCCGAATAGGAATGAAATACGCCTAAAAGTCATCTAACCACTCACAAGATAGAAGGCTTACCTTTGCGTCGGTTCCTTCTTACAAATTAGTATGATTCATATACTCATCCAGTCACTTCAATTCAAATCCAATCATCGATCCACTTGATGCCATACCATCAATACCATCTATAAAATTCGATCGATTTAAGCATTGCTCACCCTAAGCTGAAAATAGATGGTATAGATCACCAAAGTTGTGCAATACTTATAATGCTCACCAAAGTTGTGCGATACTCTGTTTTTATTATACCCGATAAAATAATCGTGTGTGGGTACATGGTCGTCCTTAGTTAAAATATAATAATTTTATTTTTAAAAATCTCATCATTTAATATAGTCCATAATTATATTTTTGACGTTATAAACCGATACCCATTGTTTCTTGATTAAATACTAAAATTACTCAATTTTGGGGTAAATTCCCAAAATTACAAATATCACTCAAATAACACAAATTAGCATTCAATTAAATAAACCAAGCACACCATTGCAATCGTCATGAAATATAATAAATAATTAAATAATTACAAAAAATAATTAAATAAATACAAATAAATGCCATAAATGCAAACTTAAGTCGGAAAAGCCTAATTAAATATCAAAACGGGCATGGAAAAATTCTGAACCTAACTAGATAAATAATACAACCTATCTAGTTGTTAATTAAGCTGATCTAACCACCTAACATGCAATAATGAGTAATTAAATCGCTAATCCGTTCTAACTAACCACATGAATCATACTTAGCCAAAACTAATCAACCATTAAGTATCATTAACTCCTTAAGCAGAGTTTAGTGAGTAAACTCATTGGTTTTGAAATCTGATGAGTTCACGACGACGGCAATGTGGAGACGGGTGACAAACTCTGAAGTGGCAGCACCAAGCAAGGCCGGGAAAGGCTTGGAAACAGGCCTTGAAGCCCACAATGGCTTGCTAGCTTCGGCTTTTGGTCTTGGGCCGAAAGAGGTGGCGTGGGGCTAGAAATAGTGCGGTTCGTGGATTGGTGGCTAGGCAGGTGAGCAGGTGGGTAGGCGGTGGCAACGAACGGCCGAACGGTGACACACGACGGTTGGACGAGCTTGGGATGGCAAGCTGGAGGCGGACGGAGCTAGTTCGACTCACGGGATGGGCGAATGGGTGCGGGACGCGTGGGGCTTGTGCTGGGGTGCGACTCGATGCGGTGGGACTCCGGTGGCTCAGCGATGGCTTGTGATGGCTAGGGGGTAAGTTGGCTGGCTTCTCTGTAATTTTTGGGAGCTCAAGAGGCCTACAACGAAGAAAACAACTCTACTAAAGAAGAAATGGGACAGTCAAGGCTTTGAGGGTCCCTCGAGCCTCTCTTCTATCCCTTTGTCCCCCTTGAAGAGGTCCCACCAACATGGGCTGGCTTCCTTAGCCATTTGCAGCTGCCAAGGCTTCCTTGGCAAACCTCCTAAGGGTCCAAAAGTTGCACACCATGGGGGGCTACGAATTTGAAGCATTTTCCCTTAAATCCACTTCAATTTATTCTTGAATTGATTCAATCGGGTCCCCATAAATCCAACTAAGATGCCTACACTTCAATTCACATTTTTCCTTGCCAAAAGAATTGATTCCATAAAGCCTGAGGTTGTTGTAATAATCTCCAAGCCTGCTTTCCAAGCATGGCTCTGTTAAACGCTATAAGGTCTCGGAAACCTAGACCTCTGTTGTCTTTGCTTTCTGTAAGAATTTTGCATCTCTGCCAATGGATACCGGCTTTATTATGATAATTTCTCCACCAAAATCTAGTAATGCTCTTCTCAATAGATTTGCAAATAGACATAGGCAACTTGAAGATGGACATAGCGTAATGAGGTAGTGCCTGTACAACATATTTAATAAGAATTTCCTTACCTCCTTTTGAAATCAATTTCCCTTTCCATCCCTCCAACTTTGCATTTACTCGTGCTATTATCCAAGAAAACATCTCCCTCTTTGATCGACCCCAGTCAGATGGTATTCCTAGATACTTGCCATATCTTGGCAACACAGGCATTCTAAGCTCCCTGGACATATTTTCCTGCAAGCTAAAAGGACAGTGTCTACTGAAGATTATGCCAAACTTATTGTGGTTCACTACCTGACTAGTTGCCATGCAATATTGATTTAAGATATCAGCAAAATTTTGGCATTCCTGAATAGAACCCTCTAGGAAGAAAATCACATCATCATAAAAAAATAGGCGAGATAGGGTTGGACACCATATATTAAATTTTATACCTTTAATGTATAAGGAGGTAGCTGGTCACCATTAAATTTCACACTAAAAGATGTTCTCGTAACACACTGCATAATCCACTGAACCCATCTAGGATGGAACCCCAATTTAAGGAGGTAGCCGTGAAGGAAATCCCGCTCAACTTTGTCATAAACCTTTTGCATATATTTTTTTTTTATGATAGCATTGAACCTTCTTGTTCTCTTCCTATTCTTAAATTGATGAAGAACTTCTTGGATGATTAAAATATTATCTTGGATTTGACGTCCACTCACGAAAGCCGATTGTTCTTTAGAGATGAGATAATTCAACCAAGGTTTTAGACGGTTAGCAAGTACTTTTGATATAATTTTGTAGGCAAAGTTGCAAAGGCTGATTGGGCGATATTGTTCCAGTTTCTCTTGGTGAGGTGTCTTAGGAATCAAAGCAAGAAAAGTATGATTGAGATAGGTAGGCATCTCCCCAGACATGAAGAAAGTTTGCACCATAAGAGTTAGATCATCTTTAATAGTTTCCAAGTGTTTTTGATAAAATAAACCATTTAAACTATCAGGACTAGGGGCTTTGGTAGTACCCAACTGAAAAGTGGCCTGTGGAACCTCCTCAATAGTGATTGTAGCTATCAGCTGTTCATTCATTTCAAAGGTGACGACCTGTTGGCATCAGTCAAGTACAGGCTTGTAATCCCTATACCCTGTAGATGTATATAACTCGGAAAAGAAATCGTTCGTCATACTTTGTAGGGTTTGTGTGTCACGTACCCATTGCCGCTCCTCATCCTACAACATAGTGATACAATTTTTTTGCCTTCTTTGAAGTGTAGATGCATGGAAAAACCTTGTATTCTTGTCGCCCCATTTCAACCATTGTATTCTAGAACGTATGGCCCAGTATTGTTCCTCCTGTTGCCAAGTCCGTCTAATTTCCTCTCTAAGTCTCGATGCTTCCACTCTATCATAATTTAAATGTTGCTGGTTCATTAGATCCTGTAGTTGTTGTTGTAAGGCAATCTCTTTTGTACATTCATTTGAGAACTTTTCTCGAGTCCACTTGGACAGTGCTACTGTGACCTTCTTTAACTTTGTAAGGAAACCATAATGCTGAGGGTGTACTGAATTCCATGTGGTTAAGATGACTTCTTTGCATTCTTCATCATCATTCCAAGAAGCCTCATAAGTAAAATGCCTCTTTTTTTGTTTATAAGGTGCTATAGTCTGAATAATCAAAGGACTGTGGTCGAATCCCACAGCAGGCAGCGCAAACACTTTTGCCCCTCGAAACATTAAGCACCAATCCATCGTGCATAATGCTTGGTCCAATCTTTCCTTTACAAGCTCTTCCCCTTCCCTATTATTCATCCAAGTGTACTTGTAACCTTTACTTTCTATCTTCATTAGTGCACAATCATTTAGGACATCATAAAAAGACAGCATCCTAGAAAAAGTTGCAGCTCGCTTGCCTAACTTCTCCCAAGGATAAAGAATTTCATCAAAGTCCCCAGCACATATCCAATGTAAGTTGTTCTCACTGCTTATCTCCCGAAGCTCATCCCACAGAAGCTGACGTTGTTGATAAGTATAAGGCGCATGAATACATGTAAGGCGCATAGTTCTATCTTGCTACACCATCCTACAGATCAAGTCAATCAAGCTTTGCGATGATCGAACCACTCACAAAGAGACCTGATCAGTCCATAGTACTGCTAAGCCTCTGGCTAGACCCACTGGGTTCAAAATGTATGAATTCGTGAAATGTAAATAGCGCTATAGATGCTGAAGCTTTACTTCTAAGTTCTTTGTTTCCATTAAGAAGACAACTGTGGGCTTTTTGTTGGCCGTCATGGCCTTAAGCGCTTAGACTGTTAGGGGATTGCCCAAACCCTAACAGTTCCAGCAAAGCAGCTTCATTTGTTGATGGGTGGTTATTTAGGGCCAACCACCAAAGCCTATGCTCCCGCTTCCTTAGCTGCATAGATAGGTGTTTCCATTAGGTTTGTGTCATCATGGTCGTCGATTAGCAAACTTTTTGCCTCGTAGGGGTTGTATCTCTTCAACTTTTTGGCTACCCCAATTTTGGTGTCATTCTCGTATTTTTCAGCTTCTTTTGTAACTTGGCTTTCATGGGTTGGGTCTGAATTCCCTTTAATTTAGCTGTTGCAGGTATAAGTGCTGTGTGAAGAGAGGTCCCTTGCATATCTCTTTGCTGAAGGTGCTATGTAGTCATGCCTACCGCATTTGTCCTGGTTGTGTCGACTGCGCTGGACAGGTGCACTGGATCGACATTTACTAGTGGTGGCAACAAAGGAACGTGCTGGATCTGTGAGGGTGGAGTTTTAAGTACAGCTTCTTCAGGCTGCTCTGATTTATCTTGAGCTATATAGAAAGTGTGCTAATAAGGGCTATTTTCCTTAACCTCAGCCGAAAGCCATTGGCCATAGGCCATTTTTTCTCTGCCTTCTACTTTTGCTTCATCATAGGGGATATCCTTACAATACATTGCATAATGTCCCAGCTTTCCACGAGAGTAGCAGAAATGCGATAGGTGTTCATATCGAAAATCAAGTCAAAGAGTCTTACCATCAATGCGAATAAGCTTCCTTGTTTTTAGGGGTTCTTGCAAATTCAGGTCTACCTTGGCTCGGCCAACTCTAGATGATGTCCCTTCCTTTGTATCAACTCTGACTTCTAAGACTCGGCCCATATGTTGCACCGCCTTGCTGAGCATCTATTCTGTACTCCATTCTAAAGACAAT
Organism: Eucalyptus viminalis; assembly: GCA_014182385.1. NCBI lineage: Eukaryota > Viridiplantae > Streptophyta > Magnoliopsida > Myrtales > Myrtaceae > Eucalyptus > Eucalyptus viminalis. The sequence goes on from CM024532.1 coordinate 36,411,473, forward strand.
CCAAACACTTGAACCCAAAAGGCACAAGTAGAGAAGTCATAGCAATGTAATGGAGTATTAGGGATCCATGGTTTGGATATAACCAAATGGCCTGAGAAGAGCCAAGGTCCGCCTTCAAGTACTCTCTGTTTTTCTGCTTGGGAAGTGAATTTTGCTGCATAGATGCCCGCCTCTCGTTGTGATATTCCCACTTGTTCAGTTCACCATACTTTCTTTAAAGTACTTTGGAAAGCTTGGAAGTTTATGGAAGTATTTGAAAGGATTTTTCCTATTAAAGTTAACCAGCATTCTTCCAATTTTTCAGGTGGGGGCTCATCATCCCAGTCTTCTATGATTTGTTCAATAGTGAGGCAGCCTAACCTATTGCAAAGAGCAGCCAAACGCGAAGAGTCGGCATGGTCTTCTGCTGCCATTCAATTGTCCAAAACAGGAAACAATATAGAGTCGAGCTCAATAAGAGTGAAAGCAGAGGGAAAAGCTTAATAACCCCACATTAGAAGAGTCTTGTGGCAGAATCAAGGTAAGGGCTTCTAATTCCATTCAAATGTCGACAAACAGGAATCTGTATAGAGGCGTACTCTAATCCGAACTTCTCTATACAGAATAGTACTCATTAATATATAATTAGCATCTCAAGATCATCGACTGGGTGTGAAACATCAATATAAGTACAGATGGAAATAAATCGAGGGCATGCATTAAACAAACCAAGGAGTAACAGTTGTGGGCTGGAAGGTTGGGCCATCCACAAATGGCAGATGCTGTCGAAATTGAGTGAGCTGCATTGCCGAGTTGAAACAACCACACTTCGAGCACAAGGAGAAACAATTGCAGGTCAGAAAAATTGGGCCATCCACAGAAAGCTGAAATGCGAAGAGGAATCAACCACCCTTCAAGCAATATCACGCTAGAGCGAGGTTGGATAACGTGAGAGCTAGTAGAGCGGAAGGAAATTCATCAAGGGAGATGGGTTATACTGTTAATCGATGGTCGGGAGGATGGTGTGGATTTGTTTGGGGTTAGGGTTTCGAAAGTCATGGCTACCAATAAGTAGGAAAAAACTCTACATGTTGAGAGAAGACGATTTGCAGTTAAGAAACTTCCTTACAGAAACTCTTAATCAAAAAGCTTATTTTGCCGTGGCAGTCAATTTGAAAACCAACTTTTGTAGCACAATTGCAAAGGCCATGGTCATGATCACAAAATTTTGACCCCTAAAAACTCCTCAACAACAGAAAGGAAAAACCACACTCTTCAAGAAATTTCTCGAACAATATTTTGTGAAATTCTTTGCCAAATTGTTTTGATCCATATCTGTAAACACCGCTGGTTATGCTTTGGATCGTGCGTTGCTTAGACATGTTTTGGAGAGAGCCCCTAACCTTTTACAGAAAAGAAATTTAACGTTGCTTATTTTCATGCTTTTACTTGTACTCGCTTAATTCGTAACAATGGGGAAAAGAAGAACTTTATAAGCTTGATGCTAAGAGTGATGAAGATACTCCTTTGTTATTCTTTGCATAACACAACATAATAAAGAACTTTGGTTATTGAGGAATATGTGAAGCATTAACGATGATATAGATCTTTTGGATTATGGCTTTATGGATTTCCCCATCTAAATAAAGAGATTTGCCTAAAGATCAAAGGTAAGGGAAGTATCATCCAAAAGATCTTCTCATCGGAGATCCATCAAATGGGGTTACTACTAAAGAGTGTTTGTTAATACATTGCTTTTATTTTAGAAATAGAACTTAAAAATGTTCGTGATGCCCTAGATGATGATGATGATGATGATGATGATGATGATGATGATGGTGATGATGATGATGATGATGAGTGGATTATGGCTATGCAGGAATGGCAGCTTCAATTTGAGAGAAAGAAGGTATGAAATTCGGTTCATAGACCTATGAATCGTCTGGTTAGATCTAAATGGGTCTTTTGGGAAAAAGCTAGATGATCATGGCGATGTAATTAGAAACAAGGCTAAGCCACTTACTGAGGGATACTCTCAAGAGGATGGAATTTATTTTGATGAGAGAATTAACGCTATTCCCTTGTTGCTTGGTTTTGATAGATAAGAATGTGTATGTTGGCAGACTCTATGTTGGTGCATCAAACTGCTTCCTCCACTTTCAATTAATTGTTGCTCCATGAGCTAATTTTGGATGCAAAACATAGGTTCCTATGTTGCATACCTTATGCGACGGAAATGTGTGCCTTTGGTTGTCACTTTCATCACAACATCCTTTTGGATGCTCAGTTGGATTGGACAGTAAGGCATGTGTTCCATGAACATATCTCAATTGAATGTTTGGATGGACAATGAATGCCTAAATGTTCTCTAAGAGGGGAACTTTCTTCATGGGTATGGGGTTATTGGCCCTTGTTCCCAAATCTTTAAGTCTTTATCGCTTCACTGGAATGACGCTCTTCTTTGTCATTGTTGTAAAAAATTTAAACTTTACCAAATAGATGACAAAAGTGTATTTTTGGAGGGTTATATTCAAGAAGAGGAATGGAATATTCAAGAAGAGGTCTACGCTGAACAACTTCCCGAGGTTGAGAATCCAAAATTTCCTAGTCATGTTTCTAACCTTGAAAAGGCACTTTCATGATTTGAAACAAGCATCTTAGGCTTGATATGAAGGCTGATACTACTGCCTTTGTCAAACACAAAGATATGGATATGGTTGTGCAAATATATGGAGATAGACATAATTTTTAGTTCTATTGACGAGTTCATGTGTGAAGAATTTACTAAAATTATGCAAGAAGAATTTGAAATGAATGGCCTCGCTCAATCTTAGCATGCGTTGACGTCGCCAAGAGAGCCAGACAGAACGAGCCTGGGGCAGATGGGTTATTGTGTAATTAAATGGGCATTTTTTGTTTTTCACTTGGATGGGCCCTTTTTGTTGAAAATTCCAAGTCAGTGTTCAAATGGGCTATGGACTCAAATGAGTTTTCTTTTTGGACCAAACGGACTGAGTCTCTATTTGGGCCTGAGTGGTATGGGCCGCCTGAGCTAATTAGCTGGGTATGCTTGAATGGGCCAAAATGCAAATTCACTTTGTCGACAAAAATTTAGGTATCAATAGTTACCTTTCAAGCTCCCTTTCAAAGATAAAAAATACTAGGATTTTGCTAACAAGTCTTCGAAATGTAAACACAAATGGTTTTAATGTGGGAAAATGGTTTAGGGATATTTTCACTTCCATCCTCTATATCATTTGACACACTTGCAAACAACTTACTAATGGTTTAACTTTTTTTCTTTTTGCTTTTTTGGATTTTTTCAATGTTTTGATTGTGTGATTTTTTTTAAAAAAATTCTTTTTCTTTCTTCTCTTTGACTATTTTTTACTCTCTCTCTCTCTCTCTCTTCCCTTTCTTCTTTCAGAAAAGTATATGCTTGATGTGTTGACGAAAATTCAAGTGTTGACAAAGTTATCAATTAAAATCTTTATTGTTAAACATGTTTTGATAGTTATCAATGCTTTTCACATGTTACCAGCACAAAACGGTGTTTTAAATATGGAATAGAAGGCTTGTACAATTTCACATTGTCCGCTCATTCTACATCAAACATATACACATTATTCTATAGGACACAAGCAAGAGATTTTTATATATCACCAAATGGAAAGAAAGAGTTGGAAAATAATGAGCACAACTTCTTTATTACTTGAAGCTTCAATAGCAATCTTCCATCATGAAGCACGGAAGTATCAATTTCATAGCAATTGTAGTGGCACATGTCCCCAGAATTGGATTAATCAACCTGTACTCTCATAAAGGTGTCACCTGCGGCTCACAAATATGAGGACAAAATGTAGAAATAATTAGCAACATGTATCACAAAAATAAATGAGCATAAGGAAAATAAAATACAAATCATGAAAGATAACCTCTTAATCGCATAGTTGAAATTGAAAGGCTCTCTTAAACCATAGCATGGTAATCATCCAGGGGACGAAAATTTTCGGATAATCCAATCCACTACTTCAAAGTAGGAGATCCTCCAAGATTGCTTGAAATGTAATATGCTACAAAATCCCAAGGATGCCACTGCGAAACCCGGTGCTAGTCCTAAGTAAAACCAAACAACAAAAGGGTCACCTTCATTGGACTCATCCTGGCTCGTGTTGTGACCATCTCGTCTGTCGATATCATTATGGTCATCTCTTGGACAAACTTTCAAAAGAGGAGCTCCGCAAAGTCCATTGTTGCCATAATAAATAGACTGATTTTCCAGAGTGCTTAGTTGATTGCCCAATGGAATAGGACCAGATAAATTATTGAAGGAAAGATTCAAATGGCTTAGAAAGTTTAAATTGGATATGCTAGGAGGGATTTCACCTGATAGCTTGTTATTTGATAAATCCAGTGATTCTAAATCTCTCAAGTTGCCAATATTTGGAGGGATTTTTCCGATCAGCTTATTTTGAGAGAGGTTCAAATTCTGAAGTCGAGCAAGCCTAGTTAACCCTTTTGGTATTTGTCCATCTAATGCGTTGCTTGAAAGGTCAATGGAAAATAAATATAGGAGCGTCTTGGTAAATTCTAGGCTCCTTCCTTTTATATTAACCATGATAGATACCCCCGACATGAATCCCCCATATGGGTAAAAAGTGGAATTGGCCCACATTTGCAAGAAGTTGTTGAAACAATGGGGAATGCCTCCGGAAAGGTTGTTATGTGATAGGCTTAAGTGCTGGAGGTTAGAAAGATGGCAAATCTCCAAAGGAATGTCCTCGGTGAAGTAATTTTTCTCAAGATCGATTATTCTAAATGATTGAGAGTGTTGTCCAAACTGAGGTATTCTACCAGTGAATTGATTGTCACTGAGATCGAGGATCTCTAAATCTAGCTTTAGTAAACATTTTGGAATCACTCCACTCAAGCCATTTTCATGGAGGCTTAGAAGTCCTAATCCCTCCAAATAGCATAGAGAGTTTGGAATATGACCACTTAACTCGTTGTCTCCCAATAAAATCCAATGCAAATATGCTTGCGACTTCCTCCAACATCGCGGAAGTTTCCCAGACAGTTGGTTCTTAGAGAGATCAAGGAAAGACAAAAAATCTGACATGCATAATAAATTTGGAATGCCACCGCTAAGGTTATTTCTAGAAAGTGACATTAGCGTCAATAGTGGCATCTTTTTCCATATAATTCGAGAAATGTTTCCTCTGAGCATATTGCCTGAGAGATTCAACTCTTCAATGTCAGATAAAATGTCAGATAACCAATTGGGAACTTCATCTGAGATACTAGCATTTGACATGTCTAATGCCGAAAGGGTCCTTTGTGTTCGAAGCCAGTTTGGGAATTCTGGTCCCACTTTGCAACTCGACATAAAAATTGCTTGAATTTGGAAAGGGGGAACCCAAGATGCACTAACATTTATAACAAGTTCATTCCACCAAAAGTACAACAAGGTCAAGCTGGTGAGACTTGCAAAGTGAAGCTCATTGACAACTCCATCTAGTTGATTATCACCAATGTCCATTACCTCTAGATTGGATAGTTGCCCAATACTTTCTGGAATGTTTCCGCTCAATTTGTTAGAAGAGAGTTGCAACTTTCTGAGAGACAATAGTTGGCCCACACTATCAGGAATAGGACCTGAAATTGAATTCCATGAAAGATCAAGGAATTCGAGATCTTTGAAATTCCCAAATTGATTGGGCAATTGACCACTGAAATTGTTGTTGGAAACATCAATAGTTTTCAAATTACTCTGTCCACAAATCAAAGCATCGCCTTTGATATCAGAAATCCTCCCACTAAATTTGTTATAACACAAGCTCAGTACTTGTAGATTGCAGAAAATGCTTAAATTTTTCAAAAGTTCACCTTTTAGCTTATTTTCAGAGACATCAAAGAATCTAAGCCATGGACTATTTTCAAGGATGACAGCTGGGAATGTACCTTGGAGATCATTATTCCTTAAATCAAGATGCTCAAGTTTGCTGAAGTTTTGAAACCAAGGAGGAATAGATGAATTCACGGAGTTGTAACTTAGATCAAGGAATTTAAGAGAAGTGAAATTGATATGCTGGGAGACCGGAACATCTTCCAAACCACATTCACTCAATATTAAAAACTCCAAGGAGGAAAGCATGTTGATATGACTTAACCATTCTTTGGTATCTAGACCATATGTACCAGAGAGATCCAAGTACTTTAGGTTAGAAAATGTGGATAGCCATCGAGGATTCTCTATTTTTAAAGAGTGCACCGGCCACCCGCTACTAAGATCCAAGTACTGTAAATTGGAAAGGTTACTCAGTTGATGAGCAATATCTCCATAGAAACCTCCATTTGAGAGGTTGAGATACTCCAATTTTTTCAGAGAAGCTAAGGATTCTGGAATTTTTTGGGTTGAAAAATTGTTGAAGCTGAGGTCTAGATACTTCAAATGCTTCAGTTTGTTTGGAGCAATATGTATCTTACCTCCCAGACTACACTTCTCTGAACCATCACAGGGATTACGGAGATTGAGCTTCGAGACATGACCAGTCTTCTCGTTACATGTGACTCCTTGCCACTTGCAACAATCCTTGCCAGTCCAAGACCATAGACGTCTAGAAGGATCGATGAGATCCTGCTTGAACTTTACAAGAGCTTCCCTCTCAGTGCCAATGCAACTTACATTTGTTGAGACCTTGGAATGACTGAACTCTGAGGCCTGAATGACGAAGAGTGCACACAAAAGTAGGGGCAGGAAGCTAATGTAGAAGTGGGACGCCATTGTTGATAAAAAACAACCTGAGAACTTCCGTTTATATAATGGCAGAAAAATACACATTCCTTAAGAACGATACAATTTTCATTATTTTAGTTATCCGAACTTTGACCTTGATTCACAATAAGGAGAACAACAAAAGAGGACATTAACATATCCTTAAAGTTATTTTCTCTGATTGCTGGCCACCTAAAGCCACTCAAAATTTCAAGTCATGCCTTGCAAGACCCGTTATCGAATGGTCAAGACATCAAATGCAACCAATAATAACTGAGTCCATCGCGTTGGAAGCACAAAAGCAGTGTAAATGCAAATTTACTTCCACGGTTTGACAGCGAGATGGATTCTTGGGGGGCTTGATTGATTTTCACCAGGAAAAGGACATTAATCATTTCCTACTTATCTTAATGGCCGTGAGAATGGGTTTAAATACCCATTTTTCTTCCTCACTCTAAGATGCTCTTTTCTACGATCCTTCCTTACCAGCTCCAAGTAACAGCTTCCAAAAAAGTCTTCTTCTTTTTATATTTTGCGGTTGACTTGTCGTTGTCACCATTTTGAAGGAGATCTAGAGGAACTGAACGTTCAAAGGAAGCCATGAAAATGAGAGTCTGCAAGTATGTTGTTTTCTTACTATCTTCATATATACCATATCATAATTCACATATTTTCATTGCGAATACATTGTTTACGGAGTTGCTTTTATGATATTAGGGCTGTTAACGATTTATTTTTCTTTCTTCTAGAGATGAGCAAAGAATTGAAAGTGACTGAAGTTGATTTTAAGAAACTCTGAAAATAAAATTACCAAAATACTCAATTTACCAAAGCCTCTACATGACTAACATCTTGAAGATGGCAAGTATCATGCTTTTTTTTTACAAATCAAATGTCCTAATGCCGATTATGCAATTATCCACCGCTGGGTTATCTAGCTTACGGAAAGAAGAAGAAGAAGAAGAAGAAGAAGAAGAAGAAGAAGAAGAAGAAGAAGAAAAGAAGAAGAAGAAGAAAGACACCAGAAGCCAAAGAAGCGGCTAAACATGGTGTTGAGCAACTGCAATGGGAAATGGTGTTGGCATTAATGCTATCAATCATAGTGAAATGCAAATGTACCGAGACAACTTTTATCGTCTTACTGCTGACTGAAACTTCAAGATATGTATGACGAACCTCAGAAAAACCAGGCCATCAAAATCAGTTTGTCAGACGATGAGAACGTCGAAGACTAAACATATTACATTAGCTATGGTGTTGCTTTAAAGGGGGTCATGAGATGTAAATATGCACTTCTGGCAACTGTGGGTGATGTCGGGAATGAGGTGAATGATGTTTACGATATGTTAAAAAAAAAAAAAAAGGACACCGTGTAATATGCATACGATATGTACTTTAAGATAATCAATATTTTCTATTTGTAATTATGATGTTCTTATCCGGACTTTAGCGAAATTTCAAATCAGAAACTGTTCATTTATGTAACTAAAAAGCAAGGGAAGAGAATAATCTAACCAATATAGCTCAGTCCCGCTTTGATCTTATCCTTAAAGTATAATATAAAAAGACTCCAATCCGTTGGGAAGAACCGAAGAAATTTCTACCCTCCCACCTTGTTTGGAATCACTATCAACTTTAAGGTCTAAATTGTTGGACAAATGCCAGAATTTGGAATGTGAAGACTATATAGATTGCACATAAATTATCTTGATATTTTCAATTCAAAAGGTTTTGTCGGTTTTCATGAGATTCTCGTGCAAAAGTATATTGTTGAAATCCCCCATTGAATTTGCCTCGCGTATGACAGAGATAAGTTTAGGCAAGAGCCATTCAAAAATATCAACTAAAATGATAACTTACTATCATTGACCACGTTACGAAGAGAATAGCTAAGAAAATATACGCTATACAAGTAGCACCGGCATCATACTAGTAGTGGCTATAAAGGCGAAATTCCTTATATATATATGACAGTTTTCTGTTTTTTAGACATCCACTGTTTTGAATCTGAGGTTCAAGTTGGAAGGTTGGGAAACTTCCTTGTTCCATGTTATGAAAGCTAGGATAGGATGAGGAGGTCCAAGTGGAATATATATTGGCGATGGCAATGAGTTGGTTGAGGATATATGCTAGTCGATTTGATGCGATGAGTTCCATTCCCACGAACGGCAACCTATATGGTCTTTGTTTTGTAAGAAAAAGACTACCTCACAATCTTTTGCTAGGTCTTCATCTTCATCTACCAATGAGTTGGAGGCGTGCTTGGAAATAGACTACTTCAAATACATTAATAAAGTTGGCGAAGACAACGAGGTCAACGTTAAAAAATAATGGGAAAGGAGAGCCACCAAATTTCCCATTCTTTCGACAATGGCTTTTGACTTATTGACCCTTTAAGCTTTTATGGTACCATCAAATTCCATGTTCAATAGTAGCCAATGAATTTGGGAAGACAATAGATCCAACTTCTGCGAAAAAATTAGAAATGGCTGTCATAAGACATTTTTTTTTTTGGTAAGAATTGACGTGAGTGGAACGTTCTCAACTTGAACAAGAGGACAACAATGACATTGCATCCTCCAAATCATGATAAGAGACATGGCACCGAAGATACCAAGTTTATTAGATATTCTCTTCTAATGCAGTTTCTGTATAATCATTATTAGAGCACCCACACGAATAATTTATTGTAATTATGTGAAGTTATACTTGTATTTCGATTTGGTTTAGTTTAATGAGAAGTTTACATTAATTTTCTTCAATTATTTTTAGTATTTGAAAAAATAGTTTCATCTTGTTTTGAATAATTTTAGTTAAGAAAAATATATAATTTATTTGTTTAAAAAGACTTACCCAGCCTTACTAGTGCGTTTATTTCTCTTTCTTCCAATTTCATATTTTCATAAATGATTCATTGGTAGGAAGCATCTTCAACTAGACATATAAAGCTTATGCGAAATCTACTATCTAGGACCACTCAACGGAGCCAACATTTCGACAGTTCCGACTAAGGATGTTCATATGGGTAAAATTATCCAAAGGAGGTTTCGATCGCGAACCTCAACCAAATCAAATTTACCATAAATTTTTAATTTATAAGTAGATTATTAGTCGTATGTTGTGCGTTATTTTATTTTAATAAAAGTGAGACGTAAACTTCACGATGAAGGTGTGATATGTTTCATTTACTTGAGTAAAAACTCAGAAAAATTAACGTGATGATCAAGCAAATCATCGATTAATTAATTGGTTAAGAGTGTCAAATGAATGTATTAGGAAGACTTACTTTTAGACTTCAAAATATTCTACCTTGGATGGTGATAGGATTATTTAGTTAATACACCAGAAATCCTTTCTAACAAGAAAGAAAGCTTTTGGAAGTGGATCGGCTTCGGAAATTTCCATACATCATTGCACTAATATAAAATCATTTTTACTACAACAAACATTCAAGCATTGCTTACTCCTTCAACATTAGTTCTAATAGTCAAAGACCATTTATATAATATAATTCACACCATAATCTATACTTTCATCACATCTGTTAACAACAATGTAATTTTCACGATAAGAGTCATCAGTAAATATTAACTCCATTGAAATTTTAAATAATGCCTTTACTTCCGTAATTCCTGTCCCTTAGAGTATAATGTAAAAACTATCCTGGTGTATTGGCTAATTTATTCAATTCGTTGTGGAAGAAAATGATTCCAACTTCTCTATTTTCAGTTTGTATATATGTTTCAAGCCTCTGTTAGTAAATTAAACTCATATCTTTGCTTAAAATACACATATGTATGTAATTAAGAGGTCAATTGACTGTCATTTATCACATAACATAGGGAACAACGGAAAATATAACTTCCGCAAGTAGCACTGGCGTTGCAACAAAAGTGGCCATGAAGGCAAAATTCGTGAAGTATTCAAAGATTATTCCGCCTGTTTATTTTACATCCATTGTTTTTGATGGTTTTATATGTATTGGGCTCAAGGCCCGTTCGCCCATGCTGGGCCCAAAAGGCCCGGCCCACGGGAATAGGGCCTGTGGAGGGGGAAGGTATAAAAGGGAGGAGAGAGAGAGAGAGAGAGAAGACAACTCTTGGAATTAGAACGTACGTACGTTCTCTCCCTCGCTCTCTCTCCAACAACAAAAAAAAAGGACAGTAAGCACAAGGCCACTGTTTTCTCCCCTTCAAGCGTCATCGGATTGAATAAAGGACAAATTTCTCTTCCACTATCGGCATTGGTGTCTAATCTGAGACTAACAAGGTACGCTCGAATCCGTGGTGTGCTTTACGATTGGTGATACGTGTTTATCCCGAGCTTCGTCTTCCGCATTGATTTAGGGGTTCGATTTAGTGTCGAATCCGGTTTTCGGGGATCCGTTATTCCCTACATTGGTATCAAAGCCCTAGTTCACGTTTTTCCCGACCTGTTTGATGTTTTTTCATTGATTTTTTCGCGAAAACCTTCGGCCGTACGGATCAGGGCGAAAATCCCGACACCCGAGCGCTGTTCGGCCATTATTCTGAGTTTTCGTAAGTCGAAATTGAATTCTGAAAGCACTGGGTGAAAGAGGTCGTCGAGACGAGTCCGGCGACATGTTGTGCGTCGCTGGAAGACGCCGCAAGCGCCCACACGCGCGGCCACAAGCCGCTGCGCGTGGGCGCCACGCGCCCGAAGCGCTCGCAATGGCCAGTGCATGCGCCACACGCGCCGGTGACGAACCGGCACGTGCGCGCCGGCGACTGGCGAAACGGCACGCTCCGGTCCGCGGACCGACGCGTGTTGACGTCACGTGATGACGTCACCGTGACGTCATCCAACGGTCGGTAACCGCTCGGATGACGTCACCGATGACGTCATTGCCGACGACGTTTCGCCGGGCGGTCACCGGCCGGCGACCGGACCCGAAGACGACCGAACCCGAACCGCGATGCTCGGCACGTGTCGAGTGACGTCTGCGTGACGTCATCCCGCGCATGCGCGCGGCACGTGCGGACGGTTCGCCCGAACCGGTCCGACCGGTCCGCTCGTCCGTCTGGCGATCGGCGACCGTTGACCCGTTGACTGACTGTTGACCGACCGTTGATTGTTGACTGACCGTTGACTTTGACTGTTGACCGTTGACCCGAAAAAAAAAAAAGAAGAAGAAAGGAATTTGTTTCTTTTTCATATATGCCTATGTGGTTTATATGTAATCCATTATTTATTTTGCATTTGTTGCATGAATTTTGGAAAATTATGTGTTTTCCCTTATGTTAATTATGGATTATAAGTGATCCATTTTTTAGTTCTGCATTTGTTGCAGGAACTATGATGTGTCATGCACGGATACTTGCAATCCCGAGACCAGACGAGGGAAATGCAAGACTTAAAAGGCTGATGACAGAGTTGGCTAATTATCGGTGGCATAACGGTGATTTAGTATCACATGTGGTCAAGGTCAATCAGATGATACAGCAAATCATCAATAATGGTTATCTTATGCCGGATTTTGAGAAGGTGCCGGCTTTGTTGAACACTCTTTCACCTAAATGGCAAGCAGTGTTAGATCGGCTATGGGAGGTCAACGTGGTCCCGTGTTATAGGAGGCTGGTGGAAGCTTTTGTAAGAGAGTTCTATAGGATTGAGTTGGCCAAAACTTCAACCCTTAGATTGTACGCTACGTGGCGCAAAGTGAATGCACCTTGGTGGCGACATGAATGCTCTCCAAAAGTTTTTCCATGGTTGGCAAATGTGCCTTCAGTTTTCTCAGATGTTTTGACTGATAGATTAGAAGGGGCATTCCCTAATTATTTCTTAGATTAATTGTGGGATTTTTTTTTTATGGATGTAAATATCTCTTTCCATGTTGATATTTTTCTCTGTATATATTGCTTAGTGTAATGTATAGTTGTATTATGTGAAAGCACTGTTATTCTATTGGATGTTAGATAATATTTGTTTTCTGTTACTGCTGATTGCTGTGGGTAGTTAGCTGTGGGTAGTAATAGAAGTTTTTGTAACTTCATAGAATTTATTTGCATAAGACAATTATATTAATAATAATAGACAATTATATTAATAATAATTTTGAGTTAGGATTTTTGGAGGATGATTGGAAACATAGTGACCTTTTGATTCTGAAGCCTTACTTGAAATTATTCATTAATATGATGGGTCTATGCAAATAGGGATGCATAAAAGATAGGCATTAATTATTCGTGCATGTATGTCTGATGTGTTCAGATTGATGGTTCAGCAACTAAGAATGTGATTGCTGATATAAACGGCAATAATTGTGAAATATTGAATATGAAGATTCAATATGTGCTGGAAAAGCAAGAAGCACTAGAAGCTCTTGACCATGTTATGGAAGATCTTGAGGGTGCCGTGCGCCACCTTGAGCTAGCTGAGGATCGCCTAACGGCATTTGAGCCGAAAATAGATATTTTCAATGCTGGTTCTAGCTCAGAAAGGGCTTTGTGCTCTAAGCGCAAGTGTATTGATTCGTTCAATATGTGGGAATGCAAAGGATCAAGTCCTTATTGCAAGAAATCAAGAGTTAACCAACACAAGAGAGGAAAACGTCCTCAAGTGAAGAAAATGTCAAGGGTGAGGTGTTACAATTATGACAAGAAGGGTCACTATGCTCGTGACTGTCGTGAGCCAAAGAATGTATACATCTCTTGTACATTTAAGAACTTTGCTTATGTGTCAAGTTCTGCTTTATAGTCTGAATTCAATCTTTTGTGGACTGTAGATTCAGAAGTAACAGACCATGTAGTGAAGGATATAGGATCCTTTATAGAATTTCAACAAGTACCAACTAGAACTAAGTGGATCCATGTGGGAAATAACTCCAGAGCTGAAAGTTAAAGGAATTGGCACCTGCCAATTGAACATGCGTGGTGAACGCACCTCGTTCCTACATGATGATCTATATGCTCTGGAGATTCGTCGAAATTTAAGTGTATGTTTTGATGTTGGTTAAGTTTGGTTTTGATATGAACTTCCATAGTAAAAGTGTAGATTTGTGTTTAGATACAAACTACTATGGTTGTGGTCAACTTCTGGATGGTTTTATTGTACTAAATGTTGACTGTGGTGATGTCAATATGTTATTCCCTTGTTTCACGTCTTTTACTTCATGTGATAATGATGTGAATGTGTGGCATGCCAGACTTGGTCATATTGGCCAACAATATATGAATAGACTTGCCAAAGAGGGCTTGTTGGGCAATATTGAATAAGTCGATTTGTCCATATGTAAGCATTGCCTAGAAGGGAAAACGACAAGGAAACCATTTGGAAAAGGTAAAAGAGCTGACGTTCCTCTGCATTTAATCCATTATGACGTTTGTGGTTCAATGAATGTGAGAGGAAGGCATGAGACTGTTTACTTCATCACTTTTAATAGATGATTATACTCGATTCGGATGTGTCTATTTGATTTCTCATAAATCTGAAGCATAAGTTTTTTCAAAAGGTTTATGAACTTGGTTGAAAATCAATTAGACAAGAAAATAAAAGCATTGAGATCTGATCGAGGTCGAGAATATTTATCTGATAAGTTTAGAAAATTATGTGATGAAAAAGGAATAGAAAGACAGTTGTCTATTCCATATACTCCTCAACAAAATGGTGTTGCAGAGAGAAGAAACAGAACCCTACTTGAAATGGTTAGGTCCATGATGGCTCATGTTAACTTACCTATCATTTTTTGAAGTGATGTGTTGTTAACTGCTGCCTATATACTTAACCGGGTGCCTTCCAAATCAGTTAGTTCCACTCCATATAAGTCATGGACAGGTAGAAAACCGGACTTAAGTTTACTTAAGCCATGGGGTTATGCTGCCTATACTCATGAATCCTCTCACAAGTTTGGGAAATTGAGTCCCAGATAAAGGAAGAGTATTTTAATGAGATACTTCGAACACTCGAAAGGGTATGTGTTCATAGGTGAGCAGAAAATTGTGAGTAAACTGAATATGAATCACAGGATGTCACATTCTAAGTGGATGAATTTTCCTAAGAAGGGCGAAATAGGAGAAGATCACTCCCTATTTGAAACCTTGGATCAAGATAATGATATTAATGGAGTTCGTCCAAGTGGGAGTAATATGAGAAGTGATGAATTGAATTCAACTCATTCCCAATTACAACCATATGATGAGACGATGTCATCATTATCTAATCTGAGTGGGAGCATAATTGGGAATGATGTGCTAAGTGTACAATCTCCCATACGGCGAAAAAGTTGCCAAAGTATTCCCCGTCGACGTGTTGACATTGAAGGGGAAACTTTTATGATTGCTCCGCAAGATGAGGATGAGCCAAGAAATATTAATGAGGCTCTTAAATGCCCTAGTAAGGAAAAATGGATTTATGCAATGAAAGAGGAGATGGAGTTAATGAAGTCAAACCAAGTCTGGGAACTGGTTGATCTTCCAAAAGGGACGCAGAGCTATTGGGAACAAGTGGGTTCTCAAAATAAAGCGAAAGGCTGATGGCTCGATAGAAAGGCATAAGGCTCGCCTTGTGGCGAAGGGGGTATAATCAACAGAAGGAATTGATTATGTAGAAACATTCTCTCCTGTAGTGAGATTTACCTTGATTTGCATAATTCTGGCAATAGTGTTTGGTATGGATCTTGAGTTACATCAAATGGATGTAAAGACTACTTTCCTCAATAGAGAATTAGAGGAAGAAATAAATATGGAACAACCTGTTGGTTTCATAGTAAAAGGCTAAGAAGAAAATGTATGTCGACTTTGGGGGTCGATATATGGCCTTAAGTAGTCGTCAAGACAATGGTATATACGATTTCATAATGCCATAATAGCATATGACCTTACAATGATAGATGAGGATAATTGTATATATATCAAAATATCCAAGGATCAATTTGTGATCATATCATTATATGTTGATGATATACTAATTGACAGAAGTAATATGGAGTTTATTCATACTGTCAAAAGTTGGTTGTCTTCCAACTTTGAGATGAATGATATGGGATTGTAAACCCATAAACACTCCTATTGCAAAAGGTGAAGGATTGAGCCATAGACTGTGTCCAAGGACTCCACAAGAGAAGGAACAAATGAAACATGTTCCTTATGCTAGTGCTGTTGGGAGCTTGATGTATGCTATGATGTGTACAAGACCTGACATATGTTATGTAGTTGGAATGGTGAGCAGATACCAATCCAATCTAGGTCAAGCACGTTGGAAAGCCGTTAAAAGAATACTAAGGTATCTAAAGGGGACTGCTGATTATACGTTGAGTTATTATGGAAAGGATCTGCGACTCTAAGGCTATTCTGATGTTGATTGGGGATGAGATTTAAATAAAAGGAAATCTACCTCTAGGTTTGTTCTCTTACCGAATAATGGCACCATGTGTTGGAGCAGTAAGAAACAAAAGTGTATAGCATTGTCCACGATGGGAATTGAGTTTGTGGCATTATCAGCAGCAGTATAAGAAGATGTTTGGCTTAAGAGATTTTTTGGATCATTTAGGTGTTATTGGAAGTGCTGCAGATTAATTGTTGGTTAATTATGATAGCCAAGCAGCAAAAGTGTACACCAAAGATCCAAAATATCATGGCAATACCAAACATATAGATACCAAGTATAATTTTGTCATAGATATGATTGCACGAAAAGATGTGAACTTAGAGTACATACTACGCATAGAATGGTAGCAGATCCTATGACAAAGTCAGTACCTAGAGATGTGTTTTGTGGCCATATGAAATCTCTAGGACTGCGTAGAGGCTAATGTACTGAATATTATAATTTTCCCTAAGTGTTCACATATGATGAATTTATGTTTTTCATCATTAATGCCTATGAATCTTTGTTTGATCTTTATGCATCTTAATGCTCAGTGCATTACTTTAAGTTAGGAAAGTATGTCGGACAGATATAAGATTAGCCTACTCACACGGGTAATCGCCTCTATTTACTGTGTGATAGATAGAGATGAGACTATTTTTAAGCTTATTATCTAGGTGATAATCGAGAGCTCAAGCTTAAAATACGTATGTCGCCTTAACTGGGTGTTGAGATGAGGACATAATACTTACTATGTCCGAAAGTAAAATACCCCACATATTTTACTTTATCTGTCTAAGATGCCAGATGTGAGTTCTGATGAATTTTGTAAATGAGTAGATACGTGAACTCAAGTTAGACATTGGGTATGTCTGAACTATCATCTGTACGGTATTGAAAGTGTAGACATACGCTCCATGGGAAATGAGTTAATACCGTAATACGTATTCATACTACGTATGCATGAGACGACCAATAAGAGTGGCAAAAAGTTTGATATCAACTTTTATGACGTGTGAGACTCTTGAGGAAAAGAGTTCCTCAATTTTTAGTCCCCTCATGACTTTTACTTATTCTCAAGATTTCTATTTAGTGTTTGCTATCTTAGGATGTTGCCAATGGTCATGAGTTTGATTCGATCTAATGGAGCATTTCTAGAAAAGCAAGCTGAACTGAAATTGAGAGTTTGAAGGAAAGAGGAAGATCTATTTTGGAGAATCACATTGTAGTTTTGTATTCACCGGTTAACCAATTATGACTATCTTTGGGATAATCATAATTGTGAATACAATATATATATATCATTGTTTAAAAGAGATTAAGAGAGATATAAATGTGATCGATCGATCTAGGGTACTGCATACTAAATCTACTCGGAGTGTGATGCCCATTATGAGCTGCTATATATTCATAACAGATGTATAGCAATGAGCTCTCAAAGTATGCCGGTCGCACGGATTATTCACCGGTATGAATGTTGAAGAGAGGTAAAGAGAATCCTGTTCAGCCCACCATGTGCGAGTGGGAGATGATGGTTTTATATGTATTGGGCTTAAGGCCCGTCCGCCCATGCTGGGCCCAAAAGGCCCGGCCCACGGGAATAGGGCCCGTGGAGGGGGAAGGTATAAAAGGGAGGAGAGAGAGAGAGAGAGAGAGAGAGAAGACAACTCTTGGAATTAGAACGTACGTATGTTCTCTCCCTCGCTCTCTCTCCAACAACAAAAAAAGAGGACAATAAGCACAAGGCCACTGTTTTCTCCCATTCAAGCGTCATCGGATCGAACAAAGGACAAATTTCTCTTCCACTATCGGCATTGGTGTCTAATCTGTGGCTAACAAGGTACGCTCGAATCCGTGGTGTGCTTTACGATCGGTGATGCGTGTTTATCCCGGGCTTCGTCTTCCGCATTGATTTAGGGGTTCGATTTAGTGTCGAATCCGGTTTTCGGGGATCCATTATTCCCAACAGTTTTGGATCTGAAGTTCAAGTTGGAGAGACTCAAAACTCTCCTTATTCCATATCAAGAAAATTTGAGACAAGGTGAGGAGTGGCAATGGTGATGAATTGGTTTCGAAATATGTATGTTGCACACGTCAGTCAATTCGATACGACGATTTCCACCAACGAATAGAGATCACACCTTCATTGAGTAGCGTCTGGAAACATATTTTGGTCTTTGTTTCATTAGAAGAACGCTCCACGACCTGTCAATAGTTCTTCGCCTTCATCTACCAATAAGTCGAAGGCGTACTGGGTAACAAATTATTCCAAATAAATTGATAGAATTAGTGAAGGCAACATTAACATTCTAAAATGATGGAAGAGGAGATCCACAAATTTTCCTATTCTGTCCACCCTGGTCGTGACTTATTGACACCACCGACGTTTAGGGAGACGAGCAAGAGATTTTTTTTTTTTCATAACCAAATAAAAAGAAAAAAAAGTGAGAGAGTAAAGAGCTCAACTTCTTTATTATTTGAAGCTTCAGCAGCAATCTTCCATTATCATGAAGAAAGGAGGAACTATAATTTCATAGCAGTTGTTGTGATGCATGTCTTTGAAATTGGACAATCTAGAAAGAGAGTGTCAGTACCCATTTTACCAAATGTCGTTTTAAGAGGTGTTTAATGGGAAAAAGTACCAAAAAAATAAATAAATAAACCCATTGCATTGATAGTAATTCGATCATAAACCATTTAATTGGGCTGATTTAATTCCATATATTTTCACATTGATACTAATTCAGTCCTTCCTACTAATTAAGATAGAAAAACATTGACGTAGGCTCCAATTGTTTTATGTGGTATGACAAACATTGACATGGATTTTTTAAAATAATTTTTTGAATTTATGATTTTTTTTTATAATTTTTTCTTTTTTCTCACCTTCATTTTGGCCGGCAACCCTCGCTAGCCACTAAGTAAGAGCCAGCAAGCTCTCACTAGCAAGGGCCAATAAGCCCTCGTCGGTTGCCCTTACTAGCTGCGGGCAAGGCAGCTCTCGCCTAGATCTAGTGAGGGCCTTCGCACCTTCACCCACAACCAGTGAGGCCAAGACGACCCTCACCTAAATCCAGAAAAGGATGTTCTACCCTCACCAACGTAGCTAGACCTGTTAAACGGGTGGGTTGGGTTGGGTTTGGGTCGGGTCATAAACGGTCTGACCCAAATCAACCTATTTAATCCGTTTATGACCTATTTATTGCAGTACAAATTTTTTTGACCCATACTCGACTCGACCTATACTTGACCTATACTTGACCCATTTGATTAAACTTAAGAAAGTTTTATAAAAAAAGTATTGCTAAAATAGTTTTATACCACATTTAATAGGCAATTTTTATAATTTTTAAAATAATTATTTAAAAAATTGAATTTTAAATATTTTTATTTTTAAAAATAATTTTTTAATTTTTTGAGAATATAATTTTTAATTTTATTTTTCTTTTTCTCCTTTCTTTCTTTTTCTTTGGTCGGCCGCTAGCCATGACAACAGCCAGCGACCGGCCACAGGCAAGCCTCGAGCTTGCCTGGCTCATCGACACTAGCGAGCTCCAAGCTCGCTAAACTAGCAAGGCTCGAGCCTCGCCGAACATTGGCTAGGCCTCCGCCTCACTAGATTGGGGAGGCTTGAGCTCGCCTCTCACCGAATTTGGCGAGGCTCAAGCCTAGCCCGACGCCGGCGAGTTCGAGTCTCGCTAGATCGATGAGGCCTCCGCCTCGCTAGATCTGACGAGCTCAAGCTCGCCCCTCGCCGAATTTGGTGAGACTTGAACTCGTTGGAGCCTAGCTTGACACCGGCAAGTTCGAGTCTCGCCAATGCTTGAGCCTCGCCAGACTCAACGAGCTCGAGGCTCACTTGGCCATCGCCAAACCGGTCATAGGAAGGATGAAGAAGAAAGGAAAAAAAAAAAGGAAAGAAAAAAGGAAAAAGAAAATAAAAAATAATTATGATTTTGATTTTTATAAAAAAACATTTTTGTAAAGTTAAAGAGGGAAGAGAGAGATTGTGAAGTTTTGGTTGAAAATGGGTTCTAAATCCAACTCATTTAAAACCCACTTAAGACCCACTTAAAACCCACATATCTTAAGTCTTTAATTGTTAAACTCATTTAACTAGTTTCTTCAAAAAATAAGTGACCCATTTTACCACCTCTACCAATGCTCGACAACTGCGAGGATGGCTAGCTAGCCAAAGGAAAAAAAAAATTGGAAACAAAGAAAAAATAAAAAAAAATAAAAAAAAAAAGAAAAAAGAAAAAATTATATATATTATCAAAAATACTCATGTTAGGATTAGTGATGCCACATAAGATAGCCTGCTTCTACGTCAGCTCAGATGAACTGAATTAACACAAATGTGAAAATATTTAAAACTAAATTGTTTGAACTAAAAAGTTAAAGAATAAATTGGTACTAATGCAATAGGTTTAATTTGTTTTTTTGTACTTTTTCCAGTATTTAATATAAATGTGAGTAACATTTAATATATATATATATATATATATATATATGTATATTATAACTCACGACTTTATATTAAAGTACAATAAATCAAAGATGTAGCAAAGCAAAGTTGCACTTAAAAATTGCAAAGCTAGGTCGAACGGAAAGGAAAGTGAAAACAGAGGAGGAAGTCGAGGTCGAGGTCGAGGTAACAAATTTATAAGCCTACAAGATAATGGGGGAATTGGCCATTCCAATACTCGTTAATTTTATCATAATTTACATTTCTTCAAACTTGGTTTCATAAATTCATCACTCTATCTAAGCCACATTCACATACTTTGTGTCAAAGTGTGGAGTCACAGAGGTCCCTTAATTTGGGTAAAGAATATACAAACCCAAGAAAATAAACATTCACAATCAATGCAAGTAAAAGGTACAGTACGAGAAAGTAAACCCGATACACATCGGGTAAAGAATATACAAAGCCTCGTTATCGAATCTCGGGATAGGAACTCCTGTGAACTAAATTCAAATTCAAAATCAAAGTCAAATCTACGTCTGACTAAAGAGAACTTTTTATTAAAAATAAAATAAAATCACTGAACAATGTTTAAAACGAAGATATGCATCCAAATACTTATAACACGCACTTCCTGATGCAAAAAAAGAATGCAATTTAGAAATATACAGCCCAGATTCACCTTCAAAGCATATAGAAACATGTAGCTCGCAAATGATTAACAGAAGACCATTGGATCGGTCCGTGACATGCCAGGAGAATCCAACGACAGTCAACACGTTGATAACTCTGATGTCAAAAGCAATTATGAGAGAGAACTTACTGTGAATTTCTTTGCCGCTCCCAATTTTTTTATTTTGAATAAATCGCGGCGTGACACTAATTGAATATATTTAATTTAAGATAATACTGGTTTTCAAAACAGTAATTATATTCAGATTCTTGATTATTTTTTCTTTTTGGAACGAAGAAAGGAGATGGAGACGGATAAAAAAGATTGGAATTACGAGGATTCGAATGATTAAGGGGTTGTTAATTTACAGCTTAAGTTCATTTTCCTCGAACGATCAATATATAGGCAACCCAATAATGCAGGACCAAGATCAAGTCATGTTGCCGTTTTAACCTCAGTTTTATCAAGATGCCATTACATTTAACCAAAAAAAAGATCGCGCGGCAGCCCCTCTCTCTCTGTGATACACACGAAAGTTTTCTATGGCCTATAGGCGTGTTTACTTCACGGAAAACCAATAATTTGGAAATTAACCAAAAATATTGTTGATAAAATTATTCTCGATTGACTAATTTTTCAAAATGACATAAAAAAATCATTTTAGCTAAACATTTCCAAGTTATTGATTGTCCAAGATACAAATACATTCAATTTCTGTTATTCTACCGAAATAGCTCTGGGCACCATGCCAACAACGCATACAAAATTTTTGTGACATAAGCAATACCAAATTAACATGTTTATGGTGATGATAACAACAAGTGGGAATATGACTTGATTGCACCGACTAAATGAGTTAGAGACTCAAGTACAGATCTTAAAATGATTATAAAAACTTGATGGTGCAAAAAAGTTCGAATACACAATTGCATTTTCACAAGAGTTATGGAACCAAAATGGTACTTCAACTAAGTTTTATTTGGTCAATTACTTTCTCTTTATCACGCAATCAATGACGGACTTAATCTAATGTGTCTTCCAAATGTTCGCAAATTTTCGTAACAGGTTTCATTAATGGAAATTGTCTCCTCATCTTATCTAACGTCTTCCCAGCACTTCTCCGCACGAGGATAGAGATGCCTGTCATGAAATTTGATTAAGCACGTGTTTATTACTATGTTTAATCTTCTTGCGGTCCCTAAATTGATGAATCGCCTATTGTTACGAATTAGGATTAGAGTTTGTTTGATTAGTTGAAGATGACTAGCAGAATATCTTGGACAGACAAGGAAAATTGATGCTCACTTATGTAATGAAGATTGATCTATTCAACCCTTTCCCCGTTTCCTAGTATTTCGTATTTTTTATTGAACTTATGTAATATTTTTTTTTGGTCTGAAAAACTGATATATTATACGAACATGTGCATACAACCAGCAAGTAGTGCATCTGTAAGGACAATATTCTGGAAAGCAAAAGGAGTAAAAACAAGCCGTTTGAAACAGATCCATTGGCCCGATGGGCTTTGGCGGCCCAGTCTGCAGCTAGGTTGGCATCGCGAGAGACATGATGAATCGAGGCATTAGGGCATTGAGAGAGTAGTTCGTGAAGAACGGCAAGAAGATGTCGCTCCTGCCATGGCTGTGGCTGGTGATGCCGAAGGATCTCCACCAAGAAAAGGCAGTCCGATTCAACCAGAACTCGATGGTGCTGATGCCTCTGCTTGATCAGGTGCTGAAAGGCCCGAATCATCGCGAAGATCTCCGCTTGAAAAACCGATGTGGCCGGAACAGTACTGGTAAACATATCGGTAAGCTCTCCTTTAAAATTTCTGAAAATACGTGCGATAGCGCCCTGTTTACTACCTGGAATGAAAGCCCCATCGATGTTGCATTTGATTGTGCCTTGATCAGGGGGTTTCCAGCGATGATCAGTACTAATATATGTGTGTGAAAACCTAGGTTTCGGTGGTTGAATACTCTGGAAGATCCTGTACTGGGCGAGAGCATTATCCACTGCTTGGATCGGGTCTGGAGTTTGCTGTCGGAAAGTAGCATTGTTTCGTTGACGCCAGATCTCCCATAATAGATTGGCAATCGCTTATAAGCTTGGGGAAGAAAGATGATGGGTGGCACGGGCCGCCAACTAGGCATCCAGTCTCTTGATTGAGGTAAGAGAGATGTAAATTCTGATCTTGTCATTGGCCCAGATTGCTTTTGTCCATTCACAGTAAAAAAATAAGTGTTCAATGGTCTCTGGGGTATGCTTATTACATAGGGTGCAGTAGGGATTCGAAGTGATGTGTCTGGAATAGAGATTTGCTTTGGTTGCGAGGGCATTTTTACAAGCTAGCCATAAGAATACTCGAATTTTTGGAGCTATTGCCATGTGCCATATTTTGTTCCAGAGTTGATGAGGAGGCTGATAGGATGATGAGGCACGGGTGGGTAGGTGTTGTTGTTTGGATAGTAAGTAGTAATAACAACTTTTAACAGAAAACGATCCCAATGATGTGGCTGTCCAAATCAACCGATCGAACAAAGGGAGGGGTTTATAGGGGTGTTTAAGATGGCTGAGCATACCTGTTCGGAAGAGAGGAAAGATAAGCTCCTGTTTCCATGTGGCCGTAGGTAAATCAATAAGTTCAGCAACTTTAGTGGGTTCTCCTGCGGCCGCATTTCCTCCGATTTTTCCAATTGAAAGCCAATAATCTGCTCTGATGTCAATTCGCGACCCATCCTTCACCATCCACCTAGTGTTAGGAAGAATAGCATCCCTACCCTTTAAAATACTACGCCACCCCCATGATGGTCTATAGCCGGAAGTGGCGTGCTGAAAGGAAGACCGTTTAAAATATAGACCTTTAAACAACTGACTCCAAATTGCAGTAGGTTGCTGTAATAAATGCCACGCTTGTTTACCGAGCATCGCTAGATTAAAGGAAATAAGATCTCTGAATCCCATACCCCCCTCTGTTTTTGATTGTTTGATCTCTGATCATTTTATCCAATGTATGCTAGAATCACTCTTATTTTTACTCCACCAGAATGCTGAAATTTTACTTTCCATTTGCCTGCAGAGAGATAGGGGAAGCATAAAGAGGGACATCGCATACTGAGGTAAGGCTTGAGTAACTGCTTTTAATAAAATCTCCTTGCCCCCTTTAGATAAGAACTGTTCCTTCCATCCAGCTAATTTCGCATTCATGTTTGCCAGGATCCAAGAGAACATCTCCCGTTTAGAGCGCCCCCAATCTGATGGAATGCCCAAGTACTTACCATATCTTCTCACCACAGGTACTTTCAATTCCTTTGTAAATTATCCTGTAACTGCATTGGACAATTCTGACTGAAGAAAATTGCTGATTTATTTCTGTTGAGAAGCTGACCCGTTGCCGAGCAATACTGGTTTAAAAGATTTGAGAGGTTTTGACACTCAGAGATGGAAGCTTTGAGGAAGAAGACGGCATCATCAGCAAAAATAAATGGGAGAGCCGAGGACATGCACGATTAAATTTGATCCCCGTAAGTGACCTAGACCGATAGCTTGATTGATCACCGTTGATAAAGCATTAGCCATTAAAATGAATATGTAAGGGGATAGGGGTCACCTTGATGAAGTCCTCTAGTAGGTTTAAAGGATGGTAGCAATTCGCCATTGAATCGAATAGTAAAGGAAACAGATTGTGATGCATGCCATTACTAGCATTACCCATCTATCCGTAAACCCCAACTGTTTTAAATAAGCTGCAATAAAGTCCCATTCAACACGATCATAAGCTTTCTGCATGTCTGTCTTGAGAATGAGATTGAACTTTTTTGATTTGGATTGGATCTTAAACTGGTGTATTACTTCCTGAACGACCATGATATTATCTTGAATCTGTCTTCCACTAACAAAAGCTGCCTGTTCTGGAGTGATTAGTGTAGGGAGCCAACACTTCAATCTATTAGCCATAACTTTAGAGATAATCTTGTATGCGAAGTTACAGAGACTAATAGGTCGATATTGGTCAATGCTTTCAGACGATGAACTTTCGAACCGAGTCAACACCGTTCGTTTAAATTCGGGGCATATGACCAGATTCAAAGAAGTCTTGCACTGTTTTGATAATGGTGTGTTTGATGGTGTTCCAAAGGGTGCTCGTAGAAACCCACTGTGGGAGGCCATCTCGGGACCGAGGGCCTTTGCGGCTCCCAACCGAAAGGTAGCATCATAGACCTCTTTTTCAGTAACTGGACTCATAAGATGTGTATTAATCTGAGGAGTCACAATTTGTGGACATTGTAATAGGAATGGATGAAAATCTCTGTGTCCAACTGAGTGATAAAGGCCAATAAAATAATCCATGGTCATTTCTTTAAGCCGCTCTGGCTCTCGCTGCCAGTTTTGATTTACATCTTTTAATATATAAATTCTGTTTCGTTGTCGCCTTTGTACCGTGCAAGCATGAAAAAATTTAGAGTTCTTATCTCCCCATGATAATTAGTTAAGCCTAGAGTGCATCGCCCAGAATTGCTCTTCCCGATTCCACATTTGCTGTATTTTAGTTCGAATTGTTGTTGCTAATTCTTTATCTCCCCGCGATAGCATTTTCTATTTGTAATGGTCTCGTAGCTGCTGTTGCCGAAGACACCGAATTTGCTGCTTGGCATTTGTGAAGCGATCTCGACTCCAAATTGATAACTTATGAGATACTGCTTGCAGTTTAGAGGGTAAGGAAGAGTGATTCCGTTGCCATACTGATTGAATTACTTTAGTACATTCACTATGTTGACTCCAGTAAGCTTCATAATGAAAGTTCTTTCTTGGCTTGACAGATTGAAAATGAGAGTTCAGCACCAGAGGGCAATGATCCGATCCGATCGAAGGGCGGGCAAACACCATGGAGGATGGGTATGTAAAGCTCCAATCCAGGGAACAAAAAACATGGTCGAGCTTCTCTTTTACTAAATCATCTCCTGCTCAGTTGTTTGACCAGGTATACTCACACCCTTTACTATCCAGTTCAACTAAAGCACAATCATCAATAATCTTCCGAAATGCTGCCATCCTGGAATAATTTGCTGGTCTTTTTCCCATCTTCTCCCAGGGGATGAAGGAAGTCATTGAAATCCCGATACACATCCACGGAAGGTTAGTAGATGCGTGAATCAATCAAAACGTGTTCCGAAATCCTGCCTTGCGAGAAAGAAGCAGGAGCATACACACAGTAACGTGCATAGAGGTACAGAGCCTAGTATCAAAAACTGATATATTAATAAAATTATGACTAGAGGACAGAATAGTAATGTCAAGGAGGTCAGTCCAGTATAGAGCAAGGCCGCCAGAAAAACCGGCGGGAGTCCTAAAAAAGGAGTGGTCAAAATGGCAACGACGCTGTAAGTTCTATAAAACTAAATCTGCATTCTTTGTTTCCATTAGAAACACTAGGTCGGGCTTTTCAGAGGCTATCATAGCCTTTAGAGATTGAATTGTCAGGGGAGTGCCCAACCCTTGACAATTCCAACTTAGTATTTTCATTTGGACTGTGGGGGCTGTTTAGGGCCAGCCGCCAAAGCCCAGGAGGAATGATCAGGAGCTTCAAAGACAGGTGTGTCGAGTAATTGGGTTTCATCTAATTCAGAAGTCTGATCTGTGCGAATCTCATAAGGGGAGTAGCGTTTAGGTTTCTTGCTGGAGCCCACTACTATCTGTGATCGGGGAGTCTTTTGTTTTTTCAGTTGCGGAGAATCATGGGAAGAACGTTGAATACCCTTTAACTTGGCATCTGCAGGAACCAAATCAGTGGTTATAGTGGCTGTATTAACAGGAACAGGAGAGATAACCTTGGACCGTTGGGGAGTCTTAGAAGCAGGAGTTATTGAAGGTAAGGCTGGCACAGGGGGGTGTGTAGGAGGTGGAGTTTCAGGTATAGTCTCTTCCATGGGTTCTGAAGGTGATGTGGGTTTATAAAAGGCATCCCAATAGGGACTATGTTGTTTAATCTCTGCTCGTAGCCAAGGTCCATATACCATTGTATCACGTCCCTCAAATTGTGATTCATCATAAGGGTAGTCCTTGCATGATGTAGCATAATGGCCTAATTTCCCACACGAGTAACAATAGTGGGGTAGTCTTTCATACCTAAAATCAAGCCATAGGGGTTTTCCAGCAATGCTAATGAGTTTCCCTGATTTTAACGGTTGATGCAGATCAATTTCGAGGCAAATTCTCCCAGATGTATCCTGTTTTACTTCAAGCACGCGACCCATCTGCTGAACTGCCCGACTAAGAAGTTGAGGAGTGTTCCATTCCAGAGGTAATCCTATAACATGCACCCAGAAAGGGCATTTGGAAAAGTCGTAGCAATGGAGAGGGGTATTGGGCTTCCAAGGTTGTAAGTTAACGAGATGATCGGAGAATAACCAGGGGGTTCCATCTAATGCCCGTTTTTTTTTCTATCTCATTTCGAAATTTAATAATGTAGATGCCATCATCGCTAGGCGATATGTCCAGATAATCAACACGCCAAGCTTTCTTCATTGCAATCTGAAAAGCAGGTAAATTGATAGAAGGGTTTGTATAGATATTACCCACTAAAATGAGGCGACACTCTTTGATATTGTCTGTTCCTTGTAGATTTTCCCAGACTTCCAGTTCTTGGTCTGAACAGAGCCGTCCAAGGCGGTGGCAAAGAGAGGCAATACGAGAGGAATCGTCTGTGTCTTCCGAAGCCATGAATAAATAGATGGAGTAGAATCAGTGTTCTAGAGATATACCCAGACGATAATTCAGTAATTCAGAGGTTGCATGTCCATGATCGGCGACATGCAAAGGTAAGGATTGTTCAAGAGAAGCAAGCGTGACTACTGGAAATCGTAGAAGTGACGACAATTGAAGGAAAGAGGAAGCGAGGACAGTTGAAGAAGAAGGGAGAAAGTCTACAAAGAGAAATGGACCCGAAGATCCGGAAGAAACTCGAGCAAGTCGCGAGAGAGAAACTCTAGCATAAGCGAGAGAGAAAATCCTGAATTCTGAAAACTTATGTATATACTTGTCAAGATGTTTGAGTTTGAATTGTGATAGTATTGCTTTTGTAGTATTGCTTTTGCTTGTTGATAGATACTATCACATATCTTGTATTCTCATATATAGATATAGAGACACAACAAAAACTTTTAGCTTTCATGTGACATCTTGATTTTCAAGTCTGCTTTCGATTAAATGAACTAGGCTTTTCATCGACGCACCTATAGCCTTTTTCTCTGAGTTGGTCACTCACGAGATAACTAGTCTATCAGCTGAAGTCATTAAGGAATCTAAATGCAACAGACTTGAGAATTTGATCAAAAATTGACTGCTCGATTGTGCTAATTTGCAAGAGTCAATATGGCCTTGTTAAAAATGATTAGAAATCGAAGATATGTTGATTCGACAGAGGCATGTAATTAAATGGTGGGTGATTCCACCTAATTGCAAAATTCAGGTCGAACAACACTAAACTGATTTTTCTGTCAATTCTGTACCCTATGCCCGTAATTGAAATCTTGAGATTTTTACGACAATCGAGAGTTGCCTATGGGTCGGAGATGCACAATGTGGATCGAAAATAATCGACCATGGGTCAAATGCACTAAAAATTCCTAAAAGCTACCCCGATTTCAGGAATCGAAAGTTCTGGCGTGTCACGATTTATTTTAGGAACGTCAACTCATCCTTCAAAGAACTTTCGGCAAGCTCGGATTTTCGGTGAAAAATCAAAATTGGGTGATTTTAAATCGGGAAATTCGGAGGGCCATTTTTGTGTGCATTTTTGGCCTCCAAGTTGGATCAAATGGTGATGGGAATGCAAGAATTTGGTGTGGGCTCCTACCTTGGCATTATTAGCCATTGAATTAAGATCAATTGGTGTGAAATTGGATTGATTTGAAGAGGGAATTGATGAAATTCGTAGGCCATGGGGCTGCAACATTTTGGGCATCCCTTGTGGCTTGTTTGAGAAGCTTCGGGAGGGAAATGGCTACTAGTGATAGAGTTGAAGACTTTGGGGACTTCTACTTGAGTGTTTTAGATATTTTGGCTTGACTTTATGGCCCCTTGTCCCCCTTTCCAGCAGTAGCAACTTCTTTTGTTTCCTCACTCCCTCACTCTCCATTGTTGTTGAAAACAAAACCAGAGAATTAGCAAAGCAGCCACCAACCCTCACCGAAACAGCCAGCTCTCCTCCGCCGCCGTCCAAGCTGCCACCAATCCACCCGAGCTGCCCGCACGCCCGCCGATCGCCCGCAAGGCCAACCTGAGTCGCCTGCCTCTGCTCATGACCCCGTCCCGTGCGTCCGCCATCCAGCTCGCTAGCCGCCCATCGAGCCACCTCCGCCCGCCGTTCTGCTGCTCCAGCTCATCCTCGTCACCGCCTGGCCCGTCCCACCGCTTGGCTAGCCTAGTCTAGCCCATTCCAGCCCTTGGCTCCCTTCGGTCCAACCCAAAACAAAAGCCATCTTAGCTTTGGGCTGAGAGCTTTGTGGGCTTTTTCGGGCCCTTTCTGGACCTCCTTGGGTTTTGTCGTAGGCCCGAGTCTTGCTCACCTTCGCGCCGCTGTCGCCGTGAAACGGTTTATTTGCTAATCTGATGAGTTTACCTCCTAAACTTTAATTAGGAGGTTAATTATGCTTAGGGTGGTTTAATTAGCCTAATGAGGGATTAGTTAGCTTAAGTGAGGTTAGAGTAAATTAGTTGGTTTAGTTATTTAATTAGATTGTGTAATTAGATTAAGTTAGAAATTAGGTGGCTAGATTAGTATAAGTAGATTAATAGTAGTTTAATTTAATTATTTTGCAATTTATTTATTTAATTGTAATTTATTTAATTATTTATTATTTTATAAATTATACCGGGATAGCCAGTCATTAGAATTTCATGCTGATCATCGTGGTGTAGTTAGTTTGTGCAATTGAGTATTAAATTGTGTAATTGGATGCTGATTGGTGATTTTAGGTTATTATTTCAAAATTATGGATTTTTGATATTTAATTAGAAAAATACCGGGTGTCAGGTTTTGACACCAAAAATGTTTTTAGGTACTATATAAAATTGTGGGATTTTTAAAAGTGAGGATATCACATTTTATAGCTCAATCTGATTGTGTGGCCACGCATGATTATTTTACTGAGTATTTTTAATATGAAAAAAATAGGCCAAGCAAATTATTTAAATTGAGGCATTTGAATGCAAAGCACGATATCCTTGGGCAGGATTGGATGTGCATGTGATCATTATGAGAACCCGTTACGAGCTTTTATGCCGGACGATGCTCCTTCGGAAATGTCCATTGTCAACGGATGTTGGTCGCGGTGGAGGCTGGATTGATGTTCCTTCGGGAATACTGTCTAGAGGTAGACGTTGCCGTGCTCGATGGGGCGAGATAACACTCGGCTGTTCCGGATGACTGCTGACTATTGAATTGGCCGTAGCCGTTGGGTCATAACTAATTGGAATGCTTGATTGAGTGAGATATAATTGCGCCTGATTATGGGACAGAATTGTGTGGTACGGAATGGGACGTGTCAGAATGATTTGGCCTTATAATCAGGAACTCTGTGATTGATTAACATATGAGTTGAAGTGTTCCAATTATTTAGTGCATTTATTGGATACATGTGTCATATGGACCGTACTAATGTGCAAGGAGGTGCTAAGGTGAGGTAAGTCTTCTGTGATGTGTGATTAGGCTGCCTTTAGGTGTATTATTATTCTAATTTGGGTTTATGGTGTAGAAATCGCAGAGACATTATCTCACCCGGCTGTGGTTTACAATTTTTCAAGTCCCTAGATGGAGGTACAACACATATGATATGGGGTCCCACAGGTGATGGATTTTCAGTTCACCTGTTTCCCTATCCTTGGGACCAACTTGACCCGAGAGTTGGTTGAGTCCATGGTATGGGTCGAGGAGGGCCGACCTCAGTTGGTACCTCATCGATTCATAGCGTGGTTCATCAACTTTTTGCAATGGGGTTGGGAGGGTCCCCTACAGGGTTTTGACGGACCTTCCGTTGGGACTAGGGAGTAGGAAGTAGGGCACCCTATGGATCTCAACACCCCTGATGGTGTCATGGAGGACCCGGAGCCCATGGATGAGGTGTCTAGTGTGTAGATGGCTCAGTAGCATTCTTTTTGGTTTAGACTCTTTTGTATATAAACCTAGTTTGTTTATAAAGTGTGGTTTGTTTAAATTGATTGTTCCGCTTTTCTATCTCATGTTGATTGTTGTCTAGAGATTCCTATTTCGCTTCTGCATGTGCAATAAAACGAATGGGTCGGTGACGCGTCTTGGGAGCGTTGCAATTTGATCAACCATCGAGGGATGTGTGCACGCTTGAGATTAGGGACGTGACATTTCACATAGAAATTTGACTTATTTCAAATTTTAATTAGTTATTAGAGCACTAAATCATTTCGCCACACTATTCACAAACTCATATTCCATTGTCCGTCATAGATCCTCATGGCTTCCTTATGATGAATCCAAAGTAACCAATAATCAATCAAGAAGTCACACATCACAAGGCCTGATGATGATAATGATTGGGTCTATATTCATTGAATTGATATTTTAGGCATAAGTTCAATCTCTCGACTATTTTATTGGTCAAGAAAACTATTCAGCTTGAATTAGAGCCATGAATTTGGCAATCTAGGCAAAATACTAAACTTGCATTTGTAGATGAGACAATTCCCATGTCAAATGAGGGCGCACCATCCAATATAGAAGATTAATGGGTAAAATCTTATGTTTAATAATTACTTGACCAGACATCACTTCCTCTATGAACACTCTTGAGTCATAAGAAATCCAAAGATGAAATATTCGGAAGCAGCATTAAGGCTTTGTTCGTTTCGTGAAAATAATTTCCGAGAAAACGTTTTCTAGATTTTCAGACATTTGTTTTATGGAAAATGAGTTCCTTGAGGAAAATGTTTTCCATGAAAGGAAAAAGTCTTCTAAATCAAGAAAAATATTTTCCACTTTTAAAAAGTGGAAAACATTTTCCTCACTTGATCTCTCTTATCTCACACCTCTACAAATCATCACTTCCTTCTCCCCTTTCTTCTTCTTTTCTTTTTTAATTCGAATTATTTTTTAATTTTCCTTTTCTTTTTTAATTCGAATTATTTTTAATTTCCTTTTTCTTTTCTTTTTTCTTTTTATTTTTTTCTCTTTTTATTTTTTTCTTTGTTTCCCATCTTCTTATTTCTTGGCTAGTCATCAGCCGTTGCTAGGCGAACCTCGAGCTTGTCGTTTTCAAGCTCACGCTTTGCACTCTTGCTTATCATTTTCTTATTTACTCTACCCTGCAGTTGTACATTGCTTAAGCAAAGGGCTCTACATGTTTTGCTTCTTTTTTCTTTTGTTTATTAGAATACAAAAGACGCAGGGGAGAACGAGCCACTCAATTGGAAGATTCTCATTAGGGCTGTACATGCTTTGCTTATTTTCAAAATCCATACAAACATTTTTTAGAGTAGATGATCGTTTGACGACAATGAGGGAACAAAGATATGAAGCAAGTTTGCCCAGATTTAAAGGCAACTTTATATTTGATGGATTTATAGGTCGGTAAGTGATGCATGCCTAAGTAGTAAAGTCTTAGAAAATATTTTCCTTACTGAACACTAGAAAATATTTTCCGAAACGTTTTTAGTTTTTAGCCGTACACCAGAAAATATTGTCATTTTTCCTAGAAAATGACTTTTGGGAAAATATTTTCCGGAAATGGCCAATTTTCCGCGAAACGAACGGACCCTAAGAGTGTTTTTTAAAATTTACAAATAGTCGATGAATTTTTCTATTATCAAATAGTGACTTAAAATTAGAAGTTATTTTTCACTCGGCTGGGGTGTCATGTCCAAATATAAGAACCCCAATTACCAGATATTATGTATTCATCAAAGAAAATGTCATATCATGGAGAAGTAAGAAGCAATCACCAGTGGCTACCTTATATATTCAAGGAATTGGGAAATTAAAACTTTGCCTGCTACGATAATGTTTCATGATAAGTCAGCCAAGTTTACATATTGCATCAAATCCAATTCATGAACGTACCAAACACATAGAAGTAGATTTTCGGCTTTTCAGAAAAACCACACAAGGACTCGTGAAGCCAAGCTACGGTTCTACAAGATTATATAATAGACATCTACGGTTCTACAAGATTATATAATAGACATCTTCAAGAAGGCATTAGGAAAGGAGACTTCAGTGGAAAATCTTGAATTTGAGACCGATCTTACCTATCTTCTCTTTTTTTTTTTTTTGAAGGATCTTACCTATCTGAAAATTCAAGAAATCAAGGTCGCAGATTGTGGCAAATACCACCAAGACGACAAGAGATGTTTAAAAAAAAAAAAAAAAAAAACTTAAATGCATTCTGATATGAGAGCCCAATAAGAAGACGCACAATAATTTTATGTATATACATATACATGAAAAAGAAAATTAGTTATCTAATTATTTTATTTATAGAAGGAAGTTATATTAGTATATAATGGGGAAAGTAGTTTCCTTAAACAAACACAAACAGGCTATTGTCCATTGCTGGGAGTACTATCGAAGTCCTAAAATTATGCGAGGTTTGGCAACTTTTATTTTCTAAATTTTAATGTAGTTTTTTCCTGATTTTAATTCACGATTCACATTGTCAAATGTAATGCAAACAGAAATCCTTTTAGAGATTGATCTAGCTCAATCAGCCCAGGCCTGCATTTGGGGTCTCTATCAAAACAATAGGTGTAGGAACTTTTTGACACTTGTTTTTTGGGATTTTCTTTTGATTGTGGATTTTGTTACATTAGGTGGTTAAGTCTTAAGTGCTTCATTTGGACACTATAGATTTCATATTCAAAGTATAGTGGCTTTCATCCAGAATAACATTTAAAGCCACTCCCATGACCATAACCCATGTTTGATACACATGAATAAGGTGAGTTATGTACAACCTTGGTTTAGTTGAGCTGAAATGTTCAAATACCTCTTGAAAAAAGATGTAGGATTTTTTAAAAAGTGCTCCCAAGGTACATGTTACATGAGCGAATTACAAGGCTTAAATTTCTACGATATTTATCAACATTTGGAAAGTCAAATATATTTATATTTTGTGCGTGTAGTGATCTTGTAAGGACCTAAAATTTTCATCTTTGTATAATGGAGGACTTAAGTTTTAACTTTACTCAACTAAGTACCTCAACTTTCAAAATTAGGCTCAATATTAGGCTTCCGGTAAATTGAGCGCACGTTACTTAATTTTTACTGAGATGGTCTGACTAATTAGGTCAAGCTGATGATGTGGATATAGAAATTTCTTTCGCTTTCTGTTTTCGTTCCTTTGTTTCTTCTTTTTGTGATGGTGAGACGGAGTGTGGTTAGTGGTGGTAAGGCTCGATTTGTTCGCATCGGCAGGACAAAGTACCACTGACGGTGGTGACACCGACTCAGGTAGTGGTAATGGCGATTAGTGGTGTTTTGGGGGTGGGGTTTGTGTGTTTGGTTCTGTAATGGTAGTGAAGTGCTCAAGAGCGGTAGTGGCCACTGGCGGAGATGGGTAGGGGTGGCTGGGATAGTTTTCAACAAAAAGGGTTCCCTTAGGGCACTTGCTAATCATACTTAATATCAAATATTTTGTTTGTTGAAACATTATTTATGCGTAACACAAAAAACAAGTACACATCAACTGCAAGCTTTGCTTAGTGAGTTGCTTAACAAAGGCATTTTCTAAGAAAAAATTTAACAAAATAAGAGATTTAGATAGTGAGAGAGAGAGAGAACGTTGGATGCCATTGTGCACTTTTGAAGACTACCTAACGGCGTTAATGTTCACATCAAATACTAATCAGGTGCAATTCTATAAATATGTTCAACCATTAAAGACTCAGGTCATTATCAGAGAGGGAAAAACCTTATGAGATTGGTGTGATAACTAAATAACGGACAAACGTGCTTAAAAGATATAGTTTGACTTGGATTTCTCACATCATGAAGTGCATAAAACCTACGTCAAAGCCACTTACTACTCCAAATTTGAGTTGTGCATTACCTAACTGTAGGAATTCAAGTCGGCGGAAGATGAATTACCTGATTTCGATGTGCAAACAGCAAATAGTCCCGTAACGAACGTTGAATTGCGACTAAATCATGAACGACACTTCCTCACGTTAGTCTGGATGCAATTACAAGGAAAACACCCGATTTCCACAGCGTAAATGCCTATTGTTCTTGTAAAGATGAAATGGAACGTCTTGATCTCTTTGATGGAAATAGAGATAAATTTTGGTGCGAATGATCAGCCAACCAACCCAATGGTTGTGTTCGGGAGACTTTTATACGTCTCCCTTTGTACCATTCCATTTGTGTCTTTCCATCGTAGCATATCAAGTCCAAATGGTGTGGTCCAATCGCACCCCATCATGGACGTACCAGCTAAAGTACTACATCTTCCACTCGGACATGATGGACTTGATAGCGCTCTATCAAGAATATAAGGCATTCAACATTCATCAACTTTGCAAAACAATTCATACTAGCAAATAAGCCGTGCGACTAGTGAGTACACCTGCACTTGGGAGCTCAAATTATACACCTGTTAGGGATGACATAATGGCTACAACCTTGAAAAGAAATAAACAATCGATGTCTCACAGTGCCCCAGACATATTTTGTTACATCAGTCCAAGTATACCTATCCCTTAAAGGTTATACTTGACTATTCTCAAAAACACCATGTATTTACAATTACATCCACAACCACATAGGGCGATATAATTGGTCGACTAGTAAATACATGTGATAGATGTAAAACAACAATAGTCTTCGCACTCATGTCTCTCTCAATTTCAGAACAACTGCTTTCCTAGACACGTCCCATGATCCATATTCATTCATGACCGCCCATAACATGCTAAAGTAGCAACATTGATCTTTCATTTCGAGAACATAGTCAGAAGTAACATAGGGTACCCTTGAGGTAATTTGTAATTACCTCAAGGGCTCACTCGATGAGTAAATAGGAATAATTTTACTCATCTTTCCTTATTGGTCGTACAATGTACATGTAGTATGAATTACATGCTATAGTGGATTACTCTTTCTATAAGAGCGTATGTCATTTATCAAATATATCCACTATATAGATCTTAGCCTAAACATAGTCACGTGCTTCTCACGTACTCATGTTTAGCCCGAGTGCTATATCAGCTCGCTTTCTATAGCGCTCAATTAAGTACTCGCATTCGCCATCTTTCAGGCATACATGATGTGGGACTATCATGTTCGGTTTTATTATAAACAAATCACAAACCTCATCTTGACTCCGATTAAGGTGACATATTTTATGTACCAAACTTGCTCTTCAGCATTTATTTGTACATAACGTCTCATCTCAACGTGCTAACTACAACACTTGAGGCGATTGCTCGTGTGAGTGAGCCAATCATTGCCTGCTGACATACTTTTCAATAATATATTTGTGTTTGTGCTAGTCTCATAGTGGATTTGTACTTATTGATAAAATATCAAATCACTAATAAACAAACAAGTACAATACATCTGTCCACAAATACATAAACCAATGATCCTCTACAATAACATATATCACATTCTACGCAATCCTAGTGACATCCTATGGGTCAAGAATATGTCTCTAGGAATAGCCTTCGTAAATGGATCAACAACCATTCAATTAGTTGAAATGTATTGTATGATCACTTCTTTTTGCGCTATAATATCTCCGATGGAGTTATTCTTTATGTCAATGTGCTTTGTCCTTCCATGATACTTGGGATCTTTCACATAAGCAATGGCTGCTTGACTATCACAATAAAATGTCACCGGTCTTGGAACTTTAGTGACAATGGCTAAATTTTCCAAGAAACGTTTTAGCCATACTGCTTCTTGCACTGCGGCATAACATGCAATAAATTCTGCCTCCATCATAGACAAGGCCGTGCATGTCTGTTTCTTACTATTCCAAGAAATCGCACCTCTATTAAGCAAGAACGCATATCCAGAAGTCGATTTACGCTCATCCAAGTCTCCACCCCAATTGGCATATGAATAACTTAATAGGCGTAAATCATTCCATTGGTAACAAAGTCGATAGTCCAGGGTGCCTTTCAAGTATCTTAAGATCCTCTTCACTGCTTTCCAGTTTGCTTGACCAGGATTTGATTGATATCGGCTCACTAATCCCACGGCATAACATATGTCGGGTCTAGTACACATCATAGCATACATCAAACTTCCGACTGCACTAGCGTAAGGAACAATTTCCATCACTTTAATTTCTTCTGGAGTCTTAGGACACATCTCAGTACTTAGGCCTTCACCTTGCATGATAGGAGTATCAATGAGATTACAATGCTACATATTGAAACGCTCAAGAATCTTTCATAATATAAGACTCTTGCGATAAAGTAATGAGTTTCCTCGATCGATCTCTTTCGATCTTAACTCCTAATATATAAGCAGCTTCTCCCATGTCCTTCATCTCAAAATTGGAGGACAACCATTCTTTTATGGTGATAACCAAAACCTTGTCATTTCCAGCCAATGGAATATCGTCCATATAAAGTGATAAAATCACAAATTTATCTTTGGACCACTTGACATATACACAGTGATCTTCTTTGATCATCGTGAAACCAAAAGTTATTATTGCTCGATGAAAACGAAGATACCACTGTCTAGATGATTGCTTAAGGCCATATATTGAGCGATGAAGCTTATAAATTTTATGCTCTTGACCTTTAGCTATGAAACCTATTGGTTGTTTCATATAGATTTCCTCATTTAATTCTCCATTGAGAAATGCCGTCTTTACATCCATTTGATGTAATTCAAGGTCCAAATGTGCAACGATGGCTAGAATAAGGCGTATTGAGGCAAACCTTACAATTGGTGAAAAAGTTTCCTCATAGTTTATACCCTCTTGTTGAGTATAACCTTTTGCCACAAGGCGAGCCTTATACTTTTCAATGGATCTATCCGCAATTCGCTTAATCTTAAAGACCCATTTGTTTCCAATGGCCTTACGATTGTGTGGTAGATCAACCAAGTCCCAAACATGGTTTGCCCTCGTTGACTCCATCTCATCTTCCAAAGCTTTTCTCCATTCTTCCTTATTAGAGGACGAGAGAGCCTGTTGAACAGTCTTAGACTCGACATCGTCTTTTTGAGTAATCATAAATGCTCCCCCTTTAATCTCAAAACGATGACGGGGAATACTTTTACGATTACTTTTACACAATTGAATTTCTCTTGAATTCAATTCATCAGGCGATGTAACACTCCCACTAGGTCTTGTGTGTTGAGGTAAATCTTCATTTCCCTCTACAACATCAGTGGGTGTGTTATCAGGATCTTCCATCTCATATAATTGGAAGTCCTTATCAATCTCACATCTATTAAGAAAATCGTTATCCAAGAACGTGACATCTTGTGACTCCATTTCGGTCACACTTCCATAAGCTTGTTCACCTATGAACACGTACCATTTGGAGTGTTTGAAATATCTTATAAAGATACATTTCTTCTCTCTATGACCTAATTTGCCATGTTTATGGGAAGAATCATGAACATAAGCTACACATCCCCATGGACGTAGACTACTCAAATCTAGTTTCCTACCAGTCCATAATTCACAAGGGGTGGAAGTGACCGATTTTGAGGGCACACGGTTAAGTATATAGGCAGCAGTCAATAACGTATCTCCCCAATAGGAGATAGGTAAATTTGCTTGCGCCATCATAGACCTAACCATTTCTAATAGTGTTCTATTCCTTCTCTCAGCTACCCCATTTTGTTGTGGAGTACCAAGAATAGTCAATTGTCATACAATTCCCTTTTCATCACAAAGAGTCTTGAATTGCTTCGATAGATACTCACGTCCACGATCGATTCTCAATGCCTTTATTGTTTTGTTCAACTGATTCTCTACCATCGCTATATATTGTCTAAAGTAGTATAATGCTTCTGACTTATGGGAGATCAGAAAGACATAATCGAAATGTGTGAAGTCATCTATGAAAGTGATGAAATATGAGGCTCCATGCCTCGCCCTCATATTCAAAGGACCACAAATGTCAGAATGTAAGAGATGCAATGGAAATTCAGCTCTAGTCCTTTTACCGAATGGTTTTCTAGTTGTTTTTCCTGCCAGACAATGTTCACATACGGATAGACTAACATTAGTGAGTTACCCTAAAAGGCCTTCTCTAGCTAATCTTTGCATTCTTTGCAATCCAATGTGACCTAATCTAGCATGCCAAGTACTTGCGTCAATCTCAACGTTATTAGAAGACGCAATTAAAGAAAAACAATCATCAACATTAACATTATACTGATCATAGTCAATGTCTAATACCATAAAATCATTCGATATATGACCTAAACCATAATAAATTGTTCCATACAAAATGTCAACACATCACCATGGAAATTCAATACATAACCTAAGCTAAGAAGAACAACTATAGAGACCAAGTTTCGTCGAATATCTGGAACATAAATAACATCATGTAGGAATAGGTTTTGACCATCACGTAAGATTAATTTACATGTGCCGATTCTCTTCACTTCAACTCTTGAGTTATTCCCAACATATATCCATCTTCTTTCAGGCGGTATCTGACGATACTCCACAAATGCTTCTCGGTCTCTAACTACATGGTCTGTTGCTCCTGAGTCTACAGTCCACATTTGATGAGATTCGGCAAGCATTATAGTACTAGAAACAAAATCATTACTCAAAGTAATGGAGTAATAGGGTACATTTTTCGGCTCAGTGCATTCACAAGCAAAGTGACCCATCTTGCCATAATTGTGGCATTCCATCTTTGCCTTGTCCTTCTTCTCACCACGCTTCTTGCGTTGGAAGGTCTTAGCTCTCTTGGGTGCCTGATCAGTCATCTTCCCTTTATTGTTGATTTGAAGATTCCTCTTGCGCTTGAAGCCCGAAGCTTTGCGTGAACTCGATTCAGCAACATAAGCATGGGTAGAGGATCTTGTAGCCTCTAGGCGCTCATCCTCTAATTCCAAATGACGTGCAATATCATCAAAAGTGACAATATTCTCATTATGCGTCATATTGATCTTCATATGCTCCCAATTGTCAGGAAGAGACCTTATAATAGCTTGAACTTGTTGTTCATCAGTAAGGGAGTGACTTGCCGACTTCAGCTCACGGATCATGTTTGACATCTCCCGAAGATGCTACCTCATCGTTA
Organism: Eucalyptus viminalis; assembly: GCA_014182385.1. NCBI lineage: Eukaryota > Viridiplantae > Streptophyta > Magnoliopsida > Myrtales > Myrtaceae > Eucalyptus > Eucalyptus viminalis. The sequence continues at coordinate 36,451,952 of CM024532.1, forward strand.
CATTTGGGCACTTTCGGAATGTGTCAAACTTGATGGTGAGTCTCCTCAGCTTAGTGGCATATGTACCCCCAAACTTATCTTTCAACGCAACCCACATGACTTGAGCTTTATCATAACTCTCAAACTCACACATGAGATGATCTTGCATACAGCTCAGCAACGTGATTTGAGCAATGCTATTTTTCTTTTTCCAAGCTTGATAAGCTTCCAGATCTCTCTTGTGTTGAGTTGAAGTTCCATGCTCAGGTTCATCCATGGTATGATTGAGGGATTTCAAAACCTCTTGCTTCTCAAGGATGTACTTAACCTTTCAGTGCCAAATATCATAATTGTCACCGTTTAGCTTCTCACCCTTATTGAGGTCAGCCACAATGGTCTTGGATGCTGAAACCATAATCAATTGCTATAACACATTGACATAATAAACGCAGAATCAATACTAGCACACTATACATAGTAACACACATATTTAATTTGCAGCAAAGACAAACTAAATTAATGATAATTCAACAAAAGACAGAAAAGCAAAGGTTCACAATGTTCCCAATCAAGTTTTATGTACAATTGTTCTATTATCATTAATTAGTTTAATTTGCGCAAATTTTAAGTTCTAGGTGAGAACTCCTTTCAATTATACTAACCTACAAACTCCCATTAGGAAAAATAATTACATGACCTTATGTAATTTCTACAGTTTTCTTTAACACAAAAACATAACATGATAATAACCAATGTATAAACAACAATCATGCTTCAACTATAATTAAAATTGCAATTCAACATGTAATGGATTTCCTACCATTGTTCTAATTTTCTAGTAACTAGAAAATTGCAAGTATATTAAAATATATACATCATATCATTGAACCAAGCTCTACATAGCATATATAACATCATTGCATACAAGCTAGCTACTGTATTTCCTAAACCATAAGAAAATACAAGTTACAAATGAATAAGCTATGCATTAAACTCTAGAAAATACACGTACATAGGGTTTCCTACGCATTTTTATACATTTATAAAATTCAAAAGTATAAAATAATTATACCATTGTGTAGAGGAGACTCATACGAACCAAACGCCACCCACCATGTGTGGCATCCCAAAATTCATGGTAACCTCCACAGACATTAAGGTCTATGAATAGGTGATGGGAGTACCATCAAGATGTATTGTAACCATTTAATCCATAATTTGCAACAAGATTTATGGCCAAACTTTTAATGTATAATTATTTGATAGGAAAGAAAATCCAATCATTGGCCATGTGTTTTATAAGTTGGAATTTATGGATTTATGATTTCAAGATTTATGGCCATATGAAATCGTAATTTAGTATTTAGATAAGTGGGGATTTAAGGTAAATTATTGAAAGTAAAATGGACTTATTTAAGAAAAATTTTGGGCCATTAAAGCTTGGACTTTAGGCCCAAGTGAGATGGGCCTAAAGTGGGCCATAAGCCCGGCCCATTGTCGACGCATGGAGGGGTGGAGGAGGAGCCACATGGCCTCCAAGTGTCTTCAACAAAGGAGACACTTGTCTCCTCCTTGGGGACAAGTGTCCCTCATGCAAAAATAATAATGCATGCATATATATATATACAACCAAAGAGAGAGAGAGAGAGAGAGAGTGGCTGGTGGAGAATTCGGCCAAAGGGAGAGAGAGGAGGTTGCGAGAGAGAGGGAGTGGCGAGAGAGAAGGGGAAGCCGAGAGAAGGAGCTGTCCGCCCATCACCGCCCGTTTGCCGCCCGTGTGCCATCGTTCTCTTGATCTTAGAGGCAAGTTGGGACTGATTTCCACTCTTGCATGTGTGCCTTGCATGTGTGATTTGTTGGTGGTAGGTTTCAGATCATAGGATAAGCAAAACCGAAGCTAGAATGTGACTTGTTCTTGAGTTTGCATGCTGTTTTCGTATGAACCGCCTGAACCAAAATCTTGTGAGAGCTTGCATGCATGTTTCGAGTTTGATTTTGACCTTGATTCCTTCATGAAAGTTGTAGCCAACATCTTAAACCACAACATACTAAAATTTGGGACATAATGATGGAGATTTAAGGGGTCAAACCCTCATCCTACGAAGACACTAGATCTGGAACTGTTTTGCTGACCTTTGGTAGATTTGTGGGTTGCATGTAGAGAACATCTTAAAGGTTAACATACTCAAATTTGAAATAAAATGAGCAAGTGTAGCCTAGTGAATCGACTTACTCTTGAAGATGGTAAATCTGGAGACGCGGTACAGGACACTCGAGACTTCATGGACCCATATGATGACTATACGCTGGAAATTTGACTTAGATACCTTAATGAAAGTTGTAGGGAACCTCTTGAAGTAAAACATATCCAAATTTCAGAGGAAACGAAGAAGAATAAAGGGGTGAAAACTCGATATTTCGGAAATACATACACTGGACGTTTCGATGCGAGAACCAGAAGCTTCGTACGACTATAGAAAATGATATAAAATGAATCTGGCCTAGAAGTCTTCATGAAAAACCTACTTTAGTATCGTAACTATAACCTGGTAAAATTTCATAATTTTCAGAGGTCATTCGGGTATTTTAATCGAATTATTTCAAAAACTGCACATTCTGTTTCTATCCGAAATTGCATGCTGTATTTGTGTGAATTATATCTTCTTGCGTGGAACTCTATTGGGCATGTGTTTTCATGAAATTATTATCTTATTGACTTTTCTATCACATGTCTTGATTTCATGATTTTTGAGAATCATATGGGTATTTAATTTAAATATTTTCTAAACTAGTACAAGCTGGAATTTGGTAAATCTCAAAAAGGTTGTGATGTATGGATTATTCTATGTTGCATGGACCCTGTGGATTGTATTGACATAAGTGATTGGATCCTGCTGCATGTATGTTGATGATTGGAAATGCATATATGAACCAAATGATGAAAATGATCTTGTTTGCCATCACATTATATGCCATGTTGAAATTGAGCCATGAATGTGAATATAAATTATGATGATGATGATACCGTCAGAGGTGTGAGTCGTCGATGCCCCGGGAGTCGGGATGCCCAAAGGTTCGAATGAGTCGATGCCCTTTGGATGCCTGGTTGCATTATGAATACATGCCCAGAGGTTTTCCCCGGGAGTGTCGGGATGCCCAGTTGTATTATGATTCATGCCCGGAGGGTGAGAGGTTGTATCATGATGCATGCCCGGAGGGTGAGAGGTTGTATCATGATGCATGCCCGGAGGGTAGGGGTAACCATTTTCATGGCGAGCCCCGGAGATTCCTCGTGATGCCAGGTGGGATGCGAGATGCCTAGAGGTTCGAATGAGTCGATGCCCTTTGGATGCCCGGTTGTATTTTGAATACATGCTCGAAGGTTCCTCGTGATGCCAGTTGGGATACGAGATGCCCGGAATGTGGGGGTGCCGGATGCCCGGTTGTATCTTGGATACATACCCGGAGGTTCCTCGCAATGCCAGGATTAGGCACGAGTGATGAATGTGGGATGCAAACATTGGTCCCGGGAAAGAGAAATGTGGCGGTCCAAAATGAAATGATGAAATTGAAATTGAATTATGCATGATGATATATGCATGATATGATGAGATGTGCATGGATGCATGGTAGTGATGATGGTACATGTGATATGATGATGAGATGTGCATGGATGCATGGTAATGATGATGGTACATGTGATATGATGATGAGATGTGCATGGATGCATGGTAACTATGCATGATGATATACATGATGATGGCAAGTGTATGTCATGACGGTGATGACTATATGATGATGAATGTACATGAGGTATGATGACATGTGCATGATATCAAGGTAAATCGTGCATGGATGCTTTAATGACATGTGATGCTATGATTGTGATGATTGTGTGATGCATGATGCATCGAGTGGTTTATTGATCATTTACCTGTTGAGTGGTTGTACTCACCCCTTTGGGGACCAACATTTCAGACTAGATAAGATGCCTCTGCTGCCACTGCTACTAGTAGACGGATTGAGTGGTTGGATATGATTGCGAGGAGGAGGATAGCAAAGGGAGAAACTTTTGGACGCCGACACTGATCGATGGACTTTAAGTATTCGACTGTTGGAGAAGATGTCGGTCATCTTTTGAAGTATAGTCGAGTATAGAAACATTGTCATTTCGATGTACCGACTAAAGATGTCCATCTGCTTTATGTAAATAAACGTGTTCGGCTTTAACTTATATAAGATGTTTAGTAGGTGCGCATCGTTTTCTGAATATAGGGAAGGGAGTTTGTAGGATTTGCTTCCATATATGAATTGCGCAAGGGACCGATCAAAAAAAAGAAGAAAAAAGTTAAATCCCCAGATTGTATGGACCCGCTGCGATTGAAATGGTATCAGAGTGACATGTTATTAAGAAAAGTGAATGGTAAGTGAACTATGGTGACCCTAATCGGATCGGGGGCTGTTGAGGGGTGCCACACCATGCTCCAAACGGAGCTCGCACGTGCCCCCATGAGCTGCTTGAGTGTGCGGCGCATGTGGTGCACGCACCAGTGAGCCAAACGGCTCCTAGCCGGTCCGACCAGTGACCGTCAATGGTTAGGTCGGGTCGAGTCAACCAGGTCGGATCTTGGGTTGAGTCGGGTCGCCGGCTGGCCAATAGTCATCGGCGGTGACGTCATTGATGATGTCATCCAACAACCGATGATTGGATGATGTCACGGTGACGTCAACATGCGCCGGCTGGCGAGCGTCGTGCACGTGCCGGTTCACCGACCAATGCGTGTGGCGCACGCGCTGGCTTTGCCAGCGCTTTAGGTTCGTGGCACTCACGCGCAGTGGCTTCTCGCCGCGTGTGTGGGCGTGTCCGGCGTCTCCCGGCGGCACTCGACCCATCGCCGGACTCGTCTCGACGAGCTCTTTCACCCTATATATTCAAAAATTAATTTTGACCAAAAAATTATTTTGAAAAATGGCCAAAACCGTACGGATGCACACGACCCCAAACCCGTTCTTCACTCCGGTTGAATTTTGAGTTTTTTATATGGCAATTCCGACTATTAGAGATCCAAACAGTGTAGATGTCATACTCTTGATCTCAATATTAAATGGTAAATGAGAAAACTCGATGAAAAACAAGGCAAAAATCATGATCGGGCTTTAATACCAATGTAGGAATTCAAGTCACCGGAAGACGACTTACCTGATTCCGATGTGCAAACAGCAAATAGCCCCGGAACAAACGTTGAATTGTGAATAAATCACGAACGACACTTCCTCACGTTAGTCTTGATGCAATCACAAGGAAAACACTCGATTTCCACAGCGTAAATGCCTATTGTTCTTGTAAAGATGAAATGGAACGCCTTGATCTCTTTAATGGAAATGGAGAGAAATTTTGGTGCGAATGATCTGCCAACCAACCCAACGGTTGTGTTTGAGAGACTTTTATACGTCTCCCTTAGTACCCCTCCATTTGTGTCTTTCCATCGTAGCATATCAAGTCCAAATGGTGCAGTCCAATCGCACTCCATCATGGACGTACCAGCTAAAGTACTACACTAACCCATGAGCTTGAGGTTAGCAGGCACTTCATCACATGGATTTACCTAAAGCTTCGTCTTTGAGAAACAGAAGAAGACAGGTTACACCTATATCGTATTTACCCAATTTTGCTTCACCAACTTTTCGACTAATTTTCTATCAATCTTTTTCCTTGCCCACGCATCTTTTCTCCAAGCCATTCTTTTAGCCCATCTAAGCTTTCCACTCGATATTAAATTTTACCTTCTATTCACGGCATTGAAACCGTTAGCCTATGTTGTAAATAGTTTCTTATCTATTACATGGGGCACGCGCACTTGTGATCTAACGAAGCCCTTAGTGGGAGGACCAAAGCATACCTCTGCATACACTTTGCAGAAAACCATGATCCTGATAATCGGGATCAGTTGCGGAAATGTGTAAATTTTTTACTAACCTTCAGCCATTGATGATATCAAAAACAGATACACAAAGCTTGAACAATTATGAATAGGCACTTCTAGCCAATTGCCCTCTTGATGTTGATGGTGTGCTCTTCGATTATTAGATAATCAAATTAATGAGAATCATGAAAGGGTTTGGCTTAGATGACCTATTTATATGCCCATACAACTCCTAATAGATATAGTCTTCCATCAAGACTAATCCTAGTAGGTATGGACAAACTCCATAGTTATTAGCAACTAGATTTGGATAATAAATCCTTAATGAAATCTAATGTAGGTAATTTACCTAAATGTGGGATCATATTAATAAAATTGTAAGATTCTCCCACTTGATCCCAACATTTCATTGAATGAAATATTTAACCAAATGCAAAAAACTTCATGCTAATCATAAAACACATGAATCATGGTAATAAGTTCTCTTAGAATGAATATTATCTTCCATGTATCACAATATGTCTCACTAGCCCATATGTGATAATATAACATAATGAATAAACCTTATGTTTATTCTAGGTCAAAACATGATTATTTCTCTCATAATAACTAAATGCATACAACTTTATCGAGAAAAACATCACAACTAAATGAAAGTTTCACAAATTCTTTCAAATAAAGAAAAATTTACATGATTGGACCAATGCTCAATCTGACTACATGATCCATATAACTCATTGGTGGCATGCTTTTAATAAAGAATTAGCTATCATTAATTCATTGATGTCAATGTGCTTACTTTGACTACCACTTTTGTGGTTCTTAGTCATGAAAATTGCAGCTGAATTGTCGCAAAACATTTTCAATGCCCTTGCCAATATGAAACTTTTCAATCGCACACCATGTGAGGTGGCCTCAAAATAGGAAACAAACTCAATCTCCATAGTAGAAATGGCAACCAAGGTCTGTTTCGCACTTTTTCAAGATATAGCTCTGTCAGCAAACATAAAAATATATTCCAATGTAGATTTACAGGAATTAACGCAGCCAGCGAAGTCTGAATCTGAGTAACCAACTACCTCCAAGCTATCAATCCGCCTATACATAAGCATGTGTCCTTTTATACTTTGAAGGCACCTCATCACCTTCTTTGCAGCTCTCCAGTGATCCATACTTGGATTACTCTAGTGTCTTCTCTACATTCCAATATCAAAAGCAATATTAGATCGAGTGCAAACCTGAGCATACATCAAGCTTTCGACAGCAGAAACATATGGGATATTCTTCATTTGTTCCCTTTCAAAATCCTTTGGGCACTAGTTCAAATTAAACTTGTCACTCTTTACAATTGGTGTTATATTTAGTGAACAATTTTTCATCTAAAATCTCGCTAAGACCTTATTAATATAGGTTTCTTAAGATAGTCCTAATATACTTCGAAGTCTATCCCTAAGGATCTTAATGCCAATGATATAAGATGCCCCGCCCATACCTTTCATGTCAAAACTCTTAGAAATGAATTGTTTCACCTTATGTAGCAATCCCTTATCATTGGTTGCAAGTAAAATGTCATCCACGTATAGGACAAGAAAACAAATCTTGCTCCCACTAATCATCTAGTATATACATTGATCCATGACATTAACTAGAAAACTGAAGGAAGAGATGACCTCATGGAATCTCAAGTATCATTGGCCATATACTTGTTTCAAGTCATACAAAGATCTCTTAAGCTTGCACACTAAATGCTCACCAGCATTAGAGAATAATCCTTTTGGTTGTTTCATGTAAACCATTTCTTCTAGTTTTCCATTGAGAAACACCATTTTCACATCCATTTGATGTAATTCTATATTAAAATGAGCAATCGATGTCAAGATAATACAAAAAGAATCTTTCTTAGATACAAGAAAAAATGTCTCTGAGTAATTGATTCCCTCCTTTTGAGTGAATCCCTTGGTAACGAGTCTAGTTTTGTATCTCTCAATGTTGTTTAATGAATTTTTCTTAGTTTTAAAGACCCATTTACAACCAATGGCCCTCACCCCATTCGGCAACTCTACTAAATCCCAAATTTCGTTAGATACTATAAAATTCATCTCTTTCTTCATGGCATTGTACAACAAATTGGATTTATCACAGCTAATAGCTTGTGAAAACTTTTTAGGATCATTTTCAACTCCAACATTATGGTCAAATTCTTGCAGATACACAACATAATCACTAGGAATTGTTGTTTTTTTTTTTTTTATTCTAGTAAACCTTCTTAATATTGCATTAACATTCTCCGGAGGAATCTGTTGTTCAACTGGATGCTCAACAAATTTTGGTAATTGATTAAGAGCAGTTTACCGGATATTAGCAAGTTATGGAATTTCAATGATTGGTTTAATTGAAAGGGCATTGTAAACAACAACCAATTCAGTACTTGAAGTGGAAGGCTGAGTATCGTAATGATCTTCAGAAACAAGGTCCCTAAATTGATCTCTCTCATTGATTAGGTTATTCTAGAAAAACTTAGTGTTTCTCAATGCTAGAAACCTAATGGTGTGACATGAACAATAAAACTTATATCCCTTAGAATTTTTGGCATATCCAATGAAATACCCACATATAGTCATTGTGTATAACTTTTTATTTTTTATTTTTCTGTGGATTATAGACTCTTACTTTAGACGGGCATTACCATACATGCACATGTTGCAAACTCAGTTTCCAACCTTTTAATAACTCAAAAAGTGGTTTAAGGACGGCCCTAGTTGAAACTCGGTTTAATATGTGCACTGTAGTTTTAGGAGCCTCAATCCAGAAGGACCTAAGAAGTTTGGAGCTACTAAGCATACTCTGCACCATATCCAATAAAGTTCGGTTTCTTCTTTCTGCTGCACTATCACGCCCCGATCCTCTGAGTGTGCGCCCATCCCTCCTTAGTCAATTCATAGCAACGTCCTAGGAAAGTCGCCGACCCATTATTTCTAATACACATGCGGAAGTTGATAATAATCCTCAGACAATAACACAATGGGATAGAAAAGTAGGCCATAAATTTTCAAATCACAACAACACACTTATATATAACATAATTAGTCATATATATACAATACACATTTATCAAGTCAAGTTCTACTCAAGCCGATTTAAAACAAGTCTACAAGCAAGGGTGGGGGTTTTCTAAAACTACGGGTCCTCATCCTGCCTTTCATCCTCCTCCACGATATGTCCTTCTTCCAAGCTCCAGCTGGGGCCTTCAGCAGACTGCACCGGGGACTCTGGTACAGTAAGAACTGGGTCTATTGCATCTACTACCGAGCCTTAAGGAGGTTCAGCTATGCTTTTGGCAAAAGCGATTTCCAGAGCATACAAAGTAATCTCAAACTCCGGAATAGGACCCTCTCTCTGGCCATCTCGAGCTTGGTGGTACCACGACCTATATCGATGGAGCACCTTATGGAGGAGACCCACATTGACCCAGACTACGGACTTAACCAACTCGTAGTTCCAACCCTTAGGACCGTCTGCTTTGTAACACTCTTGGGTCGTCCAAAAAACTCGGGAGCGGCCATCTAAGGACCTAAAATGTTATCCCACAACGGGATGAGACGATGTCTCAACAAGTTCTACCCTCTAAGCCCTGATTAGGAAGGAAATACACCATAAAAGGCTGCCTAAACACAATCACAAGGTATAGGACTTACTTGGGCCTTCACTTCTTCCTGCAATTCAGTTTAATTCATAAGTCATAATCATATCATTCAATCAATTCGAATCAACTCAGCAATCAATCGACTTCATGTCATCACGACCCTTTCTTGGTTGGCTCAATTCATACTATCTATAAAGTCCGCTCATATCAAGACTGCTCACTGCTAAGCTGATAAATAGATAGTATAGCTCGCTTCTGAGATGATCAAGTATATTGTTTTTTGCTAAGCTGGCATATCGCCCATAGGCTGATATAGTATAACAACAATGCTTAATCTAAGCTAATAAGGTATACTGCTCTCTGTTAAGCTAACATATCGCTCGTAGGCTAATATAGTATACTGGTATACTGCTTTTTACTAAGCTGACATATCGCCCCATAGATTGATATAGTATATCATTCCAATCATACAATCAATTCCACATTTTTATCATTCTCGATAAAAAATAGTCGTGTGTGGGTATACGGTCAGCCTTAGTCAAAATATAATAATTTCACTTTTGAACTTCCCACCAGTTTTAGCACTCCCAAAAAATATTTTTGGTGCTATAGATCGACACCTGGTAATTTTCTAATCAAATACCAAAATTATTAAAATTTGGGATAAATACTCAATTTCACAAAACACAGCCAATTTGCACGAAATAACAATCAATTAAATAAATGGAATGCACCACTGAAATTAGCACGTAATTCCGGTCACCGACTATCCAGCCTAATTTTCGGACAATAAATAATTAATTAAGTAATTACATAAAATAATAAATAAATGTCAATAAATAGACTTAGTCTCGAAAAAGCCTAATTGGAAGCTGAGACGGTCCTGGAAAATTACTGAACCACTTTAGTTAAATACTAGAGCTTGTCTAGGCATCGGTAATTAATTAAATTCACTAATAAAATCTAACTAACCATTTATTCCTAGCTTAGTCTAAACTAATCAACCTCTAAGCATAATTAACTTACTAAGCGAGGATTAGTGAGTTAAACTCACTTGTTTCGCGATCCGATTGGTTCAAATTGACGGGAACATCGCGGGGAATGAAAAACTCCAAAGCGAACCTAGCTTTCGAGGCCGAGAACATCCTCAAAACGGGCCTCGAAGGTTGTTGGAAACCCACTGGTGTTGCTTCTGTTTTGGGCAGCAAAAGAAAGGAAATAGGGCTGAATTGGTGAGGCAAGACTGGCGGAGGCAGCAGGGGTACTCGGCGGCCACTGGCGGTGCTTCACGGCAGCTGAGATGGCTCATGGCAGCTGAGATGGCTCACGGCAGCCTATGCTGATCGAGATAGCTCCTAGGACGCACGGATAGAGGCGAGGACATGGCTAAAGCGGCGAGCACACACAGGCGAGCACGGGGCAGCGGCGGTGCTTGGGACAGCAAATGGCAACGGCATGCGGTTTGCAGTGGCATGGCTGCTCCGATGGTCCCTCTACAAGCTTGATGAAGTTTTTGAAGTCTCCAAAGCACACCAAGGAAGGAGGAGGGACAATCGAACAACAGAGAGAGAGAGAGGGAAGAGATAAGGTGACCAAGGGGGCCCACAAGCTTTATTTTCTCCTCAATTGTCCCCTTGACCATCTACCACCACTAGCTGCACCCATGGCCCAAAAATAGCCACCAAGGCTCTCTTCTAGAAGCCCGAGGTGGTCCAAAAGTCACGAGTGGTGGGGGCACACGAATTTGGCTCGGTTTCTTCTTAATTGGACACTCAATCCTTCTCGAATCAATCCAATTCGGCTTTTAAAAATTCCGTTATCGAGTCAATAATCAAATTAGTATTTGTCCTCACCGATTGATCTATATTGGATCCTAATTGTGTGATAAAAAATGGTCCCTGACTTTTTCTAGACAAAAACGACCCTAGGACGACTTTTTCCCAAAAAGTCTCGGTTTGCAGAAAAATTTATGAGACTAAGTTGACGTTCCTAAAATGACCTGTGAAATGACATAAATTTCAATTTCTTAAATCGGATTCAAATTTGCAGTTAATTTCACTTTAGCGCATTTTTAGCGTGACTTAGGCTACTAGGTAGGTTTCAGAAATTTTTAGTGCAAATGACCAGTGATCGATTTTCTTCGAGCCATAATGAACCCACTCGACACATTGGCGACTCTCGGTTGTCATGGAAATCTTGATGATTCAAATACAGATACAGGGTACCAAAACGATAGGAAATCGGTCTAGTGCTGGTCGACGAGAATTTTCCAATTTAGTGAAGTCACCCATGTTTAGCCACACATCTTAGTCGAACTGACCTATCTTTGATCTCTAATTGATTTTTAACTATGCCGTAATGACCTCTAAAGATAAGCACGATCGAGTAGTCAATTCCTGGTCGAATTCTTAAGTCTATTGCATTAAAATTCCTTAATGGCTTCCCTAGATAGTCTAGTTCTCTCTAGAGTAATTAGCTTTGAGAACAGCCCTGTAGGTGCATCGACAAAATGCCCAATTAATTTAATAGAAAGCAGAAGTGAAAATTTGGGATGTCATAACTCTTCCCCTCTTATAAAAATTTCGTCCTCGAAATTTAAACCATTACAATACTTAAGCAAAAAAGTGGGGGTACAAATGTCTCATCTACTTTTCAGTCTCCCAAGTTGCCCCTTCTATGTCGTGGTGTTACCAAACCACTTTAACCAACGGGATGGTTTTTGTACGTAGAACTTGCTCTTTTCTCTCCATGATCTAAACCGGGCTTTCAACATACGACACATGGTTGTCCACATCCAATTCCTCAAAATTAAACACGTGGGTCGGGTCAAGCTCGTATTTCCTCAACATCGACATGTGAAAGACATCGTGCACTTGTGCCAACCTCAGCGGCAACACAAAACGATATGCTAAGGTCCCAATTCTCTCAAGAATTTCAAACGGACCTACATACCTCTGACTCAGTTTTCTCTTCTTGCCAAAGTGCAAAGTTTCCCCTCATTGGCGACATCTTTAGAAAAACGTGATCACCAACTTGGAATTCCAATGGTCTCTGGCACTTATCTACGTAACTTTTATGTCTGCTCTTAGCAGTCTTTAGTTTGTCTCTGATAATTACAACGGCATCTACTGATTGCTGAACCAACTCTGGGCCTATAATTTTTCTTTCCCCAACTTCATCCCAACAAACTGGCATTCTACACATTCTGCCATACAACGCTTCAAAAGGAGATATTTGAATGCTCTGCTTATAACTATTGTTATAGGCAAATTCTACGAGATGAAGCTGTTTCTCCCAACTTCCCTTAAAGTCTAGAACACAAGCTCGTAGTATATCTTCAAGGGTCTAAATTGTCCTCTCAGACTGACCATCCGTCTGTGGATGATATGTCGTACTGTAATGAAGCTTTATACTTAAAGCACTCTGCAAGCTCTTTCAAAAAGTGGCAGTAAACCTCGGGTCTCGATCTAAAGTTATCGTAACTGGCACTCCATACAATTGAACTATTAGGCGTATGTACAACTTAGCGTGCCTATCTAAGTTAAGATCATTTCGCACTACAATAAAGTGAGCCGACTTTGTCAATCTGTCAACCACTACCCAAATAGAATCGTTCCCTCTATGACTCCTTGGTAATTCGGTCACGAAAGCCATCGTGATGTGCTCCCACTTCCACTCTAGACATCTGAGTCTGTCGGATGAAGAAGCTTGATCCTAATTTGCACATTCAGCACAATTCTGAGGGTAGCCATGAGGTGAGAAAGGTACCTCAATTCTGAAAACCAAATCTCGAGCTCTCTCAATCAAATTCCACTCCTTAAGTACCAAATGTGCTACAGAAGATTTTCGGCTCAAAGCGTAGGCGATTTTATTCATCTTTCCTGGATGATATAGTATATCACAATCATAGTCCTTTAAAAGCTCCATCCATTGGCGTTGTCTCATATTCAACTCTTTTTAAGAGAATAAATACTTCAAATTCTGATGGTCATTGAAGATCTAAAATCTCTCTCCACACAAGTAATGTCTCCAAATCTTCAGAGCGAATATGATGGATGCCAGTTCCAAGTTATGCATCGGATAGTTCTATTCATGAGGTCTCAATTGGTGGGAGGCATATGCAACAACCTTACCATGTTGCATCAACACGCATCCCAGTCCTCTGAACGATGCATCACTATAAATCTCAAATCCTCTAGGGTAAGATGAAATGGTCAACATCGGTGCGGTAGTCAGTTTTTCCTTAAGCTCCTGAAAACTACCTTCGCACTTGTCGGTCCAAATAAACTTTTCCTCTTTCTTCAGGAGTCAGGTCAAAGGTGATGCCAAGGCTGAAAATCTTTCCATGAACCGTCTGTAGGCAGAAAACTTCTAATCTTTGTCATGGTAGTCGATCTCGGCCAGTTAGTAATGAGATAGCTAGTATAAGCACCTAGAGGGTGGGTGAATAGGTGTAAAAATATTTTCTCGAGATAAGAGAGCAATACTAAGCAAACAATAGAAATGAAGTTCTCATTTTGTTAACAAAACGAATTATGATCAAAGTAAAGCAGAGAGTAGGGAAGAGAAAATGAACATAGAAATTATAGTGGTTTGGCTTATTCTAAGCCTACGTCCACTCTTCCGCACTGACAGCCCACCGGCTGGATTTCACTATGAACAAAAGAGTTATTACAGCAAGACTCTCTCTTGATTCCACAGTGTAGATACTCTACCACACTTCCTCAAGGTTTCTCGAGAATATAGACTCTCTTTTGCGTACAAGATTTCGCTCAGTAAATGAATTGACTAAGAACAAAGAGCTTCAGACTTTGGAATTCTTCTATCGCACACACACTCGAACAACTGGAACGTCTTCCTTATATACTCCTTTATGCCATCATACCTATTGGCACTTACCAAAGGAATTCTTCCAATCTTCCCGTTGGACATAATCAATTAGAAAGATCATTCGAGCTATTTAAGGAACATGTCGATAGTCCATCAAACCTGCTCGCCCATACAATCAGGATCTCGGTTTCCATAAGTAGAACCTTCTAAGTATGCTTCGCCAATCATCGGATCCTAAATCTCTGAATCAATCTTGATCAAATAAAGGATTCCGTTATGTCATATCTAGCCAAGAGATCTTATCCAGTCGATAAGGTCAATCCTTAACGAAACATCTAGTCCTGGATAGGCCTTCTTCGACGGATTAGGAACTGTCAATGAGAATAGACTTTGAGTCTTGAGTCTGGCAATCCGGAGGTCTTCAGACTTTAAATAGTAGAGTTTGCAAATCTTCAGATTAGACTAATGGAAATGTTTTGTCAGCTTCAAAAAACTCCAAGAAGATTTCTCCAACAATCTCCCCCTTTTTTATGGTGACAAAACTTTCCAGTAAATTTAGATAACTTTGACCCGCAAAACATTACTCAAGCAAATATGGATATTTCATAAAGATAAATGGCTTCATGATAACACTAGAATCTGCAACCACAAAAAATAGGTTAGTCTTGCATATGAGTAAAGCCATCCATAAGATATCAATAGTACTTAATATAAACAGTCAAACCCAAATCCTAAATTCAGTCCACAGCCAGACACAAAAGTCAAGTCAAACATCAAAACAAATCAAAAGTTCAAGTTCAAAAAGTTCAAGGTTCAAAGTTCAAATCACACCTCTCCCCCTTTTTGTCATCATAAAAAAGGTTGAGATGGAAAGAGAATGGAATCAAGAATGCTTGGGAACACGAACAAGCTGGAAATCTCCCATTGATTGGACAACGCCTTCCAGCGTTTTCAATTCTTCCTTCAGTTGAGCCACCTCTTCACCTTTAGCATTTGCTTGAATCTAAAGAGCAATGGCTTGGATTTGATCTTCGCATCCCAGAGCATATATCTGACCCCGCATTTCTAAGAGAACATCAAGAATTCTGCGAAAATCTACTGAATTATCAGTCTGCGTACTAGCTTTTGCACGATCATATGGAGTAAAGGCAGACGATGGCAAATCAGCATAGTCACGCAGATTGGGCGATGAAACATCATGTCCCTCCTCAGGAAATTGAGAGGCATAGATGTCCTCTGGATCTGCTGGAGAGCGGCTGACTCCTTTATCGGTAGCAGGATATGAGGACATTCCTCTTTTCTCACGATCTTCCCCTGTTTCCATGCCTTCAGGTGGAGGAGAGTGTTCCTCATGCTCTCCTTCCTCTTGGTCTCCTCTTTTGTCTTCTTCTTCTTCAATTCTTTCCTCCTCTGCATCTCTTTCTTCAGCTTCTCTCTCCTCTATTTCTTTCTCTTGTCATTTCGTTGATTCTGGAATAGAACGACTCAGGTTTTTCAATGCCATTGCAGAAATGGTGATGTCATCCTCATCTTCTTCATCCTCAACGATGAGAGCTCTTCTTTTCTTGGATGGAGCAACCATGGGCTCCTTCCCTTTTCTTTTTGCTGTCGAAGAGATTTGATGAGTTTTGACAGGGGTTTTCTCCTTGAATTTCTCCAACGCCTTGTTGAGTTCCTTCAGACGCATTTTAGACACCATTTTCAGTCCCACTACCATGTGATCACAAGATCGAACACAAAGAATTTGGGGAGGCTGAACATTCAAATGTCTGAATAACTTTGTCACAAGAGCTGGATATGGAAGTTGACCCTTGTCCTTCACCACTTCTCTATATATGTGGAACATAATAGTGTGAGGAAGAGAGAACTTTTTCCCAGCATTGATGGCATACATCAACTTTGCCTCTGAGTTTGAAACATTAGTCTTTGAAGTAGATTTTAGTTTGAGGCAATTAATTACAATCTTGTGAAGTAGAATGTTGAATGCACTCATCCTCGAGTAGGAAACCTTTCCCTTTGTCCTTCTATCCTTAACAAGTTCCAATGTAGCACGAGCAATAGAAACATTGATAGGTTGATATCTCCCTCTCTCAACATCAATCACATCAGCCAACATATCTACATCCACCACATAATCCTAATCTTGGACACTAAAAGAGAATCTATTCGCATCCAAGAAATTGAGATTTGAATAGAAATATGCATAAAGTTTAGCATAGGCTTTTGTAGAGTCAGAACAGAACTGTTCAAGTTGAAGAAGACTAAATTTTTCCCTCAAATTAACATTCACAGCATCAAGGAAATCAAAATCTACACTTCTAGGGTTTATGACCCCATGCTTCAACAACTTAGAGTATAGATGCTTGTGTTCCTCCGATTGAAACAAGTCTTTCCTTTTGCTCCGAATTTTTGCCGCAACACCCATTCTCGGTTAAAAATGACTGTACAACTTGTCATCATCATTCCCATCTATCTGATTCAGTCCTCCAACACGAGAATCGATTGGAATATTTGCCATTGCCTCTTCTGCCGACCCAGCAGGGGCAATTCCCAATCGTTCCATTGTGCGTAAAAAGAAGGTTTCATTTTTGTACCCTTTGTCTTTTAGAAATTCGTCAATGTAGTTCAAAGGAGTTCCACCCTTTTTCAAAGCACGATAAAGCTTGTAGGTAAAAGAGGGCTTAAAAGTTCTTACGGTGTTACGCATCTTCGATTATTTCTTCCTCTTCTCGACGAGCAACATCCCGTGGTCTAGATGGAGAAGATGGACGCTGCTGAGAATGTTGTGGGCTCTGCTTCTGACTAGGAGACTCTTCTTCCTCGGTGAGATCAAAGTGCGTAGGCCCCTTACTCATTTGCTGCGGTCCCCTATTAGCGATCCTCGAAGACTTCCTTTGAGACGACATCTTTCACAGTCTTTGAAAGATTCCAAACTTGACTTTCCCAAGAAAGATGACAACTTTTCGAAGATTAAACAAGAGAAGAAAACAGAAGTTAAAGATCGATGCTTTTTAGGGTTTTTGTTTGGAGTTAAACGAAGAGGAACCGACAGTATATAGGTCAGTCGAAGAGAGGCATACAAAACGTCGTAATGGAAAGTAAAAAGATGCATTTAAAAAAAAAATAACTTCCTTTAAAAAAATAGATAACTGTCATTTAAAATTAACTCTATTTTCGAAAAAAAAAAAAGATTGCACTAATCACGGAAATTGAAAATAGCAAAAATCAATTATAGATAGATGATCGTACCTTTTTGAGATTTAATCTGAGAGAGAATAAAATAACTTACAATAAAAAATCTTGATTGTCTAAGTCTGAGAGTCTCTAGACTTTTACTTCTTCAAACCTCAAGATGTTGAGTCTAGAACGAATAACTTAAAATTGATTTTTCTCCAAAGGCTTCGTAAATATATCCGCTAGTTGATTCTTTGAATCAACAAACTAAGCCGGAACTTCTCCATTTTGAACATGATCTCTAATGAAGTGATGTCGAATCTCTATATGCTTTGCTCTTGAGTGAAGAATTGGATTCTTGGTGAGATTGATTGCGCTGGTGTTGTCACAGTTAATCTCTGTGCATGAATCTTCAATTCCAAAGTCTCTTAGCTGTTGTTTTATCCACATAATTTGTGAACAACAACTTCCAAGAGCTACATACTCTGCTTCTGCTGTAGAAAGAGCTACTGTATTTTGCTTCCTTGAAAACCAAGACACTGTCGTGCTTCCAAGTAGTTGACAGGTACCCGAGGTGCTCTTTCTATCAACTCGCAACCGGCTAGATAGATCGTATGCGAGTATCCAAGAAGTGTAAAGTCTTCCTTTTAGGATACCAAAGACCAAGGCTTGAAGTTGATGCAATGTATTTGATAATACGCTTTGCAGCACTTAGATGAGATTCTTTAGGGTCTGCTTGAAATCTAGCACAAATGCAAACACTAAACAAAATGTCGTCTAGAAGCAAAAGATAAAGAAGTGAACCAATGATACTCCCGTATAGCTTCGGTCAACTTTCTTTCCTCCTTCATCTTTGTCTATCTTCAAGAGCTTGACATTGGTATATCAGTCTTTTTGCAATTTTCCAGTCCAAACTTTTTGATAAGATCATTAGCATATATTTTCTTGATGAATAAAAGTTCATTCCTTCAATTGTTTCACTTGAAGCCCAAGAAAGAAGGTTAGTTCACCAATCATGATCATTTCAAATTCATCCTGCATAGACTTAGAGAATCTTGCACAGACTTTCATTAGAGGATCCAAAAATAATATCATCAACATATATTTGAACAAGCAGAAAACTTTTGCTTTCTTTTTTTATAAACAGAGTAGTGTCTACTTTACCTTTAACAAAGCTGTTTTGAATTAAAAACTTACTCAGCTTGTCGTACCAAGCTTGAGGTGCTTGCTTTAAACCATATAAGTTCTTTTTCAGTCTGAATACTGAGTTTGGTTTCCTTGGGTCTTCAAACCCAGGTGGTTGCTCCACATAGACTTCCTCATGGATAAATCCATTCAAGAAAGCACTTTTGATGTCCATTTGGAATAACCTGAAATTCTTATAACAAACAAAAGCAAGTAATAATCTAATTGCTTCTAACCTCGCTACTGGTGCGTAAGTCTCATCATAGTCTATCCCTTCTTCTTGCATATATCCTTTGGCCACGAGTCTTGCTTTGTTTCTTACGACCTTTCCTTTCTCGTCCATCTTGTTCCTGAAAACCCATTTAGCTCCAATAATAGATTTACCTTTCGGTTTAGGAGTCAACTCCCAGACATCATTAATACTGAATTGCCTGAGTTCTTCTTGCATGGCTTCAATCCAAATTTCATCAGATAAAGCTTCTTCTATGCTTTTGGGTTCTATTTCAGAAATAAGAGCCATAGCACTAGATTCTTCGCGCCTTTTGGATCTTGTGCGAATTCCTTCATTAATGTCGCCAATAATGAGATCTTTGGGATGACTGGTCTTATGCTTCCGGTTATTGGTTGATTTGTCAGGTTGATGATCACTTCCTTCATTTGAATCTTCAACAATCATTTGTTGTTGGTCTTTCGAAGTCTGAGCTGCTTCCTGAGATTTAGACTTTGTAAAGTTTGGAGCAGGTTCAAATTCTTCAAGATGAGTCCGAATAGATTCATTTTGCATAGAATCTTGGAATTTGACATTCATTGATTCCTCAACAGATTGAGTCTTCTTGTTGTAGACTCTATAGGCTTTGCTTGAGGTAGAATATCCAAGGAAGATGCCTTCGTCTGATTTTTCTTCAAACTTGCCAACTCGATCATTTGCATTTTTCAATATAAAGCATTTACATCCAAACACATGAAAATATGAAACAATAGGCTTCTTTTCTTTGAATAACTCATAGGGGTTTTTTTTTTCAGAATAGGCCTTAGAAAAACTCTATTAATAATATAACATGCTGTAGAAACTGCTTCAGCCCAAAAATGTGAAGAGATGTTACTTTCAATTAAAAGAGTTCTAGCCATTTCTTGAAGCGACCTATTCTTTCTTTCCACAACTCCGTTTTGCTCTGGAGTATATGGAGAGGAGAACACGTGCTGAAAACCAGATTTATCACAAAATTTTGTAAAATCTTGATTTTCAAATTCACCTCCATGGTCTGTTCTTATACTTGAAATAACATACCATTTTTCATTTTGAACTTTTTTAGCAAACTTTTCAAAATAAGAAAAGGTTTTAGACTTACTTGCCAGAAAATATACCCAAGTAAATCATGAGTAGTCATCCATAATTACTAGGTAATATTTCTTACCTCCAATGCTTTGAGTTATGGTTGGTACAAAGAGATCCATATGCAGAAGGTGTAGTACACGACTAGTGGAAACTTGATTTATTGGTTTAAAGGAATTTCTTACCTACTTTCCCAATACACAGTGTACATAGATCAGACTTTTGCTATGACAGATTGGGTAGACCACGAACAAGCTTCTTTGATGAAATTGTGGCTATTTGCTTCATATTGATGTGCCCAAGTTTTCTGTGCCATAAGTTCGCTTCATCTTGAATTGAGATTAGACATTGCGATTCATTTGGTTTCACATCCAAGAGGTAGATATTTCCATGTCTTCGACCCATGAATGACTGAGTAGAATCTTTATTGGTTCCTGAACATATTCCTTCTTGAAAGTTGATTTTAAAACCGGTATCGCATAGCTGACTGATACTAAGCAAATTGTAGTCGAGTCCTTCCACTAAGGAAACATTGCTGATTGTGAGGTTTCCAATCTTTACAGTTCTGAATCCCACAATTCTTCCTTTGTTGTTTCCTCCAAATGAGACTTTTCCACCATTTACTTGAACGAGCTTTATGAAGTAATTTGAATCTCCTGTCATATGTGTTGAGCATCCACTATCTAGATACCATTTTACCTTTTTCTTGATAGTGACATGCATTTAAAAAGAGACTCAAACTTTCTTTGGTACCCATATTTTCTTGGGTCCATTAGTGTTAGTGTGATATGTGGTTTTTGCCCATACTTTCTTAACAGGTTTCCAAACCATAGGACATTCTTTCTTAAAATGATCTGAACTTTTGCACTTAGAACATCTAAGAGCATTGCAACCTACTGGTTTTACAAAGACCTTTTTAAAATGATTTTTGTAAGCATCTCTTGTGGGTCTTTGCTTAATTCTTTCCTTCACTTTAGGAAAATCAATTAAAGGAATAGTTTTCACAGTCATTCCCAAACCAAATTTATTGAAATAAGGTTTTTGTGCTGAAAGAATTTTCTCAAGTTTCTCAGATCCTATTGAAAATCTTTTGGAGATATTTGATATGTCATTTTTTAAAAATACATTTTCTTTCGAAAGATTGTCTTAACTTTCTTTAAGAGTAGAAACATTCATGTCTAAACATTTCACCTTTTCTTTCAAAACATTTTCCTGTTGTTTTAGTGCAGAATTTTCCTTTTTAAGTTCGGAAATCCTTTTAAGAGAAGTCTTAAGACTAAAACACAACTCATCAATGTATTTAGAAACTTTAATAGGGATTTTAAAGTTACTCACCTCAAATTCACTGTCAGAATCTGAGTTTGTCTCGGAGTTTGAATCTGAATTCGATTGTGCCATTAGACATATATTTGCATAATCATCATCACTTTCATCACATTATGTATCACTCCAGGTTTATGCTTTAAGAGCCTTTCGATACTTTTCAGCTTTTCCTTTCTTCTTCCTTAGAAGAGGACTGTTGGGTCTGTGTCCCTTTTTCTTACATTCAAAGCAGACTACATCTCTATTTGGTTCATCATCCTCAATAGATTTAGTCTGTTGCTTTTGAAAACTCTGTTTCTTTGGATTGAATCTTCTTCCTTTTCTGTTCATCTTTCTAAATCTTCTTATCATGAGAGCAAGCTCCTCATCATCCATATCGTCTTCAAAATCTGTAACATTAGAATCATCATTGGATTTTAATGTAATGGATTTCTTACCTTTAGGATCTTCGTCTTCATTGATTCGTTCCATTTCATAAGATTGAAGAGTCCTAAGCAACTCATCAACAGATAATGGCATAATTCTTCGTGTCTCCCTTATTGAGGTCTTTATGTGATTCCAATCCTTGGAGAGTCCACGCAGTAGCTTGTTTACCTTCATGGGATCATAAATTGATTGACCTTAATTTTCAAGACCATTCACGATTTCGGTAAAATGACTAAACATGTCAGTTATAGATTCTCCTGATTTCATTTTGAAGGCTTCATATTGACCGAGGAGAATGTTGATTCTGGTTTCTTTCACTCAATCGGTTCCTTCATACGTAATATATAATCTATCCCAAACTTCTTTCGTTGTAACACAAGAAGATATTCTGTTATATTCAGTAGGTGACAAAGCACAATATAAAGAATAAATTGCTTTTGCATCAAGAGCTTGTCTTTTGGTTATCTCTTCCTAAGTCATTTTACTAGACTCAACAGCTTCTTTTCCTCTCTTTGAGACAGGTGCAGCTTTAGGAATGATTCCTTTGTCTACAACGTTCCATTCCAAAGGATCCTTTGATCTTAGGAATGCATCCATCTTGTTTTTCCATATGTTGTATTCCTTTCCATCAAAGTAAGGCGGTCTAGTATTGCTTTGCCCTTCTACCAGCCTTAGAGCCAACATACTAGCCATGGATCTTTAACTATGAAGTAAAACACTTCAAACAAAGTGAGTGCATGGGCTCTGATACCAATTGAGATAGCTAGTATAAACACCTAGAGGGGGGTGAATAGGTGTAAAAATATTTTCTCGAGATAAGAGAGCAATACTAAGTAGACAATAGAATGGAATTTCTCCTTTTGTTAACAAAACGAATTATGATCAAAGTAAAGCGGAGAGTAGAGAAGAGAAAATGAACACAAAAATTATAGTGGTTCGGCTTATTCTAAGCCTACGTCCACTCTTCCGCACTGATAGCCCATCGGCTGGATTTCACTATGAACAAAAGAGTTATTACAGTAAGACTCTCCCTTGATTCCACAGTGTAGATACTCTACCACACTTCCTCAAGGTTTCTCGAGAATATAGACTCTCTTTTTGCGTATAAGATTTCGCTCGCAAATGAATTGACTAAGAACAAAGAGCTTCGTACTTTGGAATTCTTCTATCGCGCACACACTCGAACAACCGGAACGTCTTCCTTATATACTCCTTTATGCCATCATACCCGTTGGCACTTACCAAAGGAATTCTTCCAATCTTCCCGTTGGACAGAATCAATTAGGAAGATGATTTGAGCTATTTAAGGAACATGTCAATAGCCCATCAATCTTGCTCGCTCATACAATCAGGATCTCGGTTTCCATAAGTAGAACCTTCCAAGTATGCTTCGCCAATCATTGGATCCTAAATCTCTAAATCAATCTTAATCAAATAAAGGATTCTGTTATGTCATATCCAGCCAAGAGATCTTCTCCAGTCGATAAGGTCAAATTCTTAACAAAACATCCAGTCCTTGATAGGCCTTCTTCGACGGATTAGGAACTGTCAATGAGAATAGACTTTGAGTCTTGAGTCTAGCAGTCCGGAGGTCTTCAGACTTTAAATTTTAAATAGTAGAGTCTGCAAATCTTCAGACTAGACTGATGGAAACGTTTTGTCAGCTTCAAAATACTCCAAGAAGATTTCTCCAACAGGTAACTGCTTCAATCTTGGACGGGTTCATAGAGATTTCTTCTCTTGAGATCACATGACCTAGGAACGCAACACGAGTTAGCCAAAACTCGCATTTGCTAAACTTAGCATGCAGCTGATGAATTCTTAGGGTCTGAAGTACTAATCTTAGATGATCCTCATACTCCTTGGCACTTCTCGAATATACCAGAATATCATCAATGAACACAATCATGAATTGATCCAAATATTCCTTGAATACACGGTTCATCAGATCTATAAAAGCAAGTGGAGCATTCATCAACCCGAATGGCACCATAGTGAACTCATAATGACCGTACCGAGTATGAAACGCTAATTTTGGAATATCTTCTTTCTTGATCCTCAACTGATGATATCTTGTCCTCAAGTTGATTTTCGAAAATATTGACACTCCTTGCAACTGATCAAACAAGTCATATATTCTCGGCAGTGGATACTTGTTCTTGATCGTCACCTAATTGAGTTGGCGATAGTTGATGCACAACCGCAACGATCTATCTTTCTTCTTTACAAATAGAACTGGTGCTCCCTACGGTGATGCACTAGGGCGTATGAATCCCTTATCCAACAACTCCTGCATCTACACCTTCAGTTCCTTTAATTTTGATAACGCCATCTAATAAGGAGCCTTGGAGATTGGCTTTGTCCCGAGTGCGAACTCAATCACGAACTTAATCTCTTTTTTTGGAGGCAGACCTGGCAACTCTTTCGGGAATACATATGGAAATTCTTGCACAACTAAAATATCTTCAATCTTCAGCTCCTCCACTGTCGTATCCACAACAATCGCCAAGTAACCTTGACAACCCCCGTCTAACAAACGAGTTGCCTTAGGCAACGAGATCAATGTAATCGAGGGTCTTCTTTGATTTCCAACAAACTCGAAGCTTCTACCCTTTAACAGGTTAAATTGAATCGCCTTACAATAACGGTTCATCTTATCTTGTTGCTTGGTGAGCCAGTCAATGCCAATAATCAAATCAAAGTCTTACATGGCTAGGACTAACAAGTTTATTTTCCCCTCTCGCTCACCAATCGCTAACTTATAACTAGAACAACCAAAAACAACTATCACTTTATCTTTCAATGGTGTAGATATGATAATTGTTGACTCCAACAATACAGGACTTACTCCTATCAACTTCACATACTGCTCGGCAATAAAGGAATGGGTTGCTCCTGAGTTCAATGAAGCATAATCAAGATGGTCGTTCAGCGAAACCGTACTTGTAATCACGTCAAGCGCATCCTTTGCTTGACCTCTCGTGATAGCGTAAATTGTCCCCTGAATTGGGGGTCTCATTTGGCCCACCCTGTCGTGCATTCCGCGGTGTAAAACCCCTAGTCTGTCCCCTTGGTGGCAGCAACGGTAATTGCAGTTGTCCTTTTAGCCTGCTAGGATAATCTCTAGCCTTATGACCCTGCTAGCCACATTCAAAATAGGCTCTCGTCCTTCGAGGGCACTGATTCACATCATGTTGTCTTCCACAAAGGTGACGCAACTCGGTCCGGATTGGTCCAAACTTGCTAACTCCACCCTTCTTATTGGGCGGGATTTAGAATCTACCTCCAGTCATGGGCCTCTTTCCCTGATGGATCCCTTCTCGATATGAGCCAAACTTCATCCAAACAAGGCAGCTTGCTCATTGAAACCTCTCTTTATCATCTGAGCTCGAGATAGACTTTTCGATACTATATCAGATCTAACGGTAACAGAGGTTGCTTTAGCTTAGGACGAAGACCGTTTCTGAACCTTCGAGCTTTTTCTTCTGGGTCCTTAATCAACCTCGGAGCATATTGAGAAAGCTCCGCGAATTTGACCCATATTGATCAATTGACATCAATCCTTGATGAAGACGCTGAAAATCCTCCATCGTTTGTTCTCGGGCAGTACCCAAAAAATAGTGATCGTTAAAAGCTTTGAGGAAAGTGTCCCACACCGAGACCACACCTTCCGGAAATATTGTATCCTTGGCGGCTCTCCACTAGATGTTTGCATTGCCTTGAAGTTGGTACACATCTAATACCATCTTCTCCTCTTCATTGCACATCAGAAGTGCAAATGCTTTCTCGAGATCTTGGGTCTAGAGCGACGTAGCTTTTGGATCTCCTTCACTAATGAACCTTGGTGGGTTCAGCATCAGGAACTGCTTTACCAATTTATGGATTGGTCTCTCCCTTTGCATTATCATGTTCTCAGGCTGGACATCGGTAGGTGTAGCAACAATTGTTGCGGTAGGTGCGGCCTCAGCGGTGGTGGCAATGGTAGCAGTAGCAGCGGCTATAGCAATGACGGCTTGGTTTAGGCTTGTTGCCCTATCAAATCTCTCATAGTCTCTAGCGCTTGCATGATCCCTTCCATTCTAGAATCTCTAAGGGATGCTACCTCAGCACTAATCGGAGGCGGTACCAATCCACTCGTGCTAGCCTGTGCTGGCACTCTACCATGGCCTCCTTGGGCATCGACCCTTGTCGGCATTCTACCCTGAGCTCTAGGCCTAATGGTACTCTTTCTAAGAGTCCTCTGCTCCTGATCGCTCATGGCTCAGTCCCTACCAAATTTGTCTTCCAAATCCACACTAGATTAGAAGCTGAGCGATCCACACAACAAATAATTCTACCAATCAACAACCACAAACATGCGCCAACCCTGAATTTAAAGCCTTTCCTACCATTATCCCATAAACCATCATACCTTATACTCCAATCCTAAACCTTGGGCTCTGATACCATTAAACGGGGATGTCACGCTCCGATCCTTTGAGCGCGCGCCCATCCCTCCTTGGTCAATTTGTAGCAACATCCTAGGAAGGTCGCCGATCCATTCTTTCTAATATGCATGCAGAAGCAAATAATAATCCCCAAACAATAACACAATGGGATATAAAAGTAGGCAATAAATTTTCAAATCACAACAACACACTTATATATAACATAACTCGTCATATATATACAATACACATTAATCAAGTCAAGTTCCACTTAAGCCAGTTTAAAACAAGTCTACAAGCAGGGGTGGGGGTTTTCTCAAACTACGGGTCCTCGTCTTACCTTTTATCCTCCACTATCTCTCATTCTTCCACGCTCCAGCTGGAGCCTTCAACAAACTGCATTGGGGACTCTGGTACAGCAAGAACCGGGTCTACTGCATCTACTACTGAGCCTTGAGGAGGATCAGTTGTGCCCTTCCCAAAAGCGACTTCTAGAGTGTATAGAGGAATCTCAGACTCCAGAATAAGACCCTCTCTCTGGCCATCTCGAGCATGGCGATACCACGACCTGTATCGATGGGGCACCTTATGGGCAAGACCCGCATTGACCTAGACTACAGACCTAACCAACTCGTAGTTCCAACCCCTAAGGCCTTGATTCATCAGAATAAAGATTGTCTGCTCTGTAGCACTCTTGGATCATCCAAAAAACTCGAGAGCGGCCATCTAAGGACCTGAAATGTTATCTCATAGTGGGGTGAGACGACGTTTCAGCAAGTTCTACCCCCTAAGCCCTGGTTAGGAAGAAAATACGCCCTAAGGGCTAGCTAAACACAATCACGAGGTCTAGGACTTACCTAGGCCTCCACTTCTTCCTGCACTTCTGTTTAATTCATAACTCACAATCATATCATTCAATCAATTCAGATCGATTCAACGATCAATTGACTCAGTCGATTTCATGTCATCATCACCATTTCTTGGTCGGCTTAATTCATATTATCTATAAAGTCCGCTCATATCAAGACTGCTCACTGCTAAGCTGATAAATAGATAGTATAGCTCGCTTCTGAGATGATCAGGTATATTGTTCTTTGCTAAGCTGCCATATCGCTCGTAGGCTAATCTAGTATATCGACAATGCAAATCTAATCTAATAAGAAATATCTGCTAAGCTGACATATCATCCGTAGGTTGATATAGTATATCGATTGACATATCGCTTGTAGGCTAATATAGTATATTATCCTAATCATACAACCAATTCCACATTTTTATCATTCCAGGTAAAAATAACCGTGTATAGGTACACGGTTGGCCCTAGCCAAAATATATTAATTTTCAATAGTCTTAAAATAGATTTTTGGCGCTGTAGACCGACACCCGGTACTTTTCCAGTCATTTACCAAAATTATTAAAATTTGGGATAAATACCCAATTTCACAAAACACAGCTAATTTGCACGAAATAAAATCAATTAAATAAATGGAATGCGCTACTAAAATCAACACAAAATTTCGGTCACCAACTATCCTAGCCTAATTTTCGGAAAATAATTAATTAATTAAGTAATTACGAAAAATAATAAATAAATGCCAATAAATAGACTTAGGCTCGGAAAAGCCTAATTGGAAGCTGAGACGGGTCCAGAAATTTACCGAACCACTCTAGTTAAATACTAGAGCTTGTCTAGGCTCTAATTACACTAACTATCCACCTAACATGCATCGGTATTTAATTAAATTCACTAATCAAATCTAACTAACTATCTAATCCTAGCTTAGTCTAAACTAATCATTCCCTAAGCATAAATAAATTACTAAGCAAGGATTAGTGAGTTAAACTCACTTGTTTTGCGATTCAATCGGTTCAAATGGACAGAAACACCGCGGGGAACGGAAAACTCCAAAGCGGGCCCAACTTTCGAGGCCAGTTTCGTCCTCAAAATGGGCCTCGAAGGCTGCTGAAAACCCACTGATCTTCCTTCTGGTTTGGGCTGCAAAAGAAAGGAAATGAGGTTGAATTGGCGAGGCAAGACCAATGGAGGCAACAAGGGTATTGAGCAGCCACCGACAATGCTTCACAATAGCTGAGGCAGCTCATGGCAGCTTGAGCTGATAGAGACAGCTCTTGGGATGCACAGACAAAGGTGGAGACATGGCTGAAATGGCGAGCATGTGTGGGCGAGCGCGGGGCAGGGCGATGCACGGGACAATGAACGGCGATGGCATGCGGTCCCGCGGTGGCGTGGCTGCTCTGGTGGTCCCTCTACAAGCTTGCTGAAGTTTTTGAAGTCTCCAAAGCACACCAAGGAAGGAGGAGGGACAGTCAAATGGCAGGGAGAGAGAGAGGGAAGTGATAAGGCGACCAAGGGGGGACCACAAGCCTTATTTTCTCTTCAATTGTCCCCTTGACCATCTACCACCACTAGCTGCATCCATGGCCCAAAAACAGTCACCAATGCTCTCTTCTAGAAGACCAAGGTGGTCCAAAAGTCACGGGTGGTGGGGGCACACGAATTTGGCTCGGTTTCCCCTTAATTGGACACTCAATCCTTCTCAAATCAATCTAATTCGGCTTCTAAAAATTCCGTTATCAAGTCAATATTCAAATTAGTATTTTTCCTCACCAATTGATCCATCTTGCATCCCAATTGCGCGATAAAAAATGGTACTTGACTTTTTCTAGACAAAAACGGCCCTATGACGATTTTTTCCGAAAAAAGTCTCGATTTGCAGAAAAATCTTCTAAGACTAAGTCGACCTTCCGAAAATTACCTGTGACATGACAAAATTTTCAGTTTCTGAAATCGAATTTAAATTCGCATTTAATTTTACTCTGGCGCGTTTTTAACGTGACATAGGCTACTGGGTAGGTTTCAAAATTTTTTAGTGCAAATGACCCGTGGTCAATTTTCTTCGAGTCACAATGAACCCACTTGACACATTGGCGACTCTCGATTGTTGTGAAAATCTCGAGGATTCAAATACGGACAAAGAGTACCAAAACAATGGAAAATCAGTTTAGTGCCGATCAACGATAATTTTTCAATTTAGTGGAGTCACTCACGTTTAGCCACACATCTTAATCGAACCAACCTATCTCTGATCTATAATCGACTTTTAACTGTGCCATAATGGCCTCTAAAGATGAGTACGGTCAAATAGTCGATTCCTGATCGAATTCTCAAGTCTATTGCATTAAAATTCCTTAATGGCTTCCTCAGATAATCTAGTTATCTCGAGAGTAATTAGCTTTGAGAACAGCTCTATAGGCACATTGACGAAATGCCTGATTAATTTAATTAAAAGCAGAAGTGAAAATTTGAGATGTCACATGCACCATTCTGTTCTCGAGAACCAGGTATAGTGTATTGAGTAGTAATCCCATACTCCTCAAGAAACTTTGCAAATGGACTAGGTGTTTGTCCATCTTCCGCGTATCTACCATAGTATTCTCCACCTCTACTTAATTTGCTTATCGTATTATTTCTCTATTTCAATTTTAAATACCTTAAAGATATTTAGCGCTTCATGTTTATTGCAAAATAAGTAGAGATACATGAATCATGAATAATTATCTATAAAAGAGATAAAGTATCTCTGACCATTTGAGTCCATATCTAGACTACAAATATCTATATGTATGATTTCTAATATTTGCATACTCCTCTTGACACATTTCTTTGACTTACTAGTCTACTTTACCTAATTTGAGGACATTCTTTCCAAATTTCCACCAAATGCATTCGGACTTGGATCACAACCAGCGCCTCGATGGTGAACAGCAACGATGAGCAATGGTGGTGTTAATGGTGACAACAGGCAATTCGCTAGCACGGCAACGATGGTGGCTTGCAAGCTCATGATGGACATCCGAGTCAGCGAGCTCAATATGGTAAGGCTCCACAGGTGGGAATCTCGGAACAATAGCTGGTTGGTTTGGTTTGAATTTGTTGCTAGCCGCTGGTTGTTTACAGAAAGAAAAAAAAATGGCAAAAATCGTCTAAAGCTTGATGAGCACGACTCCTACAAAAGAGAAAAGCTCATTGACTTGGTCGTGTTGCTACAATAGTAGCGCGAGGATGAGGTAGGGCGTTGGTCTTCGCCGAGGGACTTTTCGGATCTTCCTTGGTCTTCAAGTTAAACCATACAATTGAACCTCTTCCTTCTTTTTTAATATTCCTCCCCCGATCAATATTGCACCCACCATATTTTCTGCCACCACTACACTTGCATAGATTTTCTCTTCCAAGTGTTGCTCTTTTGTAAGTGTTGCTAGGCACAGTATTTGCCAGGAAAGTGTTAGCGATTGTGGATGATCAGCAAGATGAAAATCCGGTGCATTGGACCTGAAAAGGACTGGCTCTGGCTTATGGAGACTTTGGACCAAACACCATTAGTGGTGTGGCTTCATTGTGACAAGGTAGCAATGAGCGTCGGGTGGTTGTTGTGGTGATCTTGGTATAGGCGATGGATGAATCCTGCAAAACCGTCCGTGAGGTCTTGGCCAAGGAGGGACTCCACCAAGACTCCTCTCTCTCATGTGTGTTTACTCTCTATGTGTTTTGAGGATTGTAATTTTGCCGACCTCCAACTTAAGAGGCATAACGTCTTATTTATATTGCAAAACTTAGGTTACCTTCAATATTACAGGCTTAACTTAAGCCTTTTAATGTAATGGGCTCTAGTAACCTAAGGCTTGTCTCTAATTAAAACTCTCAATGTGCTGAATTAAACTCAAGTTATGCCAATTAAAGCCACTTTCCATGTGATTTTTGGCCACCTAGCCTCCTAGCCTCAGTCAAATTTTGCCCCCTTTTGTGTGCTCAATCTATCGAAATTTTAAGCTCAAAACCGTTCAATGTCAATCGAATGCAATTAACAAAAGTATAAACTAAATAATAAATGCTCCTAAAACTATATGCTATACAATTTAATTCTAATATTTTTGTTTAAGGGTTAAAAACTAATCCTTAATTTTTCTATACAATAAATTAATGATCAAGTCATCAAAATTTCGGTGTCAACACTTTCACGTATAACAGAGATAAATTTAGGTACATGCCATTCAAATATAGTAATTAGAAGGGTAATTGATTATTTATTGACCACGTAACAAATTGAATATGTTTTCTACGCAAGTAGCATTGGTGTCACAACGGTAGTTGCCATGAAGGCAAAATTCCTCTAACAATGAAAGACGTTTCACCTTCTTTCTTT
This sequence comes from Eucalyptus viminalis, assembly GCA_014182385.1. Taxonomy (NCBI): domain Eukaryota; kingdom Viridiplantae; phylum Streptophyta; class Magnoliopsida; order Myrtales; family Myrtaceae; genus Eucalyptus; species Eucalyptus viminalis. Next base: position 36,483,418 of record CM024532.1, read on the forward strand.
TTTTTTTTTTTTTTTTTTTTTTTTTTTTGCGAGATCCACCATTTTGGCTCTGTGGCTCAAGTGGAAAAGCCTTTTTGCTCAATATTTTAAAATTTGAGACTAGGTAAAGAGGTTCAAATGGAATGGATTTTGGTGATGGGCGAGTTATGTCACGCCCCAAATCTCGAGCATGCGCACATCCCTCGACGTCTCGAGACGCGTTGCCAACCCATTCATTTCAATACACATGTAGAAGCATATAAAAAAATCCCCAGGCAATACAGATATGGGATAGAAAAGCAGGATACAAATTTCACAAAACACTTTTATAAACAAAATGAGTTTATATATAAAGGCCAAAAAGCAAAAGAGCTACCAAACTACCTTATCCAAGTCCCTATCTACTTGGGATTCGGGTCTACCATGACACCATCAGGGATGTCAGTGTCCAAAGGCTCAGCTACCTCTATTGCAGACTCCTCACCCTCGGGTCCCTGGTCCGCCTCGATATCAGCTATGATATTGGTGTCATGCACAGGGTCGAGATCCACCAAATACTCATCCTCAACGGCAGGTCCGTCAAAGCCATGTAGGGGGCCCTCCCGAACACCATTGGGCTAGTGGCGAAACCATACCTTGAATCTATGAAGGACCAACTCAGGTAGGCCCTCATCGACCCAGATAGTAGAAACCACTAGCTCACGGGTCCAGTCGAGATTCCCGTGGATAGGGAGTACGGTCCGTTGAGACTTGGCCTCCCGCGACCACCCAAAACGATTCGGCCTCACAACCATCTAAGGACCTAAAAAGTTAAACCTACGACACGGTGAGATGATTTCTCAGCGAGTTCACGCCCTAAACCCCGCTTAGGAGGGAAATACTCCTAAAGGTAGTCTAATCACACATCATACAAGACTCACCTTGCCTCAGTTCTTTACTGCACGTTAGTACAATTCATATCACAGATGTATTTAACAAATACACACATGAATTGGAACGTCTAACTCATATTTTAATCAATCATAGGGGTTTCGATTATAAGGCCAAATCGTTATGACACATCACATTCCATGCCACGACCGATTCACCAGTCAATGGTCTTCTGGCGTCTATTTCAATCAATCATGCGTTCCAATTGATTACGACCCAATGGCCACGACTAACTCAACAGTCAGCGGTCTTCCCGCATAGTCGAGTGTCGTCTCGCACCATCGAGAACAGCAATGTCTACATCTAAACGGCATTCCACGAGAGAGCATTGGCCCAGCCTCTGACCCCAAAGGCTTGTGATGGGTTCTCATATCATTTAGGCACACATCCAATCCCAGCCAAGACATCGTGCTTTACACTCAATTGTCCAAATTAAAATAATGTACTTGGCCCATTTTCTTCATATTAAAAACACACAGTAAAATAATCGTGTGTGGGTACACGGTCAAATCAAACTAGAAAAATTATTATCCTTCATTTTTAAAATCCCACTATTTGATATAGTATTTAAAAGTATTTTCGGTGTCAAAACCCAACACCCGATATTTTCTAATTAGATACTGAAAATTTACAATTCCAGCCACACAGTAATATTTTCGGTGTCACCACTCAATTGCACAATTTAACAATCAATTGCGTAAACTAAGCACACCACTACAATCAGCACAAAATTCTAGCCACTGGCTATCCTGGTATATTTTTTGAAAAATATTAAATAATTAAATTAATATAAAATTAATTAAATAAATATAAATTAATTAGATAAATGCATACTTAGGCCTAAAACACTAATTTCACCACCTAAACGGGCCTAGAAAAATAATGCACCTATCTAATTAAATACTACAATTTAATTAATCCTTAACTAATCTAATCTAACCACATAATTAGCCTAATTAAGTAACTAATTCACTAATCAATATAAACTAACCAACTAAACCATACTTAAGCTAATCGAATTGCCCACTAAGCATGATTAACCCCCTAAGTGAGGTTTAGCAAGTAAACTCACCGAATTAGTGGGCCGGTGAGTTCACGGCGACAGCAATGCGATGGCGAGCGACACTCAGGTCTATGGTGACACCAAGGGAGGTCCGGACAGGGCCTAAAATGGGCCATGAAGTTTCAGCCCTTGCTGGAACTTCTGCTTTTATCCAAGGCTGAACCAAAAGGGACCAAGGGCAGAAAAGCGGCTGGTCGAGGTGGGCGGGAGGTGGATGGCAATGGCAGACCAGGCGGTGGCTTCAGGCAGCTGGAATGGCGACAGTGGTGGCCAAAGCGCAAACGATGAGTTACTAGGCAAGCTTGGGCAATAGCTTGAGTAGGGACGGCACAAGTTGGAGGCGCGGGCGAAAGGCACTTTGGCAATAGTAACGGCGCATGACGGGTGGCAGGGGGTAGTCGACGGTGGCTAGCTAGCTCTTGCTTGCTTTCTCTGGTTTTTCTTGAGCTCACAACACTACAACAATGGAGAAAGGCAGCAAGGAAGAGGAAGAAGGGAGTTGTAGCTTAAAGGGGGACCACCAATGCCTCAAAAGTCCACAACAAATATCTAAAACACTCAAGCACCAAGCCCCTAAAGTCCATGGCTAATCCTCAGCCAATTTTCCTCTCAAATCTTCCTCAACAAGCCATGGAAGTAGTTGAAATGTTGCACCCCACATGGACCTATGAATTTTGAACATTTCTCCTCTAATTCCAATTCAAATCCTCTCTAATTCCATCCAATTGGTGCCCAGAAATTCTAGCTAAGCTATTCACATCCATTCCATAATTTTCCTTGCCAATGGATCCAACCTAAATGCCAAAATCCACACAAAAATTGGCCCTCTTAATTTACCGGTCTAAAAACGCCCAATCTTGAATTTTTGCCAAAAACTCGAGTTTGCAGAAAAAATCTTTAAAGGATGAGTCGACATTCCTAAAATAAATCATGACATGATAGAACTTTCAATTTCTGAAATCGGGTTCAATTTTGCGGTTAATTTCCACCGAGCGCAATTTTAGCGTGACCTAACCTACCGGGTAACTTTTAGGAATTTTTAATGCAATTGACTCGTGGTCAATTATTTTCAAGCCATATTGGGCATCTTCAACCCATTGGTGACTCTCGATTGTTGTGAAAATCTCAAGGTTTTAAATACGGGCACAGGGTATGGAAATGACAGAAAAATCAGTTTAGTGCCGTTCGACGAGAGTTTTGCAATTAGGTGGAATCACCAACATTTTAATCACATGTCTCTGTCGAAATGACCTATCTTCGATCTCTGATCGATTTTGACGGTGCCGTATTGACCCCTGCAGATTATCACGGTCGAGCAGTCCATTTCTGGTTGAATTCTTAAGTCTGTTAGGCGGATCGATGAAAGGCCCAACTTATTCAATTGATAAAATCAAGATGTCACAACTCTTTTCCTCTTATAAAAATTTCGTTCTTGAAATTTAAACTATTACAAATCTTAAACAAAAATGTGAGGGTATTGTCGGCTCATCGAGTCTTCACTTTCCCAAGTCACTCCTTTTGTCCCGTGGTGTTGCTAGACCACTTTGACAAATGGGATTGTCTTGGTATGCAGAACTTATTCCTAGCGGTCCACAATCTAAACTGGTCTTTCCACGTACGACACTCTGTCGTCCACGTCTAACTCTTCAAAATTTAGCACATGGGTCGAGTCAGGCACATACTATTTCAACATCGACACGTAGAATACATCATGCACTTGCGCCAGTCTCGGCGGCAATGCAAGACGATATGCCAGAGTCCCTATTCTTTTCATAATTTCAAATGGACCTATGTACCTCGAACTCAGCTTCCCTTTCTCGCCGAAGCGCGAAGCACCCCTCATTAGTGACACCTTTAAAAAGACGTGCTCACAAACTTGGAATTCCAAAGGTCTTCGACGTTTATCTGCATAGCTTTTTTGGTGGCTCTGAACGGTCTTTAATCTGTCCTTGATAACTGCAACTACATCCACTGACTGCTAAACCAACTCTGGGCCTATGATCTTCCATTCTTCCATTTCATCCCAACAAACTAGTGTTCTGCATGCTCTGCCATACAACGCTTCAAACGGTGCCATATGAATACTCTGCTGGTAGCTATTGTTGTAGGCGAACTTGACGAGATGAAGCTATTCCTCCCAACTTCCTTTGAAGTCTAGCACACACGCTCTCAATATATCTTCGAGAGTCTGAATTGTCCTCTCAGACTGGCCATCTGTTTGCGGATGATATGCCATACTGAATTGTAGCTTCATTCCCAAGGAAGTCTGCAAGCTTTTCCAAAAGGTAGCTATAAATCTCGGGTCTCAATTAGACGTGATCGTCACCGGCACACCATGCTAACAAACAACTTGACGCACGTACAACTCTGCATACCTATCTAATGCAAGGTCTTTCCATATGGCGATAAGGTGAGCTGGCTTTGTCAATCTGTCAACCATGACCCAAATGGAATCATTACCCCTCTAACTCCTTAGTAAGCCTATCACAAAGTCCATTGTGATGTGTTCCCATTTCCACTTAGGAATCTCGAGATGTTGCAGAAGTCCTCCCGAATACAATGTTGTGCCTTCATTTGCTGACACATTAGACATTTAGTGACATGCTTGGCGATATCCGCCTTCATACCAGTCTATCAAAAGTGTTGACGTAGATTATGATACATCTTTGCACTGCCTGGGTGAATGTTGTAACTACTACGATGAGCTTCATATAAGATCTCTTCCTTAAGCTCTGCATCGTCAGGTACACACAAGCACCCATGAAACCTCAGTGTTCCGTCTTCAGAAATCTGAAAATTAGCCTTTCTCTTTTCGGTATTCTCTTGCAGGATCTTTTGAATCTCTAGGTCTATCAGCTGAAGCATCTTAATCCTTATTTGTACTTTCGGTTCAATTCTAAGGTGGCCATAAGATTTGAAAGGTGGCCTACCTCAAATTTGAAAACCGAATCTCAAGCTCCTTCGAGTAAGACCCACTCCTTAATCACCATCTGCACAATCGAAGACTCCCGACTCAATGCATTTGCGACCTTATTAGCCTTTCCAGGGTGATACAGGATGTCGCAATCATAGCCCTTGAGAAGTTCCATCCAGCGACGCTGTCTCATATTGAACTCCTTCTGAGAGAATAAATACTTGAGACTTTGATGATTAGTAAAGATCTGGAACCTTTCTCTACACAAATAGTGTCTCCAAATCTTCAAAACGAAGATATTCGCTCGAGTTCCAAGTCATGCATCGGGTAACTCAGCTCATGAGGTCTCAACTGACGGGACGCGTATGGAACAACTCTGCCATGCTACATTAACACGCAACCCAGTCCTTTAAACGATGCATCACTGTAGATCTCATAATCTCCAAAACTAGATGGAATTGTTAGCACTGGTGCGGTAGTCAGCTTTTGCTTAAGCTCTTGGAAACTACACTTGCACTTATCTGTCTATATAAACTTCTCTTCCTTCTTCGTTAGTCGAGTCAACGGCGAAGCTAATGCTGAAAATCCTTCCACGAACCTTCTGTAGTATCTTGCCAAACCCGAAAGGCTTATGATCTTTGTCACAGTCGTCGGTTTTGGCTAGCTGATAACTACTTCGATCTTGGTCGGGTCCACGGAGATTCCTTCACCTGAAATCACGTGACCTAGGAACACCACACAAGTCAACCAAAACTCACACTTGCTGAACTTGGTGTATAGTTCATGATTCCGCAGAGTCTAGAGCACTATCCTCAACTGTCTTTCGTGCTCCTCAGGACGTCTCGAGTACACCAAGATATCGTTGATGAAAATGATCACAAACTGATCCATATACTCTTTGAACACCCGGTTCATCAAATCCATGAAAGCAGCTAGAGCGTTTGTCAAACCAAATGGCATTTCAGTCAACTCATAATGGCCGTTTCGCGTACGAAATGCTGACTTTGGTATGTTCTCATTTATAATCCTTAGCTGATGATATCATGTCTTCAGGTTAATCTTAGAAAATATCGACGCTCCCTACAACTGGCCAAACAAGTCGTCGATCCTCGGTAGTGAGTACTTGTTCTTGATCGTCACTTAATTGAGTTGTCGATAGTCGATGCAAAGGCGCAACGAACCATTTTTCTTCTTCACGAACAGAACTAGTGCTCCCCAAGGTGATGCACTAGGACGTATGAATCTCTTATCTAACAATTCTTGCATCTGCAACTTCAGTTCTTTCAACTCTAACAACGCTATGCGGTAATGAGCATTAGAGATTGGCTTCGTCCCAGGGGCCAACTCAATCATGAACTCAATCTCCCTTTCTGGAGGCAGGCCTGGCAATTCCTTTGGAAACACGTCTAGAAACTCTTGCACCACTGCGATATCCTTGATCTTCAACTCCTCAACTGTTGTATCCACGACAGTCACCAAGTAACCTTGACAACCCCCGTCTAACAAATGAGTTGCCTCAAACAACGAGATTATGGAAATCGAGGGTCCTCCTTGACTCCCAATAAACTCAAAACTTTCACCCACTAACAGATTAAACTAAATCACTTTACAATAGTAGTCCATCTTAGCTCTTTGCTTGGTAAGCCAGTCTATGCCAATTATCACATCAAAATCATACATGGCTAGGACTATCAAATCTATCCTCCTCTCTCGCTCACCAATCACTGACTTGCAACCAGAACAACCTACCGTAGACAACACCTTATCCTTTAACGGTGTAGATATATTAACCACTGACTCCAACAATTCAGGACTCAACCTTACTAGCTTAACAGATTGCTCAACTATAAATGAATGACTAACGTTAGGGTTAGATAAAGCATAAGCAGCATGTGTTGGAGAAAACTTCCTTGAGTGTTTTGAAGTTGACAAAACATTTCCATCAGTCTAGTCTGAAGACTTATAGACTCTTCCATCAAAGTTTGAAGACCTTTGGACTGCTAGACTCAAGACTCAAAGTCTATCATCATTGATAGTTTCTAGACCGTTGAAGAAGGCTTATTTGAAACAAAGCATTTCGTTAAGGATTTGATTTTGTCGTCTAAAGAAGATCTCTTGGCTGGATATAGCATGTCAGAATCCATTATTCAATCAAGATTGATTCATGAATTTTGGATCCGTTGATTGGCAAAGTATACTTGGAAGGTTCTACTTATGGAAACCTAGATCCTGATTGTATGGGCAAGCAGGATTGATGGGCTATCATCATGTTCCTTAAATAGCTCGAAAATCTTCCTAATTGATTCTGTCCAACGGGTTGATTAGAAGAATTCCTTTGGTAAGTGCCAACGGGTGTGATGGCTTAAAGGAGTATATAAGGAAGAAGTTTTAGTTGTTCAACGTGGTGCGCGATAGAAGAATTCCAAAATCTGAAACTCCTTATTCTTAGTCAATTAAACTGTTGAGCGAAATCTTGTATGCAAAGGAGAGTCTATATCTTTGAGAGACCTTGAGAAAGTGTAGTAGAGTCTCTACACTGTGGAATCAAGGCAGAGCTTTACTGTAACAACTCTTTTGTTCATAGTGAAATCTAGCTGGTGGGCTGTCAGTGCGGAAGAGTGGACGTAGGCTTGGATTAAGCCGAACCACTATAAACTCTGTGTTCATATTCTCTTCCCTACGCTCATTTACTTTGATCGTAACTTGATTTGTTTACAAGACTCTAATTTCCTTTTCATAATCTATTGCTGATTTAAATTGCACACCTCACCGAGGGGAATTTATTTTTACACCTATTCAGCCCCCCTCTAGGTGGTCATACTAGCTTTCACAGCATGGTCATTCAACGAGATCGTACCTGTGACCACATTGAGTAAGTCCTCAGCCTGACGTCTCATGACAGCGTACACACTTCCTTGAGCTGGAGGTCGGTTCAGTCCACCCTGTTGTACATTTTGTGACGCAAACCCCCTATTTTGACCCATCGGCGGCGATGGCGGCAACTGTTGTGGTCCCATTAGTTTGCAGGGACAATCTCTAATTTGGTGGCATTGCTGGCCACACCCATAGTAGGCACTCATCCTAGGATGGCACAGGACTGATCCATGTCACCTTCCACATAAGCGACATACTCCACTTTGACTAGGCACAAACTTGCATACCCCACCCTTCCTATTAGGTGGAATAAGGTACCTTCCTCCGATTATGGGCTTCTTCCCAAACCGATTTCCATGTCTATTCGAGTTGAACCTTGACCCAAATGTAGCAATTTGCTCACTCAGGTTCCTCTCTATCAGCTGGGCTCGTTCATATAGATCATTGTAGTCTTTCAGGTTGAACGGTACTAAGAGATTCTTTAGCACCGATTGCAAGCCATTCCTAAACCTCCAAGGTCTGTCCTTTGGATCTTCCACCAGTCTGGGAGCGTACTGTGACAGCTCTACAAATTTGGCTTCATACCGATCCACTGTCATCACCCGTTGACAGAGGCGCTAGAATTCATCCATCTTCTGCTCTCGGGCGCTGTCAGAAAAGTACTTGCCATTAAAGGCTTCAAGGAAGGCATTCCACACTAGAACCTCGCCTTCTGGGGTGACTCTCCCTCTGGTGGCTCTCCACCAAGTACTTGTGTTTCCCTACAGCTAATATATTGCAAGGACAACCTTCTCTTCCTCAGTGCACATCAGCAGTGCAAAGGCCTTCTCCAAGTTTTGGATCCAAAGTGTCGCAGCCTCGGGATCTCCTGCACCGGTGAATGTCAGCGGGTTCAGCTTCAGAAAATTGCTCCACGAGCTTGTGCATCAGTCTCTCAACAACTACGTTCCTAGGTGGAACTTTGGCAGGTGCAGCTACAGCAACAACAGCAACATTGGCAACAGCAGTAGTGACGACTGTAGTGACGGCAGTAGTGGCGGCGGCTTGATTCTAGGCTTGCTGCCTCATCAGATTCCCAAGCATCTCAAGTGCTTGTACGATCTCGTCAATACTTGGATCGCTAGGGGCTACTACACCAGCACCGATCGGCGTCGGTGCTATCCCACTTGCGCCGATTTGAGCCTGCGCTCTACCTTTATCATTTCGGGCACCAACCCTTATCGGCATCATACCCTGAGTAACAACTCCTTTGGTTCTCTTTCTTGGCATCCTCTACTCTTGATCACTCATCTAGCAAGATTCTTACAGAACCAACTTTCTAATTCCACACAGAATTAGCTACCAATTAGCTATCAATCACATGCATCAGCATGAAATAAAGGCCGTTCATACTAACTATCCCATAACTCATCGCACCTTATCACTCCATACAATGACCAGCTCTAATACCACTTCGGGCAGCGATGTCACACCCCGAACCTCGGGCATGTGCACATCCCTCTGTGGTCGATTAAATTACAACGTCCCAGGATGCGTTGTCAACCCATTCATTTCAATGCACATGCAGAAACGTATAAACAAATCCTCAGATAATACAGATATGTGATAGCAAAGCAAGATACAAATTTCACAAAACACTTTTATAAACAAACTAAGTTTATATATAAAGGCCAAAAAGCAAAAGAGCTACCAAACTACCCTATCCCGGTCCCTATCTACTTGGGATTCGAGTCTACCATGACACCATCAGGGGTGTCGGTGTCTAGAGGCTCAGCTACCTCTACTACAGGCTCCTCACCCTTAGGTCCCTGGTTCGCCTCGATATCAGCTATGATATCGGCATCATGCACAGGATCGACATCCACTAAATACTCATCCTTGATGGTAGGTCTATCAAAGCCATCCAGGGAGCCCTCCCAAACACCATTGTGCCTGTGGCGGAACCACCCATTGAACCTAGGAGGGACCAACTGAGGTAGGCATCTCATCGACCCAAATAGTAGTAACCACTAGCTCACAGGTCCAGTTGAGATTCCCGTGGATAGGGACTATGGTGCACTGTGTCTCAGCCGCCCACGGCCACCCAAAATGATCTGACCTCATCGCCATCTAAGGACCTAAAAAGTTAAACCCACGGCAGGGTGAGACGATGTCTTAGCGAGTTCACTCCCTAAATCCCGATTATGAGAGAAATACGCCTAGAGGTAGTCTAATCACACATCATACAAGACTCACCTCACCTCAGTTCCTTCCTACACATCAATACAATTCATATCACAAATGCATATAATTAATACAAATCAATTGGAACATCTCACTCGTAACTTTATCAATCACAAGGGTCCCGATTATAAAGACAAATCATTATGACACGTCACATTCCATGCCACATTATTTTACCACATAATCAGGCATGTCAATTTCAATCAACCATGCGTCCCAACTGATTATGACCCAATGGCCACGGCTGACTCAATAGTCAGTGATCTTCCAGTGTAGCCAGGCGTCATCTCGCCCCATCGAGCACGACAACATCTACATCTTGAAGGCATTCCACAAGGGAGCATCGGCCCAGCCTCCATTGCGACCGATATCCGTTAGCTTAGGCATTCTCGAAGGAGCATCATCCGGCCCCAAAGGCTCATGACAGGTTCTCATATCATTCATGCACACATCCAATCCCAGCCAAGCTATCGTGCTTTGCACTCAATTGTCCCAATTAAAATAATGTACTTGGCCCATTTTCTTCATATTAAAAACACACGGTAAAATAATCGTGTGTGGATACACGGTTAGATCAAACCAAAAAAATTTATATCATTCTTTTTTAAAATCCCACTATTTGATATAGTATTTAAAAGAATTTTTGGTCTCAAAACCCCACACCCGGTATTTTCTAATTAAATGCCAAACTTTCACAATTTTGAAATAAATACTCAAAATTTACAATCATCACTCAATTGCACAATTTAACAATCAATTGCGTAAACTAAGTAAACCACTGCAATCACGAAATTCCAGCTAATGACTATCCCGATATAATTTCTAGAAAATATTAAATAATTAAATAAATACAAATCAATTTGATAAATGCATACTTAAGCCTAAAACACTAATTTAACCACCTAAATGAGCCTATAAAAATAATACACCTATCTAATTAAATACTACAATCTCATTAACCCTTAACTAATCTAATCTAACCACCTAATTAGCCTAATTAAGTAACTAAATCACTAATCAATCTAAACTAACCACATAAGCCATACTTAAGCTAATCTAATTACCCACTAAGCATAATTAACCTCTTAAGTGAGGTTTAGCAAGTAAACTCATCAGATTAGCAGCCAGTGAGTTCACGGCAATGGCAACGCGACAGTGAGAGACACTCGGGTCTTCGGAGACACCAAGGGAGGTCCAAACGAGGCCTAAAATGGGCCACGAAGTCTCAACCCTTGCTGGAACTTCTGCTTCTGTCCAAGGCTAAATTGAAGGGGACCAAGCGTAGAACAGCTGATGGTCGAGGCGGGCGGGAGGCGGATGGCAATGGCGGACCGGGCGGTGGCTTCAGGCGGCTGGAACAGTGACAGTGGCAACCAGGGCACAGACAACGAGAGGCCAGGTGAGCTCGAGTAGCAGTTCTAGCGAGGACGATGCGATTTGGAGCCATGGCCGGACGGCGACAATGCACAACGGGTGGCAAAGGGCAGTCGACGGTGGCTAGCTAGCTCCTGCTTGCTTTCTCTAGTTTTTCTTGAGCTCACAACACTACAACATTGGAGAAAGGTAGCAAGGAAGAGGAAGAAGGGAGTTGCATCTTGAAGGGGGACCATTAATGCCTCAAAAGTCCACAACAAAGATCTAAACACTCAAGCACCAAGCCCCTAAAGTCCATGGCTAATCCTTAGCCAATTTCCCTCTCAAGTCTTCCTTGATAAGCCATGGAAGCAGCTAAAATGTTGCACCCCATATGGACCTACGAATTTTGAACATTTCTCCTCCAATTCCATCCAATTGGCGCCCAAAAATTCTAGCCAAGGTATCCACATCCATTCCACAATTTTCCTTGCCAATGGATCCATCTTGAACGCCAAAATCCACACAAAAAATGGCCATCTTATTTTACTGGTCCAAAAACGTCCAATCTTGAATTTTCGCCAAAAAATCGGTTTGCAGAAAAGTCTTCGGAGAATGAGTCGACATTCCTAAAATAAATCATGATATGACAGAACTTTCGATTTCTGAAAGCGGGTTCAATTTCGCGATTAATTTCAACCGAGCGTGATTTTAGAGTGACCTGACCTACCGGGTAGCTTTTAGGAATTTTTAGCGCAATTGACCCGTGATCGATTATTTTCGAGTCACATTGTGCATCTTCGACCCATTGGCAGCTCTCGATTTTCGTGAAAATGTTGAGGTTTCAAATTAACGCTACAAGGATTTTCAAATGAAAAGTAGCCACTAACCTATTGGAATCAACTAGAAATCAAGTGAGGCATGAGAGTATACCTCATTTCCTACATAGCCAAAGAATCTAAGGATCGAAGACTTGATTACACTAGTTAATTAACTAGTATTATTTCGGTACCTAACCTTGTTCAAACACTAACTAAATATGTTCAAGCAACCCACTGGATCAACATGAATCCTAAAAGTTCCATTCCTAATCAAGCTAAAACAAAAATCTATATATTGAAAATGCACAATCAAATAAACATGATAGAAATACACAAAGTGTGACATCCTCAGTTGAACCCTTATCTAAGGAATATAATTATGATGGTAATCAACAAATCATAGAAAAGCAAGGGATGGTCACCTTAGGATAAAAATTCAATTTCACATTAGCACACCATGAATTTTCAAAAAAGTGAAAATGGGCCGTGAATAAGGAGCCACGAGAGTCCAAGCCATGGACGGACCCAATGGGCCTCACGCCCATCATGGACTGCCTAAGTGGGCCCACCAAGGCCAACTAAGCCCACACTTGGTCTTTTGGAAGCTTGTACATTAATTACTCATGTGCATGAATAGTGTTTTATATTATAGTTTGATTAAATCCCTAAACTACCCCTTCTAGAAGCTTGTTGGCTTAATGACACAAGAATTGTTGTCTTCCAAGGGAGGGATAGGTGCCAATTGAAGAAAGGAAAAGGAAGAAACCAACTTAGTAGTTTCTTTAGGTCATTTCCAAATAGAGACATGCTTGAAATCTAGCATCAAATGAAGAGTGGATAGGAAGATTTCAAGAGCTCTTGGTGGCCATTCAAAGGACTTGGCCAAAAGTAATTTGGGGGATTTCATACTAAGCTCGTTTAAGACTTTGAGGAAATTCGTAAGAGAAACTCCGTCCTCTCACTCATTATCACTCTCTCTCCCTCAACTTCCTCTCTCTCAATCTTGGCACTCACTCACTCTCTCTCTCTCTCTCTCTCTCTCTCTCTCTCTCTCGCCATTCGACGCCATGTTGTGACGCCATCACCACTGCCTCCTTGCCATGCCGTGACGTCGCCATTGCCACCGCTACCTAAGGCCAAGCCCCTCTCCTTGTTGTGTGCCTTACTGCCATCTGATGCCACCCTCCTTGCCATGCTACATGCCATCACCATTGTCTATCGTCATGAGCCATCGTGCCGTCGTCACCATTGCCACTTGCTGTCAAAGCTTGAAAGCTAGTCCCGTGATTGACTTCCTAAACCTTGATTAGGATGGTAGTTATGATTGGGATTATGGTCAAGATTAAGGTTAGTGATAATTATATTAAAAGATAAATGGATTAGGTGATAGCTTATCTTGAAACGTGATAAGTACTTGTGATAACTTCTCTTGAAAAATGATAAGTAATTATGATAGCTTATCTTGAAATGCGATAGGTACTTGTGATAACTTATCTTAAAATGTGATAAGTACTTGTGATAGCTTATCTTGAAAAGTGATAAGTAATTGTGATATCTTATCTTGAAATGCGATAAGTACTTGTGATAGCTTATTTGGAAAAGTGATAAGTACTTATGATAGCTTATCTTGAAAAGTGATAAGTACTAGTGATAGTTTTATCTTGAAAATTGATAAGTACTTGAAATATCTTATTTTGAAAATTGATAAGTTATGTTGATAAGTAAACTCATGGTGTGATATTGTGTGGAATTGAGCGGTGATTGCCATGAGAATGAAATTCAGTAAGCTTTGTTCTAAAGTATTGTTTGAAAAGAAAACTTAGAAAGGCATGATAAGGTTGATTCATGAAGTATCGCAGTGAGATGTCAAGTTTTATGTGTTTGCATTAATAATAGGGAAATGAGGTTATTGTATAATTATTTTGGTGGATAAACAATCAATGAGCAATCACGTGGGATTATTTTATGACATTTTGTGTAAAATTTGCTATTGTATAACATTTAAGCACAAAAAACTCTTACATTGGCTAAATTGAAAGATAAAAATTGACTCGAGTGGTTGCCGTGCTCATGTGATCACTTAAATTTTCAAATGCTCGGCGGAGGTCTGGATGCCATTCGCAGATGGATTTTGAAACAATGCTTTTAATTGAATGCTGTCTTCGAATGAGGTCGAGACGTTGCCGTGTTGATTGGGTAAGACGATATCCAATTATGCCGGAAGATCACCAACATGAGTGTTGGTTGTTGTCGATAGCAGTCATAATAATCTAGATTTGTGTGGACGCATTTTGCATGAAAGTGATGGTTGTGTTTGGATTACTATATGTATTTGTCAATTGCCTGTTGAAATTGTGGACTCACGTAAAGAATTATTTGTGTAATTATTAGCTACATTTTTAGGGCATTGCATGGTGAGTTACTCATTTCATGTTTATAGATTATGCTGAGCAAAGGTTTTGCTATTAATCTACCATCGACAATTAAGCCGCATGTATAGGGTGTCTCCGAGGTCAAGTATTTGCCCTACGTGAGGTTTAAGGAGCTTACTTACTGAGATTTCTCATTTGTTGTGGTTTAAAATTTTTAGGTCCTAATCATGGATAGTCCATTCCACCATGTGCATTTTGGGATGCCTGTAGATTAAGACACCCAGGTGATCCCCTTCCTGATAGAGGGCCTGACACCATACCCTGGAAGTTGGTGACCACCATCTAGGTGGACAAGGGGATGATGAACCTAGTGCCCCATCAGTTCATGGCATGGTAACTAATGGTTCGAAGGGGAGTTCTTCGGCCCTCTCCAAGGTTTTGACGAGTTGCTTGGTGGGGGACCCAAGGGTGCCATCTAGGACCCCATGGTAGTGGATGTCCCCAACAGCTTCGTCACTGACTCAAAGTCAGACTTGGACATGAAGTTTGATCTTGAGCCCAAGCCATGGTATTACAACATGGACATGTATTAGGCACGTAGGGGAAATACCACTTTTTGAGGTCATGCTCGTAGGATAATGGAGCTAGGCTAACCCCCAACCCTTTTTCGGTAAATCAGAAAGGATCCACGTTGCCGACGTGCAATTATCAAACTTCCAATGTACTAAGTTGATGTATATGTATAGATGTATAGATGTATGAAAGTGTTTGCTGATATGTTTTCCTTGCTATCCCTATTAGTGTGGATGATTGGGTAGAATTGATTTTTCTTCTGCTTGCATTTAATCAAAAGATAAAATAAATGGATTGGCATTACCTCCTAGGACATTGCAATTATATGACCAAAGGAAAGAAGGGATGCTGCACATCCAAGGGTCAAAGCGTGACATCCTGCGTTAATTAATATCAAAGCCTAGTCATTACTTAGAGTTATAAGGTGTGTCGAGACTTTGGGATAGTTAGTTAGGAACACACACCATGCTTGTGATTGCTGACTGTTTTGCCAAATTATGGTTCTGAAGTCTTAACCATATTATTGGGATGTGGAACCAGCTTTCTTTAGAACTCCAAAAGATGAATAATCCAAACCCAAGAATGCCTACAAGAATGGCAACTCCAGGTCAAGTAGGTGTTAAAGGAAGGGCACAAGGGGATCCCAGATTGGATGGAATTTTGCAAGCCTTAGAGGTGATCGGAAACCTAATGGGATAGCAACCTCATAATTGAGCTACCGCTACTGTGGCCGTTGTAGCTGTCGCTGCTCCTAATTGTCGTGACCTGATCTCGCTGCCCTCGAATCCCTCATCATCACGAGGAGAGGAAAGGGGGGAAAGGTCGGGTTTAAGAGTACTTGATCACAAGAGTTCTCTCACAGCTCGTGTTTTCAAAAGAAGTCATCACCTCACCTTTTGGATCAAGCCTCTCGTGAGTTCCCTCCATGAGATCGCGAACTCTCCCAAGCTCGTACCCCTCGTGACAGCGGAGTGTCGCGATCCATATCCACACGAGCGATACACCTTAGAAAAAGGGGTTGGGTGTGGATATTGGATTTAAGGGTACCTTTACCATGGTAGCCCTCTTGTTAGGCTCACCCATAAGGATGTCATCACTTCTTCCTTTGGGTAACTCCCATGTCAAGTATGCTAAACCATCGTGAGTTTCATCGAAACTCATACCCGCATGATGGGTTATTTGTACTGTCTAATTGTTTATGACAACCTATAAATAAGACGAGAGTCGCCACTAGCCTCATTTTGGGGGTCAGCTTGAAAACCCAATCGAGGGTCGGGAGTGTTCCCTCGATTTCTACGCAACCAAATATCCAGGTTTGGGGACTTGGGTTACGCTAATATTTCTATTAGCACCCTTTCGGTACCTAAATAGTATGTTGTGTTTTCCTAACATGTCAATGTATTTCTTTTTACATTTTCGGGATCATTTGTCCTAAACTAAGTGATCATGCATGGTTGGTCATTTTCATTCTATTCTATTTCTAGAAAAAGAAGAAAATAAAGCAATTAATGGAATTGAAATTGCAAGACAGTAAGTAAACAATCAAGGAATCATGCAATCCTAAAAAATATAAAAGAGAAACACAATTGAAAAAAGAAAGCCCGCAACTTGTCGGGTTTTATACAACAAATGAAACTCGAGACATATGTCGGGAAAATGAATAGTACATGATAATGGTCGGAATGGACATTGACCTCCACCGTCTTCGTGCTTTCTCCATCTTCGTGGTTCTAATCTAATCCTAACCTAAGAAACTTATAACTAGGTACATACAATGGAAAGAAACAAACGTACACATCAAAACAACAAAAAAACAAGGCATCATATTGTGATCAATCATTTAAAAAACGTACAATATGAAAGTCAAGTTTTGTGGCCTTAGGGTCGGCCTTTGTCTTTCATACGAAGATCCCACTAAGACACCTACCGAATCCATTTTTTTGTGACTTATAGCAATTATTGAGCAATTGTATTCTCGCATGGCCAATAACACTACTAAGTCTCCTAATCAAGCATTTTATATGATCCTAGGGTTTTCCCTCGATATCATGCATCAACCCTACCATTCATCAAAAAATCACATGCATTGCAAAAAATTTAAACATGCATGCAGGTCTTTTGAACCTTGTTTCTCAATCAATCAAGCAAAAAAGTGAACGGTCAGTGGGTCACTTATTACCAAGGGCATGCGCCAATCACAAAGACAAGCAATTTCTAATGCATGATGGGATTATATGTATGAAGGGTACGTGTGATATTTCAAAAGAAAAAAATCATCCCAAAATCATTCATGAAAATTTTTAAGATAAGGTGATGTCTTAGCTATGAAAGGCATTCAATTGCCAAGGCTAGCCCGGGCCTCGCATTAGAAGTCACAAGCATCACAAGCATTTTGAATACAATTCAAACCGTGACTTTCACATTGTCAAAACAGGATTTTTAAAAATGTTTGAAAATATTTAGGATTAAGGAAATCTAGGCTATGGAACACATTCAATTGCCAAGGTTAGCTTGGGTCTCGCATTAGAAGTCACAAGCATCGCAGGCATTTTGAATATTGTCCAAACAATGATTTTTCCTTAAGCCAAGTCGAGTTTTTGAGAATAACCTTTTTATAAATCGTTTTTGAGAAACATTACATGTACCAAAACATTTTTTGAAAGATGCAATTTGAAAAGGCCAGTTGTTTAACAACAAAGATCAAAGCATTTAAAACAATTTTCATGAAGATGGCATGTCCTAATTTCATGCACAAACTAACCTAAAAGGTGTAGCTAAACAATCACAATCATGTTTATATCAGGAAATTTCAGAACAAACGTATAAGGATAGCGTAATACCCATTGACAATCTAGCTATAGAAAAATTTTCTAATATGTACGACATGATAAAGAATAACTTTCGTGAAGAAAGTTTTCTTGAACGAGCTACACATGAATTTACAAAAATCAGACAACAAGCAACAGCATATCAGATATTTGTCAAAACAACAAGACATTCAGCTAATGTCATGAGAATTTATCCTATCAAAACATATCTAAAAATTATCAAATTTATACACAACATATCCAACATGATGACAAGAAAGTTTCATTAGAGGCCTAGTTCAGATTCCAAATAGAAAAAATGAAACAAAAATATCAAAGTTCTATCCAGACAGGGGTTAAAACAGGGGTCCGAATTTGATCCGTTATTCAGATTGTAATCTGACTTTGAGAAAATAGAAAATTGGTCCAAACGATGAGCGATTGGCATAAAATTAGCAGCATTAGAAACTTTTAAATGTTTCCTACATCTTCCTAGAAGAGCTCGAGTCCAAACTAGGTCAATTTGGTATCTTAAAATCGAGATCTCTAAAAGTGCGCACATCAGTAATTAAGAAAACAGAACATAAGCATTCATTAAAAAACTTTAAAATCACTCAAAAAATGCCCAAATGACATGAATAAATCACACGGGACTTAGGATTGGATGTGATGGAAAGTTTGGCTAGTCATCTAATCCTATGTCAACATGCAAAATGTCATACAATTTAAATGACATTATGAGATGATTCATGATTCCTAATGATATGCTTGGGAATTCTAAAGTGATGAACACTTTTTGTGAAACAATTTAAAGTACATGATGAAACTCAAACGACATGGTCTAAACACGTGTGCAAACCTTGTAACATGCGGTTCAATAGTCAAGAAGGCATGATCATAAGATTTGATCCCTAGATGACTCAAACAAGCATGGGAATGTGCACATATGACAAGGTTTCATTTCAACACTAAATTTACAAAACAAGCATGATTTCAGCCATCATCAAGACATGCATAAATCTTATCAAAAATCTCACATACAGAGCATACAGTGATGAAGATTTCTTGTTAAGAGATCAAAACTCAATTAAGGTCATATGAATCATGGCAAAAATGGCAGAACAGATTACACTATATGTCCAGCACATGGTGATGCGGTATCTTTTACTCTAACGCATGCAATTGATTCACATTGTCAAAGCAAAAATCTTGCAAATAATGCATCAATTGAACATATATATAATGTATTTCAACTCTCATGAAGGATTTGAGACCAAATAAGTGCATTTATGGACTCAATTTCATCAAAATAACTCTCGGACTAATACAGGACAGACTGACCTATGTCCAGATCTAAGCAACTTTGACTTACCTAAACATATCTAAAAATTTTGAAAAAAAATACGAAAAATGCACAACACCAATACGATAAAATTTCATCAAGAAAAGTTGTTCTAGAACTCAACACAAAAATCAGTACAAAATAGCAAAAACAGAGATTCCTTAAAACAAATCTCGGACTAATACATGACAAACTGACCTATGTCCATATCTAAGCACTTTTGACCTAGCTAATCATGTCCAAAATTTTTTAAAAATATATATATACAGAAGATGCACAACACCTGTATAAGAAACTTTCATCAAGGAAAATGGTTCCAAAAATCAACACAAAAATCAGCACAAAAATAGTAAATTTTGGGTTCCAAGTAGATCTGACTTAGTTGAACACATCCAAAAATCATGAAAAAATTACATAAGATGCATGACATGATTTGGAACAAAAATCATGCGGAAAATTTTGTCAAAAAATGATCATGAAAGTCGGCACAAAAATAACAAAGTCAGAAGGCGGAACCGGATCAGAACCGAAAAAAAAAAAAAAAAAAAAAAAAAAAAAAAAAAAAACCTAAACTACTGCAGAATCGTTAATCTTCGGAGGTGTTTTTGGAGGGCCATACAATGGTCGTTTTGGGCGTGCGACCTATTGCTTTGAAGCTTGGGATGTCTATTATCTAATCCTAAGAGGACTCAAGTTGAACATCGATTAAGCCAAAAAAAAAAAAATCGTTCATCCGAACTTGAAAATCACAGAATCTCAGAATCCAACTATAATCAATTCCAGATCATATGAGCATCAATTTTAATCAGATTTGCAATGCATCCTGGCCCCGAACCTTCATTGTCAACCATGAGTCACGACACGAGAAGCTCTCGCCTCATCGGATGCTATTAAAAAGAGTTTTATCACACTTACCTTGACTCATAATGAACCGGCGAAGAACATGCCTTCGGAGACGTCCTCATTCAGCAACAATGAATCTGTTAATCGACAAAACTCATTGAAATCAGCGAAGGATCTGAATCTAACAACACTTAGCTTCAATGCTACAATTTCGTTTCTGGAACTTTTGGAAAATGAAGAACGCTGGCCTTCAATTCACTATGGTCTCAAAAATGGTTCCGAGAAATGAAACTTGTGATCCACGAGCTCCTCGAATGAATGCCTCGGCAGCCGATTTGAAGATCATATATGCCTCTTTGGAATCACAATGTAGATGCGTTTTCTTCAACAAAAATCAATAAAGTCGAATCAACAAAAACTGCTGAAAAGAAACTGATCAAGATCAAAGCACGATATAAGAATAAATTATCACAGTAGCGGCCACGATGCATTCTTAATGAACGGTGATGATCAATTGTGAACTAATTTGGGTCTTTTTTGGTAATTTTCATAGCATGTGTGGTCGATTTGCGAATCTCATAAAATCCGTAACAAAATTGGAATTTTGAAAATTAAAGAGCGTGGATGCATTGGCCATGAAGTGGGCCAGCAAATGGTGGTTTCCAACCAAAAGATGGCCGGAAAAATTCGTCGGTCAACGCCGGTCAAATCTAGTCAGCGCAGGTCAACGCCGGTCAACGCCAAATTTACCGAGTTGACAGTTTGTCCGAATTTTGTTCTATTTTTTTCTGGTCTTGCCCGATTTAAACGAAATCAAATATTTCGATATGATTTGGTTCAAATGAGATGCAAATGAGCAATCTCAAGTCGACTAATTGTGCACAAAATATTCAAATTCACTTAATTCCATTGAAGTGAGGCCACAAGCTAGACTGACATCTTTAATTGAATCTCAATTGGGCAAATTGAAGCTCAATTACTTCAATTGCACTCTAGTCTAAAATGAGCCAAGTCGAATTACTTAAGTTGAACCACCTTAGCTGGGCTTTCTAATCTTTGAACACATCAAATCGACCAAATTAAAATGCATACGAGCAAATCTCCCAAAATTTACCCCAAATTTGGACTCATCTCTTTTAATGATATATCAACTAAAAATCAGGTGTCAACACTAATGATGCCCCATTAGTTGGAGACGGGAATGGTGACTAATGAATACATAAGCCGGTGGAGTAGTTTATAAAGCTAAAGCTATTGCAATTTGCTAGAAAGGATGAACCTGAGGTTGCGGCCTCATGGGTTAAGGAGCTGGAGAAGACCTTTGCATTACTAAGGTACACTTATGAGGACAATGTAACATTGGTTGTATGCCAACTTCAAGGTAACGTTAGTGACCAGTGGGAAACCACTCAAGAAAGGGTCTTTCTTGAAGGCATAGCCCCAATCCGAGGTGCCTTTGTTGAAGCGTTCAACTGAAAGTACTTTTCCAGGTGTGCGCGAGAACAAAAGATGGCGGAATTTCTACGACTTTGCCGAAATCATGTATCCATCAATCAATACAAAGCCAAGTTTACTAAGCTGTCAAAGTATATGGCGAGATTGATTGAGGACTTGGTAGATAAAGCAAGGAGATTCTGAGATGGCCTAAAGCTAAAAATCTACGGTCAGTTGGTGCCCCTAAACTTGAAAGACTACGACGAGTTATATGAAAGGGCATTGCTGATTAAAAGGGATGTGTCTAAACAAACAGCTACAACCTAATTGCAATATGCCTCTAATTGGGACCACCATCATTTTGGAAAGAGGCTGATGGTAGGAGAAAAGCACTCCATCCCTCCTAACAACAAGAATGGCATTGGGAAACCAGCACACAATCTTAGTGGCTGGTGTTAATTCTATGTTAGACAATAGGAGACAACATCTTGCCTCACCAAGAATGGAGCATGCTTCGGGTGTGGCCAGCATGGCCATCAGGTGTGAAACTGCTTGCGCCAACCAGTCAAGATGCAACCCCAATAGCTGCATGTGGGACAACAAATTAGGACAACATGACCATTAAATGTGTCCAAACAAGCAATCGCATATGAATCAAAGTATGCCTCTAATTGGGACCATTATCATTTTGGAGAGAAGCTGATGGCAGGAGGAAAGCACTCCAGCCCTCTAAACGAGAAGAATGGCGTTAGGAAGCCAGCACACAATCTTAATGGTGGGTATCAATTTTGTGGTAGATAGCACGGGACAACATCGTGCCCCACCAAGACTAGAGCGTACTTCAAGTGCGGCCAGCATGGCCATTAGGTGTGAAACTACCCGTGCCGACCAGTCGGGATGCAACCCCAATTGCTACATGTAGGACAACAGATTCGGACTACATCGCAGAACAATGTGACCAACCCCTAGCTCAAGGGAGATTGTATGCAGTGACTAAAGAAGAGGCGAATAACTCCCAGGCCGTAATCACAAGTATGGTCTCCTTACACCAGCATGCAGCTTACACGCTATTTGATACGGGAGCTAAGCATTTGTTCGTGACAGAGCAGTTTGTCAGATTAGTTGGATTAGAACTGAACCATTGGAAATGGTCCTTAGCATCCCCACCCCTATAAAGGAGGTGTTGTCTGTCTTAAGCTGTCGAGGGTGTGAGATGGTTATTAGTGATCGAAATGAATTGATAAACCTAGCTATTTTGGCCATATATAACTTTGATGTCATTGTTGAAATGGATTGGCTCAAGAAGCAATGAGCCATTATGGATTGCTATAGTAAGATAATATAGTAAAACCCATTTGGTCATTCTCACTACGAGTTCGTAGGGAATGGGGGAGGACCCTTAATACCTTTGATTACATCGCTTGAGGTAGTACGACTACTATAGGAGGGTTGCTAGAGCTATCTGGCAACAATAGTGGATGCGGCAATGGAAAAACCAAAGTTGGAAGATATCATCATGGTACGAGACTTCATAGAAGTCTTTCCGAAGGAATTACCAAGATTGGTCCCCAAAAGGGAGATAGAATTCATTATTGAATTAGCCCCTGAAATAGAACTAATCTCCAAGTCAACTTACCGAATGGCATTGTCAAAACTAAAGGAATTGAAGGCGTAAATGCAAAGAGCTGCTCGATAATGAATTTATTTGCCATAGTGTCTTACCATGGGGAGCACCTATCTTGTTCGTGAAGAAGAAGGATGGGTCGTTGCGTTTATACATTGACTATCGATAACTCAATAAAGTGACAATCAATAATAAGTATCTATTGCCGAGGACCGATGACTTGTTTAATCAACTTCAAGGAGTTCAATATTCTCCAAGATAGACCTAAGGATGGACTATCATCGGCTGACAATCAAGAAGAAAGATATCCCTAAAACAGCATTTTGAACGCGATATGGCTAATATCAGTTTATAGTGATGACGTTTGGGTTAATCAATGCCCTAGCTCCTTTCATCAACTAAATGAACTGAGTGTTCAATGCATACTTGGATCAATTCATCATAGTATTCATCGATGGCATATTGGTATACTAAAAGAGCACAAAGGAGCATGAACATCATTTGAGGATGGTATTCTTGACCCTCCAAGAGCACACACTTTATGCCAAACTTAGAAAGTGTGAGTTCTACCTCAATCAAGTAGCTTTTCTTGGCCACGTAATATCTAGCAAAGGAATTTCAATAGACCCAATAAAGATTGAGGTAGTCATGAACTGGATAAGACCAACAGTAATGATCGAAATTCGGAGTTTTCTAGGATTGGCTAGCTATTACCGGCTATTCGTGGAAAGATTCTCTAAAATAGCTACACCCCTGACATGACTACTAAAGAAGGAAGTAAAATTTGAATGGACAAATAAATGCAAGAAGAGTTTTTAAGTGCTCAAGCACAAGTTGACTACTGCCCTAGTATTGACAATACCGTCTGGTTTAGGAGGTTATGAGATTTACAATGACGCTTCATACTAGGTTGCATCTTAATGCAATATATTAGAGTGGTGGCCTATGTGTTGGAGAAATCCTCGTGAAGAGTTTTGAAGTTGACAAAACGTTTCCGTCAGTCTAGTCTGAAGGTCTGCAGACTCTATTAGTTAAAGTCTGAAGACTTCCGGACAGCCAGACTCAAGACTCAAAGTCTATCCTCATTGACAGTCTCTGATCCGTTGAAGAAATGTTATCCCGAACTGGATGTTTTGTTCAGGATTTAACCTTATCATCTGGAGAAGATCTCGTGGCTGGAGAAGACGTATCAGAATCCTTTGATTGATCAAGTTTGATTCAATGACTGAAGTTTTGATGATTGTCTAAATATTATTGGAAGGTTCTACTTATGGAAACCGAGATCTTGATTGTATGGGCGAACAGGATTGATGGGCTATCAACACGTTCCTTTAATAGCTCGAATAATCTTCCTAATTGATTCCGTCCAACGGGTAGATTGGAGGAATTCCTTTGGTAAGTGCCAACGGGTATGATGGCATAAAGGAGTATATAAGGAAGACGTTCTTAGTTGTTCGAGGTGTGCGCGATAGAAGAATTCCAAAGTCTAAAGCTCCTATTTGTTTAGATAAATCCTTTGAGCGAATACTTGTATACAAAAGAGAGTCTATATTTGTGAGAGACCTTGAGGAGGTGTGGTAGTACATCTACACTGTGGAATCAAGGCAAAGCTGTGCTGTAACTACTCTTTTGATTATAGTGAAATCTAGCCGGTGGGCTGTCAGTGCGGAAGAGTGGACGTAGGCTTGGAATAAGCCGAACCACTATAAATCTTGTGTTCAAATTTCTCTCTCTCTACCTTGATCGTATTTCAATTTGTTAAGAATTGCTTCCATATATCGATAAATTGTTTGTGCGCCTATTCACCCCCCCCTCTAGGTGTTTATACTAGCAATATCACTATGCATCTAAATAATTGACGCTTAATGAGCAGAACTATCTGACGCACAACTTGGAATTGGCAGCAATGATCTTTGCTTTGAAGATCTGGAAGCACTACTTGTGTGGAGAAAAGTTCACGATCTACATCACCATCAAAGTCTAAAGTATCTATTTTCTCAAAAGGAATTGAACATGAGACAACGATGTTGGATGGAACTTCTCAAGGACTACCATTGTGACATCTTGTATCATCCTCGAAAGGCTAACAAGGTAGCGGATGCACTCAGTCGAAAGTCAACGATTGCTATAAATGATGGTTTGAGAATGGATCCTTCTTGAAAGAGTGCGAGATTCGAATTTCAAATTCAAGATAAGCCATCTTTATAGTCTTATGGCTACCCTTTGAATCGAACCTGAAGTGCAAACCAAGATTAAAGCACTACAATATATGGATCCATCAATCCAAAGAATTTTGCAAGAGAGTATGAAAAAGAGGAACCCGAATTTTCAAGTGGCAGAGGATGTGATATTGAAAGTTCGAGGACGGTTATGTGTGCCCAACAATGCAGAACTCAACAAAGAGATTCTAGCAAAAGCTCAAAAAGGCAAATATAGCATACATCTAGGAAGCATGAAGATGTATAGGAATCTTCGATAATATTATTGGTGGAATGGAATGAAGACATATGTCACTAAGCATGTGGCCAAATGCTTGACATGCCTAAGTGAAAACGCAATATTACAAACCTAGTGGACTACTGCAACCACTAAAAATTCCAAAGTGGAAATGAGAGCACGTCGTAATGAATTTTTTTATGGGACTACCGAGGAGCTAGAGAGATAATGATTTTATTTGGATCATAGTTGACAAACTGACCAAGTCAACACATTTTATTGTGATACCAAAGGACTTCGCTATGGACAAGTATGCCAAGCTGTATATGCGGCAAATAATTCATCTACATAGAGTATCCATGACAATCACGTTAGATAGGGACCCCAAGTTCACACAGCATTTTGGAAAATTCTACAGATTGCCATGGGAACAAAACTGTAGTTTGGCACAGCTTATTGTCCATAGACAGATGGTTAATCCGAGAGGACCATTCAAACACTCAAGGACATGTCGTGAGCTTGCGTTGTGGATTTTAAAAGAGGATGGGAAGAGCAACTACACATTGTTGCATTCGCGTATAACAATAGCTACCAACAGAACATCAAAATGACACCATTCGAGGCACTATACAGTCATGCCTACAGAACACCTGTCTGTTGGGATGAAGTTGGAGAAATAAGGTTTACTAGCTTAGAGCTAGTTCAATAGTTCACGGATGTGGTTAATATTATTAGAGATAGGCTAAGGATAGCCCAAAGCCGCTAGAAAAGCTATATGAATAAACGATGAAGGTCTTTGAAATTCCAAGTAGGTGATCTCGTTTTCCTTTAGGTGTCACTAATGAGAGGAACATCACGCTTTGGCAAGAAAGGAAAGCTAAGCCCTAGGTACGTTGGACCCTTCAAGATTATGGAACGAATATGGACCTTGACCTATTGATTACCATTGCTGCCCAGACTTGCTCAGGTTGATAATGTGTTTCATGTATTCATGCTTAGGAAATATGAACCAAACTTGGCACATGTGCTCAGTTTTGAGGAAATTGAAGTCAATGAAAAAGTATTGTTCATTGGGAAGCTAGTGCAGGCCATTGATAGAAAAAAGCAATTGCTGCGCAACAAGGTCATTCCCTTAGTCAAGGTTATTTGGCAAAACCATGGTACCAAGGGAGCAACCTAGGAAAGTGAGGATGTGATGAGGCGTAGATGTCCTCATCTATTTGAAGAGACGAGTAATTCTACAAATTTCAAGAACGAAATTTCTTAAAGGGGGAAGTTGTGACATCCTCAATTTAACCCATATCTAAGGAATAGAATTACGACAGTAATCGACCAATCATGAAAAGCAAGGAATGGTCACCTTAGAATAAAAATTCAATTTTTCATCAGCGGATCGTGAATTTTTGAAAAAGTGAAAACAAGCTGCAAACAAGGAGCCATGAGGGCCCAAGTCGTGAACGGACCCAATGGGTCTCACGCCCATCATGGATGGCCCAAGTGGGTCCATCAAGGCCAACTAAGCCCACACTCGGTTTTTTGGAAGCTTGTGCATTAATTACTCATGTGCATGAATAGTGTTTTATACTTTAGTTAAATTAAATCCCTAAATTACCCCTTCTAAAAGCTTGTTGGCTTAATGAGATAAGGATTGTTGTCTTCTAGGGGAAGGGTAGATGCCAACTAAAGAAGGGAGAAGGAAGAGACCAACTTAGTTAACTTCTTTAGTTCATTTCCAAATAGAGCACATGCTTGAAATCTAGCATTAAATGAAGAGTGGATAGGAAGATTTCAAGAGCTCTTGGTGGCCATTCAAAGCACTTGGCCAAGAGTAATTTTGGGGATTTTTTACTAAGCTCATTAAGACTTTGAGGAAACTTAGAAGAGAAACTCATTTTTCTCACTCTGTCCTCTCTCTCTCTCTCTCTCTCTCTCTCTCTCTCTCTCTCTCTCTCTCTCTCTCTTTCCGTGCTCCACCGTGCTCTAACACCATCACCACGGCCTCCTTGCCACACCATGACATTGCCATCGCCACCCAAGGTCGAGCCCCTCTCCTTGTCATGCGCCTCACTGTCGTCCGACGCCACCATCATTGCCACACCACACGCCACCACCAGCGTCCATGGCTGTGAGCCACCGTGTTGTCGTTTCTATCGTCACTCGCCATCAAAGCTTGAAAATCAATCGCATGAGTGACTTCCTAAACCTTGATTAGGATGGTAGTTACTCTTGGAATTAAGGTTATGATTAAGGTTAATGATAAATAGATTAAGAGATAGATGAATTAAGTGATAGCTTATCTTGAAAAGTGATAAATACTTGTGATAACTTATCTTGAAAAGTAATTGTGATAGCTTATACTAAAATGTGATAAGTACTTGTGATAGTTTATCTTGAAAATTATTAAGCAGTAGTGATAGCTTATCTTGAAAAGTGATAAGTACTTGTGATAGTTTATCTTGAAATGTGATAAGTACTTGTGATAACTTATCTTGAAAAGTAATAAGTACTAGTGATACATTATCTTGAAAATTGATAAGTACTTGTAATATCTTATTTTGAAAAGTGATAAGTTATGTTGATAAATAAACCCATAATGTCATATTATGTGGAATTGAGGGGTGATTGCCATGAGAATGAAATTTAGTAACTTTTGTTCTAAAGTATTATTTGGGAAAAAAAACTAAAAAAGGCATGATAAGGTTGATTAATGAAGTATCGTGGTGAGATGTCAAGTTTTATGTGTTTGCGTTGATAATAGGGAAATGAGGTTATCCAATGATTATTTTGGTGGATAAGTAATCAATGGGTGATCACATGGGATTATTTTATGGCATTTTTGTATATAAAAATTGTTAGAGTATAACATGTGAATACTAAACACTCTTGCATTAGCTAAATTGGAAGATAAAAATTTGTTTTAGTGGTTGACGTGCTCATGTGATCACTTTAATAGTTTTGTACTCGTATGATTACGAGGAAAAATGCCCAATAGATTTCGGATGCCTGATAGAGGTCCGAATGATGTTCGCAGATGGATTTTGAAATGATGCTCTTAATTGAATGCCGTCTTTGAGTAAGGTCAAGACCATTGACGCGAGTGTCAATTGTGGCTGAGAGCAATCGTAATAATTTGGACTTGTATGGGTGTATTGTGCATGAAAGTGATAATGATTGTATCTGGATTATTATTCATATTTGTCATGTGCTTGCTGAAATTGTGGACTCATGTGGAGAATTATTTATGCAATTATTGAATACGTTGTTAGGGCATTGTATGATGAGTTGCTCATTTCATGTTTGTAGATGATGCAAAACAAATGCTTTGCTATTAATCTGTCATCAACAATTAAGCCACATGTATAGGGTGTCTCCAAGGCAAAGTACTCTCCTACGTGAGGTTTAGGGAGCTTATTTATTGAGTTTTCTCACTCTTTGTGGTTTAAATCTATTTGGCTCAAACCATGGATAGTCCATTCCATCTTATGTGCTTCGGGGTGCTTGTAGATCAGGACACCCAAGTGATCCCCTTCTCAATAGAAGGGACCGACATCATACATGAGAAGTTCATGACCACCATCTGGGTGGACGAGGGGCTGATGAACCTAATGCCCCACTAGTTTGTGGCGTGATATGTATGGTTCGAAGGGGAGCTCTTCGGCCCTCTCCAAGGTTTTGACCGGTCGCCTAGCCCCAGGGGTGCCATCTAGAACCCCATGGTAGTGGACGTGCCCGACGACTCTGTCACTAACCCAGAGTTGGAGCCGAAGATGGAGTCCAATCCCGAGCCCAAGTCATGGTACTACTGTTGACACCTAGATTTTGATGGTCCGTTTAGTCATTTATCGCATTAAAATTAGGGTTTAATCAATAATTAATTAATTGCATAGCATTTAGTTATAGGTGCATTTATTTTTTATTTGCATTTACTGGACTGGTGGTGGATGGGTTGAATTAGTGATAGGCTGGACTAAGCCCATGAAGAAAATTAACCCAATCCCGTCGTTATGTTTAATTAATTATCTTGTGAAAATTTAAGATTTGATGCGATATTATGATGATTTTTGGAAATTAAAAAATCGCACTGTAATCTTAAAGTTGGGAATATTAAGGAGGATAAGGAATATTCTAAAATGTTTTGTTGCGGATGGATATCTCGAAAGATTTTAGAATTGGATAATGGAGTTTTATCTAAAGTGAATTATTTGGAAAATCTTCACAAAAAAAGTTCCAGTTTATCTTCAATCGCTGATTCAGCATATAAAATCTTCAATGGTCGAGCGAGTCAGCTTGGAAGATTTTAATAGATCATTTCAATGGCCGAGTGAGTCAGCATACATGATAAGCTCGAAAGATGATCTTCACGATTGAGTTGTTATGCAAATCTTCGTAGGTTGAGCAGACTAAGTTTTCACTCTATAAATAGGGGTGGCCTTCTCTTCGTCCAAGAGGGGGAGCTTCTTTTTAAAAAAATTCAGAAAAAGTGAAAGGGGAGAGAAGCCATCCGTGGAGGTTAAAAGGAAAGAAGAGAAAAAGGCAAAAAAGCAAAAAAAGCTTCTGTAGAAAAGCGAAGGAAGAAGGAGAGTAACGTGAGAGAGAGAGAGAGAGAGAGAGGAGAAAAGTAAAGAGGTGATTTGACCCCTACTGTTCATCATCTTCCCCAAATCGCTACTCCTCCTCTGCAACTTCCATCCGCGAGGCTTCCGCCACCGTGTGTTCGCCACAACCGCTTCAGCGGTCTCCCCACGAAGCTCGCCGCGACGACGCCGCGCCACCTGGAGCTCGAAGCCAGTCCCGTCCGACACTTGGATCTTCCTCCGCACGAGCCCCAACGACTCCCGCCGTTCGCCTCTCGCCGTCTCCCCGCAGCGCCTCCACCCGCGACGTGTCTGTTCCGACGCCGCGCCCACACCACGACAACGCTGCTGCAACCACCGACCGCTGCACCCGCACCGGCCCGCGCCTCCTCTCGCTCGCTCGTGCCGTATCTCCCCCCAGTAAGCACCGACGTCCAGCAGCACTACCGAAGTTCGACGCTACCCGCAGCAGTTGCCGGACCTCCTCGGCCTCCGTCCCCGCGCCGCCCGATCCGACCTGTCACTACTACTCTATCCGAAACCAGGCAGACCCGCGCTGCTCGCTTCCCTGACGTCCTGCCGACCCACGTTGCTCGCCGCCCCGAAGCCAAGCAAACCCGCGTTGCTCACTGCCCGCGACGCCCCTCACCGATGCTGCCGCACCTCCTCTTCAGCCACGACGCAGCCCCTACCGGATCAACGCCTGCACGACGGTGCTCTGTCCCTGCCACCGCCTCGCCCCACCGGACGCCGAGCCGACGCCCCTGCAGCGCCCCCCGTTCGCGAAGCTACCTTCGATTCACCTCTTCGCCGATCGCTTGCTGCTGTTTTCCTCTCGCCGAAGCTCGACGATCATCCCCTCACACCGGCGACTCCTCACCGGACCGGCCACCACGTGCTGCCTTGCTCGAAGAAAAGGAAAAACAACAGAAAAAGCAAAATCAATTAGGTTGTTTTTATTTTTTCATTTATTTTACTTTATTTTGTTTACATTCTTTATTTATTTACTTAATTGGATCCCAATGTTCACTTTATGAATCTTGTAGGCATTATCCACAAGAGTTATCCCTAAACTTATTGTAATTATTAATTTGACCCGTAAGATGTCGGGTTATTTTTTTTAATTACATTAATTTTTGGGGTTTGTTGATAGTTTTTAAGTACTTAATCAATATAATTATTAATTTGATCCGTAAGAATTCGGATCAAATTTTTAGTTATTTTGAACCATTTGTCGTGATAATTAGGGTTAGGATAATCGTTAATTTAACCTGTGAGACAACAGGTTATTTTTTCGATTATTTTGATCCTTTATTTGATTGCATATCTTGATTGTTTAGATTTACTGCTTAGTTGATAATGACTTGTTTTAGAGAATCACTAAAAAAATCTAAAAAAAATATATTTGAATTAGGATTCAGTTTGTTTTAGATTGTTATCTTGCATAGCTAGGATAGGGATCTTAGTTCGAAAAATATAAAAAATGCATTAATTTAGGATTTTAGTTGCATGTTTAATTACGTGGCAATTTTAAATTTTGAATTTTAAATAAAAAATAAAAGATAAAAACTCTCATGCATATGTCATGTAGAATTAGGGCTTGCTCTGCAAGTCATTGCATATTAGATCAATTACATGTTAGATTAAGATAATATCTTAGTTTAAATTAGGATTTAATGTGACTTAATCATTAGTTTAAATTAGATAGAATGTTAATCTAGCTAGATCATTTTCGCATTTTTAAATAGAAATATCAAATGCACGTCATTTAGTTTTTATTAGGTTCATTAGAACTTTCTCGTCATTAGACTAAATCATTTAATAAATGTCTCATGACATATAACTCGCGTGCTAAATTATATGCGGTATGTCATCTTAGTTTAAATAATTTTGTATGTCATTGCATCGCATTGCATGTCATTAGAATTAGGTCATTTAGATTGCATTTCTTCATGTCATATAGTTTAAGTCATGCTGCCATGTCATATTAGATTATTAACATGCATTGCATAAGTCATGATTTTCATTAAATAAAGTGAAAACAAAAATTGAAATTGCATGTTAATTAGAAATCATATCTAGGGCTGCTGATGTGAATTCTGATTTAACAATGCAGATTTCGTTGCTCCTAGGTATGTTTTGCAATATTTAATTGCTTTCTTGAGTGTTAAATTGGTGGTATGCGCACATGTATGATCACCTCACATGTAAGGAAGTTAAATCAATTCAATTGGCAAACATTTTTTTAAAAATGAAATAAAAAGGTACCGAAAGGGCACTAGGATAGTCTAGTGTAACCAAGTCCCTGAACTCATAAATCTCTGGTTCGTAGGAGTAAAGTAAATCTCCCGTTACTTTACTTGGGTTTCTAATCGACCTACCATAAAATAGATTAGTGGCGACTCCTGATTAAAAATCATTTGCATGTTAAGTATTTAAACCTAAGTCGCGATTTGGTATGGGCTTGGGAGAGCCCGAGTTAAGTCTAGGCTTAACAATCCATTAGCCAAACCATAGGTGGTCCAAACCCCGAAAAAAATTGGTCGCGATAGCTTGGTGACTCCGCTGGGGACTTGTATTAAAACACTTAGTGAACTTAGGCCAATTTTTCTTTTTAAAAAATATTTTTGTTTGGCAACGAGGATCTCAGGTATGTCCCTAACATTTCTAAGGTGTTAAATGTTCTTGCAGATGGGAGGTATAAGGGGAGTAGTCTTTGCTAACCATTGTCTTGCAGGGAGGTGTTAAGATTAATGATTTATTTTTCCTGATTAGAAGTGTTGTTTGCATTTAAACTGTTGTGCATGCTTTATTGCTTTAGCACCACACTATTTGCACACACAACCTACGGTCGGACCTAGGCTGCGATAGAACTTCTAGGATGGTGTTGAGAATGATACTTCCTCTAAAGCGAGATTGCTATGTAGAGGTTGACCTTCTCTTCCCCAAAATTTCTTTCATGGTGTCGAATGTGTTTGTCCATATCCGTGAGATTGCGTGATTATTGGACATTCCATTCGACTGAGCCGGAGTTAGGGGGACCTGACACGTTAATGCCAGACTGCAACGGTCAGACCATCCTCTTAGCTCCACCTTGCTAAGCCACCTAGGTAGAAATCGAGCCTCACATTTCATGTGCATGTCTATGTGATTGCCATTAATTTCCCTTAGTGAAATAAGTCTTCTATCTCTATACTATGCGATTTACTTACTTTGTCATGCTTTTAGTCCACCCATGACAATTCAGGATAGTCATTTGATCTAATTCCTTTAAAAATGAAATGAATTGCCATACAATGAATCATTTGGAAAATAAAAATTGGAAATTTGTTTTCAATTTATGTCTTCGCTTTTCCTAGTTCATGTTTAGGAAATTTCGTCCCTACTGGGGCATCACGTGTCTTTATTTTCATAGTAAATTTTAAGAAATCCTCTTCGTATGTGGACTTTTCTTGACTAAAATTAAATGGTTGTCATGAACTAGCTTTTCATTTACATCTCATGCTTCCATGTTCCCATTTTCATTAGGTGATTATGAAGCGATCTCGTTCACCCATCCGTACACGGTCGAGAGCTAAAATGGCGGATCGAAACGAGGCGCTGGACCGTATCATTGACAATATGAACAAGCAAATTGCACACCACCAAAATCAAGTCAATGAATTGTCTACTACTGTGACTTTTCTCATCAAGAAAAAAAGGCTGCGATGACATAGGTACTCCATCTTCAATAAGAATTTGCGACTCGAAGAAGAGAGCCAAGAGAACTTTTGAATCGTCTCACTTTTCCGAGGTAGCTGAATTTGATGCCACCATGAAGAGACTCGTGACATATCTAGAAGGAAGAATCTCTGACTTGAAGGGTTCGCATCACATGAGCAAGGAGGGTGAAGAACTCAAGCATACATGATTCATAGTCCTAAGTAGTTCACTTTCCTTGTTTAATTAAGGGCATGCTCGGTTGCATCTTCCCCTGCGTGGGAATTCTTATTGCTTTTTAGGTTAGTTTTCCCTTTTTAGGAATCGTTTTCGATTTTCTCTCTTTTTAGGGGTTAGGAATCACAATTTCCATTTCAATAATGTAATTCATTTGATGAAATTACAATTTTATTTCTAATTTTGAGGACATGATGGGGTATACCAAACCAGTCCAATGACGATATCCAACGATGAAAAAGAAAAATATCATCCATGGAGAAATCCTTAGGGCTGGACTTTCTCATGTTTCATCCCAAAAACATTTTTTGAAAAAAAAAAAAAGCATTTCATTGTAAAAAATAAAATAAAACAAAAAAAAAAAACATTTTCCCAAAGCTTGTAGCAGATTAAATTTGTTTGTTTGTCTCGACTCATTTGCTTCTTGTCTCAGAACATGATTCTATAACTTTATGACAAGGAACATCTGAGAATGGCGTATCAAGTCTCAATGATCATAAACTTGACTTGTGATCAACAGGTTTAGAGCGCACTTGTAATGAAAAAGATTTGGGGTAAATAAAAGAGGACCATCATTCCCTGGTGGAGGTGATGACCAATTTGGGACATAACAGATTTTGGTAGTGATCCGACTGGGATAAAGTCTCAACTCGAGCCAAAATGGATGTGCAATTTGAATTTACTTTGATGTTGCATAGTATCATACTGATGCATGTTCTCTTGTGTAGGGGCAAAAGTGGATTTTCAATCTTGAATGATAGGAACAATCCAAAGATATCAACTGCTAAGGCAATTCCCATTGTAGAGGAATCCTTGAATGAATGCTTAAAACCATTTTGCAGTATAGAAAACTGTTTGAAGTTGACATGCTTAAAGCTGTTGAGTTTTTTTTAAAAAGGGTTTTGCATATTGACTCTTACATGTTTTATCCACCAATTCCACTAAAGAACATCAAGATGGACTAATTTAATGAATGATGTGGAATTGATTGAGCATGCTAAATGAGATGAGTCGGGATGATGAAAGGCAAACCCTATCCTATACACAATCCCATATTCATACACTTGTGAGATGAGTGTAGGAAGGTTCATATTCATAAGGTAAAGAGTTCTCTCGCAAAAGGTACGGCAACCGAAATGATGAGAGGCAATTCATATCTCTATCCCAAACACTACAGGTGATCCGTTGCTTAACCCTTTTGAGCCCATACACTTATGGATATTCTTTTCAAATCACCCCTGTCAAGAATCACCCCACATCGGGGCAACTAAGAGATAAAATTGCATCATGAGGTGAGTAAAATGAATTGAAATTTTCTTACTCTCACTTGCATCAATCTTCTTGTCTTGCTATTACATTGAATTCATATGTTAATTTAAGTGCCTTAGGATGATGAAGAGCATTTCTTTCTCTATCCCATACACTTATATCCTTTGCATAGCCCATTTGAGCCTGCAATTTTATTTCTTTAAACCCAGTTGGTGATCATCCCCCACACTGGGGCAAGGCAAAAGCCAGATGAGGACCTTTGAAAGTTCAAGTGCCATTCAAAGTGTAATTGCTTGACGCATGCATTGTGCGCAAGAATTGAATTCAAAATAGAATTAAGGGGCATGAAAAAGTAGTGTGCCTGGTAAAAGCAAGGCCAATGCCCATGAAAAAAAAAAAGCGAAAAAAATGCATGAGAGCTATGGGCATAAAAAGTGGTGTGCTTGGTAAAAGCAAAGTCAATGCCCATAGATGAAAAAAAAAAAAAAAAAAAAGAGTCAAGATAGGTGACTGTCAACTACAAGAATCGAATCCCAATGGAGCAATAGTCAAAGAACTCAAATGCTGAGTTTTTGCAATCAGTGGGGCATTTTATGAAGACGATCCCCAATGGTGAAAAAGAAAACTGGTGGCAATGCCAAGATGATCATCAATTCACACCTTTTACACACATTTTGAGCCGAATGATCCTTTCATTTCTCAACCCATGAACCCAACCTACGTTACGTCCCTTACAAAGTCTCTTTAGATTATGGCACTTGAATTAACGTAGGAGTTTATATGTTTATAAGCATCGCTCGAAGAAGTGCGAGCAAGATTATTTCTTTTTCATTTTGCAGGGTTCTTGACTTGTAAACCCGGAGATGATTACAAGACAGTTCATTCAATAGCTTTGACTCAAAGAGTCCTTTTGTTAAGCCGTTGACCAAGCCCACATTATGGTCCCTATTAAAGACCTCTCAGATTGGTAAGATCGTACCGCTTGCGAGAATACTCGGACCCATGTCGATATGATAAAATAGAGTGATTCGCATAAAATAACCATTCTAAATGAGAGTGAGTGAAAGTCCTTTCTAACCGAAAGTCTCTCATTTAGTATTTTTAAGAAATCCATGTCGTGAGTGAAGATTGTCTTGAATGATAATTCTCTCCAGTGGAAATTTGGGTGATACAAATGTCATTATGCATAAACCCCGATTGAGTTGATGAAAACCTCATCGAATTTTGAAATGTGCATTCTAGAGTAGCTTAGATTGTTTATCTCTTTGATGAATGCATATTAGTTTTTGCTCTAAATCATGTCTGACAGATAATGTTTTCTCAAAGACCTAAGAGCTCCTGATATTCAGGAGGTGAGAGACCTCCACAGGATATCTAAGTTCCGGAAGACATATCCCAAAGAACAGAGATATCATCAGGTAAGTGTGTTTCTACCCATTCTTGACACTTGACTCAATCAAGCTGTCCCTTTATATTGACCTGGCGTGCTTTCGTAGCCCAGAGTCCATCTTTATCGACTCGGCGTGCTTTCATAGCTCGATGTCCCTTTATATTGACCTGGCGTGCTTTCGTAGCCCAGAATCCCTTTATATTGACCTAGCGTGCTTTCGTAGCCCAGAGTCCCTCTTTATCGACTCGGTGTGCTTTTGTAGCCCGATGTCCCTTTATATTGACCTGGCGTGCTGTCATAGCCCAGAGTCCATTTTGAAAACACCGACACTCGACTGAGTTGTCCCCCAAAGATTTTCCTCCAGATTCAATCTGATTAAGGCGACCGAAGAACGGTTCGGGTCCTGGTCAGTTGACCTCTGTTGCAAGGCTGGGCGACCGAAGAATGGTTCGGATCTTAGCCAATCAAAACCCCGTTTAGGTGACCGTAGAATGGTACGGGTCCTAGACAAGACCTATTTCCCTATTCAGGCGACCGTAGAATGGTACGGGTCCTGGAAGGTAAATCCCCGTTTAGGCGACCGTAGAATGGTACGGGTCCTAGACAAAACCTATTTCCCTATTTAGGCGACCGTAGAATGGTACGGGTCCTAGACAAAACCTATTTCCCTATTAAGGCGACCATAGAATGGTACGGGTCCTAGAAAAACCTAAATCCCCGTTTAGGCGACCGTAGAATGGTACGGGTCCTAGACAAAACCTATTTCCCTATTAAGGCGACCGTAGAATGGTACGGGTCCTAAAAGGTAAATCCCCGTTTAGGCGACCATAGAATGGTACGGGTCCTAGACAACATATATTTCCCTATTCAGGCGACCATAGAATGGTACGGGTCCTGGAAGGTAAATTCCCGTTTAGGCAACCGTAGAATGGTACGAGTCCTAGACAACATCTATTTCCCTATTCAGGCGACCATAGAATGGTACGGGTCCTGGAAGGTAAATTCCCGTTTAGGCAACCGTAGAATGGTACGAGTCCTAGACACAACCAAACACTGTCATACTAGGCGACCATAGAATGGTACGAGTCCTGGGAAATCAATCTCTTTACAAAGCCATGTTACTATTCTGGGCGACCGTAAAATGGTACGGGTCCTGGACATGTAACACCAACTATCTTGAATCACTCTACCCTCTTTGAAGGTAAGTTATTCCAGGTAGGTTCATTTGCATTAGCATTTCCATGTATCATATAAATTGCATTTTAAGATGGGATTCATTTATAAAAAAAATCATTCAATGCATGTGCATAGTCAAAATATAGGTCTCAATTTGTCTTTGAAGGCAACCTCTTTGAGCTCACCTTCAAAGAGGGGCAGCTGTTGACACCTAGATTTTGATGGTCCGTTTAGTCATTTATCGCATTAAAATTAGGGTTTAATCAATAATTAATTAATTGCATAGCATTTAGTTATAGGTGCATTTATTTTTTATTTGCATTTACTGGACTGGTGGTGGATGGGTTGAATTAGTGATAGGCTGGACTAAGCCCATGAAGAAAATTAACCCAATCCCGTCATTATGTTTAATTAATTATCTTGTGAAAATTTAAGATTTGATGCGATATTATGATGATTTTTGGAAATTAAAAAATCGCACTGTAATCTTAAAGTTGGGAATATTAAGGAGGATAAGGAATATTCTAAAATATTTTGTTGCGGATGGATATCTCGAAAGATTTTAGAATTGGATAATGGAGTTTTATCTAAAGTGAATTATTTGGAAAATCTTCACAAAAAAATTCCAATTTATCTTCAATCGCTGAGTCAGCATATAAAATCTTCAATGGTCGAGCGAGTCAGCTTGGAAGATTTTAATAGATGATTTCAATGGCCGAGTGAGTCAGCATACACGATAAGCTCGAAAGATGATCTTCACGATTGAGTTGTTATGCAAATCTTCGTAGGTTGAGCAGACTATGTTTTCACTCTATAAATAGGGGTGGCCTTCTCTTCGTCCGACAGGGGGAGCTTCTTTTTAAAAAAAATCAGAAAAAGTGAAAGGGGAGAGAAGCCATCCGTGGAGGTTAAAAGGAAAGAAGAGAAAAAGGAAAAAAAGCAAAAAAAGCTTATGTAGAAAAGCGAAGGAAGAAGGAGATTGACGTGAGAGAGAGAGAGAGAGAGAGAGAGAGAGGAGAAAAGTAAAGAGGTGATTTGACCCCTACTGTTCATCATCTTCCCCAAATCGCTACTCCTCCTCTGCAACTTCCATCCGCGAGGCTTCCGCCATCGTGTGTTCGCCACAACCGCTTCAGCGGTCTCCCCACGAAGCTCGCCGCGACGACGCCGCGCCGCCTGGAGCTCGAAGCCAGTCCCGTCCGACGCTTGGATCTTCCTCCACACGAGCCCCGACGACTCCCGCCATTCGCCTCTGCCGTCTCCCCTGCAGCGCCTCCACCCGCGACGCGTCTGTTCCGACGCCGCACCCACACCACGACAACGCTGCTGCAACCACCGATCGCTGCACCCGCACCGGCCCGCGCCTCCTCTGCTGCTCGTGCCGTATCTCCCCCCAGTCAGCACCGACGTCCAGCATCACTACCGAAGTTCGACGCTACCCGCAGCAGTTGCCGGACCTCCTCGGCCTCCGTCCCCGCACCGCTCGATCCGACTTGTCACTACTACTCTATCCAAAACCAGGCAGACCCGCGCTGCTCGCTTCCCCGACGTCCTGCCGACCCACGTTGCTCGCCGCTCCGAAGCCAAGCAAACCCGCGTTGCTCACTGCCCGCGACGCCCCTCACCAACGCCGCCGCGCCTCCTCCTCAGCCGCGACGCAGCCCCTACCGGATCGACGCCTGCACGCCGGTGCTCTGTCCCTGCCACCGCCTCGCCCCACCGGACGCCGAGCCGACGCCCCGCAGCGCCCCCGTTCGCGAAGCTACCTTCGATTCACCTCTTCGCCGATCGCTTGCTGCTGTTTTCCTCTCGCCGAAGCTCTGACGATCATCCCCTCACGCCGGCGACTCCTCACCGGACCGGCCACTACGTGCTGCCTTGCTCAGAAGAAAAGGAAAAACAACAGAAAAAGCAAAATCAATTAGGTTGTTTTTATTTTTTCATTTATTTTACTTTATTTTGTTTACATTCTTTATTTATTACTTAATTGGATCCCAATGTTCACTTTATGAATCTTGTAGGCATTATCCACAAGAGTTATCCCTAAACTTATTGTAATTATTACCCGTAAGATGTCGGGTTATTTTTTTAATTACATTAATTTTTGGGGTTTGTTGATAGTTTTTAAGTACTTAATCAATATAATTATTAATTTGATCCGTAAGAATTCGGATCAGATTTTTAGTTATTTTGAACCATTTGTCGTGATAATTAGGGTTAGGATAATCGTTAATTTAACCTCTGAGACAACAGGTTATTTTTTCGATTATTTTGATCATTTATTTGATTGCATATCTTGATTGTTTAGATTTACTGCTTAGTTGATAATGACTTGTTTTAGAGAATCACTAAAAAAATCTAAAAAAAATACATTTGAATTAGGATTCAGTTTGTTTTAGATTGTTATCTTGCATAGCTAGGATAGGGATCTTAGTTCGAAAAATATAAAAAATGCATTAATTTAGGATTTTAGTTGCATGTTTAATTACATGGCAATTTTAAATTTTGAATTTTAAATAAAAATAAAAGATAAAAACTCTCATGCATATGTCATGTAGAATTAGGGCTTGCTCTGCATGTCATTGCATATTAGATCAATTACATGTTAGATTAAGATAATATCTTAGTTTAAATTAGGATTTAATGTGACTTAATCCTTAGTTTAAATTAGATAGAATGTTAATCTAGCTAAATCATTTTCGCATTTTTAAATAGAAATATCAAATGCACGTCATTTAGTTTTTATTAGGTTCATTAGAACTTTCTCGTCATTAGACTAAATCAGTTAATAAATGTCTCATGACATATAACTCGCGTGCTAAATTATATGCGGCATGTCATCTTAGTTTAAATAATTTTGTATGTCATTGCATCGCATTGCATGTCATTAGAATTAGGTCATTTAGATTGCATTTCTTCATGTCATATAGTTTAGGTCATGCTGCCATGTCATATTAGATTATTAACATGCATTGCATAAGTCATGATTTTCATTAAATAAAGTGAAAACAAAAATTAAAATTGCATGTTAATTAGAAATCATATCTAGGGCTGCTGATGTGAATTCTGATTTAACAATGCAGATACTTTCGTTGCTCCTAGGTATGTTTTGCAATATTTAATTGCTTTCTTGAGTGTTAAATTGGTGGTATGCGCACATGTATGATCACCTCACATGTTAGAAAGTTAAATCAATTCAATTGCCAAACATTTTTTTTAAAATGAAATAAAAAGGTACCGAAAGGGCACTAGGATAGTCTAGTGTAACCAAGTCCCCGAACTCATAAATCTTTGGTTCGTAGGAGTAAAGTAAATCTCCCGTTACTTTACTTGGGTTTCTAATCGACCTACTATAAAATAGATTAGTGGCGACTCCTGATTAAAAATCATTTGCATGTTAAGAATTTAAACCTAAGTCACGATTTGGTATGGGCTTGGGAGAGCCCGAGTTAAGTCTAGGCTTAACAATCCATTAGCCAAACCATAGGTGGTCCAAACCCCGAAAAAAATTGGTCGCGACAACTATGACATGAACATGTACTAGGCACGTAGGAGAAATACCACTTTTTGATGTCGTCCTCATGGGATAGAGGAGCTAAACTAACCCCCAACCCCTTTTTGGTAAATCGGAAAGAATCCGCGTTGCGGACATATAATCACTAAACTTCCGATGTACTAAGTTGATGTATATGTATATATGTATAAAAGTGTTTATTGATATATTTTCCTTGCTATCCCTATTGGTGTGTATGATTGGGTGGAGTTGATTATGTTTCCGCTTGCATTTAATCAAAAGATAAAATGAATAGTCAGCGATATCTCCTAGGACATTGCAATTAAATGACCAAAAGAAATAAGGGATGTCATGCATCCGAGGGTCGGGGCATGACACAAAGCAATAGCCTAACATTTATTTTTAAAGAAAAACTAATTAAAATCTAATTTCTAAGCGTTTTCCTAATTTTAGAAAAATATATACACATTTTCGAATTTTTTTTTTTTTTTAAATAAAATTTTAATCCGAAAATCCGGACCTTGGGGCCCAGCTCGCATGTAAGGTCAGATGTGGGGTCCCGGGTTTGGACTAATAAAAAAAGTGGGCTCAATGGTTCAAGCCCAATCTGTCCACGACCTAAACCGAGTCCAAATTCAATTATCATAAGCCCAACCCAGATTTACCAACACTAAGCTCAATCCTTTCCCAGAACATGGGGTCCTTCCCTTCTTCCTCGGTTCTCTTTATCCTCCACAGAACATGAACCTGTCTATTTTCAATATTAAAACTTGAGATCAACAAAAGAAAGCGCCGCTTATGGACCGTCATCTCAAGCCTTAAACGATATTTCACCATCGTTTACCACCTGCCGAATGACGCTCAGCCAGGTCAAATTTCTGCTCTCATTCTTGGTCTCTCAATCTATCTCTCGGACGCATGGCTTTCTACCCTGCTAGCTGCTATTGCCAGTCTGCCCCCGACCACGTACGATGGTCGGACTACTATTGCCCTATCCCTTCTTGTCGCGGCTCCTCTATCTTGTGGTATGTCGCGCAAAGGATGAAGAGGAAGGGGGAAGAGGAAAGTGAGAGGGCCAAGTTGGCTCGACCTCACTACGTTTTCATTTTTTTATTATATTTCTTATTTTAATTATTTTTTTACCTTTTTTTATATTTTCTAATAAATTCTATTACTATTAATGCAAATGCTCCTAATGTCTACATGCTATGCAGTTTTTTATGAATTTTTTTAAGGGTTAAAAAGTAATCCCTAAAAGGAAAAAAATGTTTGGTAAACTGAAATTGAAAAGTGCATTGAGAAGAAATTTTGAGAGAAAGGCTGCTGGGTGGAGACACATTTGAAAGGTCCCTTGGTGTGATCAATTTTAAGTTTGTTAATTTTTAATTTTTTTTAAAAATAAAAATAAAAAAACTATCACAATTTTTATGGTTTGAATGTTGAAAACAATGTAAAACATTAATAATTTTATAAATTTAAAAAATAATCACCTTTCTTTTTTAGTTAAGTAATATGGCAAGTTTCAATAGAGTATTGAACCGAGAGAAACCCATGAATGAATGAATCCTCTTCAAACGTCTATATGAAATTGCCAAATCAATGAGTAAGTGTTCGTCCAAAAAAAAAAAAATGTAAGTGAAATAGCTCCATCGTCTTTTTTGACATCTTGTAATCTAAATTCATAGCATTTCCACATTTTATGTACTCAAATTTATACCAGTAGGATGGTGAACCACTTGCTAATGAATTGTCATATTTTTTAGACAAACCTTGAGCTAATTGATCATGTATTCTTTGCACAAGACAATCATGCGACTTTATAGAGGAAACAAAACCATTTAAAGGTATATATCAGGCAAAAGCAAAAACCATGGTTACACAAATCGATCACACAAACAATCAAAATTGTGGTTTCTAGCTGAATCAGGGATTTGACTCTAATCAATTGTACAGTACAGACGAGATGGAAAATGTCTAGTTCAATTGCATTCATTCCCCCAACAAATGCAGCTCAAAACTCATTTCAACTAAAAAAGATGCAACAAAAGCATTAAACAACAAAGATACAAGCTCTTTCACATCTCCAAACAAGGCAAACCGATGATATTCTCCCACATGACAGCAAAGTACTCCTTGCTAAGCTCAGGGCCTAGCTTCATGGACTTCTCTCCAGGGTTCCATCTAGCCAGGCAAACCTCGTCAGGGTTATCCTGCACATGCTGCAAGGCCTACAGAAGGTAAAAATGATATATTTCGAGTCAATCGTATATGAGTGACCCCTATTGCATATCATGATAGAGATGAACTAGGCATGATATGGAGGCACATAACGAATTGATTTGTCCAAAACAAAACACTTTTTTTTAACACACGCAAATGTTAAAGTGAAAGAAATTCACTATTTGCATCAAGGAAAAGCACACAGATAGCATCCTTCATAATGAGAAGACAGTATGAGGGCATTACAGTTGAACTTTTCCTCACTAAGTGGATCAGCTTTGAAATCATAGAGAGCCCTTAGGCCTTGTTGTACAGTGTCATACTTTCTTCAAGATCTCAATCTCCATCACCCTCTGAAAAGTAGCATCTTTAAGGAATGTGATGGAGGATGTTAGATGGTGCTAACTTAAGCACCATCTAACATCCTTAAGCATTAATTTGACAGTCCAATTAAACTTCCAACGTGATATGTATGGTTTTCCCTCTACCAAAATTATCACTTAGATTCCATTCATACAAGAAAAACCTCTAAATGCCTTCCTTTGTTCCTGTGCTGTTAAGCTAAGAGAATTCCAAGAACTCAGCTCATATGCAAAATTAAGATAGGTAATTCAATT
Source organism: Eucalyptus viminalis (assembly GCA_014182385.1). Taxonomy (NCBI): domain Eukaryota; kingdom Viridiplantae; phylum Streptophyta; class Magnoliopsida; order Myrtales; family Myrtaceae; genus Eucalyptus; species Eucalyptus viminalis. The sequence continues at coordinate 36,527,702 of CM024532.1, forward strand.
TAAGATGTAAAATCACACAAAATAAGTTCCATAGCAAATTTCCATTCAATGCAACTCTCGGAGAGAGCAAGTATTGGATATGACAATAAAAGATTCTACAAATGCCACAAATGACAAACTAACATGTTGTCGGCCTTAGACAACAATCAAATTATGAAATTTAACATGTCTTGTCTGTTGAATTGATTCAGATTCCAGACAATATGCTCTTACAATTTCTAATAAATAGGAGAATAAAAGCAGCAAAAACAAGTTTCTGACTAAGTAAGTGCTTATCGTATTCTAGAGGAACAAGGTAATATGACAATCTTATAGGAACTAATGTCTTGCTATTCTCAGCCTCCTCTTTTCCAAGAACAATGGTAACAAATCGATTGCCACTACAGTTATAGAATAGCCTATCAAACCAAATCATGTCCAAGCCCAATCAAAGGTAACCAAATTGCTAATCAAGTTGAATTGGACATCGATGGTGGAGATTAGTAGTGAAAGCAAAGTTACCTTGTTAATGGAGACAATAGACCTTGCACTTGAGCTTATGCTTCACGTGCTTCGTGAAGGTGACATTCCATTTCTTTGGAGCTTACACAGTCGATGGATTTAGGGCGAAGAAGATTTTTCTAGGGATTATTTTGAAGCCCAGGTGAGGGCTCCAAGGTTGTCAAAACCGAGGTGAAGTGATGCTCAGGTCATGTGACCTAGGCTAGCTAGAGATAACAAATCTAGAGTGACGGTGCAACCATCACCAAGCAATTGGCAACAACCATTGATCAGGCGAGCAATGTCACCAGCCGAAGTTGTTATGCAGGAAGATGAAGCATGGCATCCTCCATTCCAAATGGATACAATCAAACACTAGTGTTTCTCGTCGTGGCATGCCTGAAGGCACTGAAATGCCATGGTTATCAATTAGCAGATTCACATCTAGTCGCACTAATAATCAACACCTAGGGGAATGCAAAATTCACTCTGAGAATTGCATCACGATTAAATGCTCCTCCTCGCATACTCTTTTTAGCTCCGCCCTAAAAATGAGCCGAGCTCAATTTCTCCGATTCTTGAGTGTTTTGTGTACGACTGAGTTTATTTCTTTGGTGCCTAGCACTTCCTGATGTTTGTTTGGGTCTAAATCTAAGTTCAAGTTCTAAAAACATGTCGATATCTTCTCCCCAAAACATGCTTGCCCTGGGCTTGATGAAATTCTTGAACCGAATTCATGCAAACTTGTCTGTGCTGTGTGTCGAACTGGCTACCATGTATTTGTAAAAATGCCTAAATGAAGCTGTGTTATTGTTTGAGGAAAATATCCTGAGCCAAACTACTTCGAGGTCCGTTTCACTTTCCACTTGCAACATCCGCTGTCGATTCATCCATTTTGCGTTTTTTTTTTTTTTTTTTTTTTTGCTTTTAATTATCTATTTTTTCGAGTTTATGGCCGTATGTCATTCCCCCACTCCTTGTGTTCTGTTTTGCATACCTCTGTGGTCGTCCATCGTCACTTGTGGGTGAGTGAATGAAATCGAGTTAATGGTCTGAGTATTGATCCATTGAGATGTTCGTGTCGGTTAATTTGTACAAGTCCAATCCCATCCCATCCCCCCCTAAATTAAAAGGGGGCTAGTGAGGTAAAGCCCAATTTTTTGTGGCCATAGTCTGAACCGGCGGCAGCCCATGTTCGAACTGGGCCCAAGGACCTGGCCCGGGGTCCCTATTTTCGGAATGAAAAAATCACTTTTAAAAAATATTAAAAACTAAAAATAAAAATCGAAAAGATTTAAGTCTTGACCTATTTGTGTGACTTTAGCATTAGATGTAGCCTAGTTTTATTTAGTTAACGTGATCTTTAGTATATGTATTTTAAGTTGTTCACCTTTAATATGAACTTAGTTTTGCTAGATTAATCTTCTAGACATGTGTTGACACCCAAATTTTTTTCGACCATTTAGGCGTCCATCTATTTTACGAAGAATAAAAAAAAAATGAATAATAGAAAGGCAAAAATAAAATAAAAAAACAACAAGAGAAATCGACAAAAGAAAATAATAAAATGAAATCTGGCAGGCCATTTATACCGGGCCCGCTGTCTCTTTCTCTTCACCCAACTTTTTATTTCCCTCTAGGCCCAATCCTCTTCTTTTTCTAAAACCCAGCCCATTCCTTTTATTTGATTTTTCTCACCATCGGCCCATCTGAGGCAGCAGAAGCCCAGCCCATGGTCCCTTTGAGAAAGGAGGAGTCCACCCCAAGCCTTCACGGCCTATTCGATTAAATCTCGCTTCAAAAGCCAGGCAAACTTCGGGCTCAATTGCTCTGACCTCCGATGCGTTACTAAATTCGAGGGTGCTGGGCTTAATCAATGAAAAATGAATAAAAGCTTGCGGAGCCAAGCCTGATCTGCGGCGATTCATACTGATTTAGAGTTTTATATATCATGTTTAGACGAAGGATTGCATTAAACCTGAGTCTAAAACTCATATCAAAGTGCACACCACTTGTTCGATGATTTGGTCGTGAGAAGTGTTGAGCAAATTTTTGCATAATCGGATCTCTTCAGATTCAGGTTTGATTCATGTCTAGTACTTTAATTGTTGAACTGAATCTGAATACATGATTTTCCCTTTCGTTTATGTCGTGCTCTTGCGATTTCTTGTGACGGTGGTCCATGGACACACGAGTTTGGAGTTGCTATTCTCAACCTTCGTCGTTGTCGGTGATACCCACGGCTTGATGCTGCCAAAGTCGAGCTTGTCTTCTTCGAGATTCCAGTAGTTTTTCACTTGTTCCACTTGGAGATTCATGAAGTTCCGGTATCAAGATCAAAGATCTACCTTCCAGCAATGCATTCTGCAGAAAGAGGCTTACTTTCCTCAGATTCTAGCATCGAGCTAAGTTTTCTTAGCCTTCGCTTTTATATTGTTGCAATCGGATCTTTCCTCAACAACTTTTGTTGATTTGATTTTACTGATTTTATTGAAGAAGCTGAGAAAATGCTTCTACGTTGCAACACCAAAGAAGTGACCGTGATCATTAAAGGATCATGAGTTTCACTGCTCGGATCTAGCTCTGTGATCACAGCAACAAGATCGAAGTCTGAAGCTGATTGAATAATCTGGATGCTCGGTCATTTCAGCTTATCGATTTATTCACCTTGAGTTTTGTGGTTTCTGTTATTGATCCAGTGTTGTGGCTGTTCAGCAAAAGAACGAGAGTTAAGTTTTCTATCTGGTCCTTTGGTTTCTGCTAGCACAAATTTCTGCAGTGATGTTTGCTATGTGTTTCCTGTAGATTAACATTTTCATCATTAATGAAGTGTGCTGAAATGCTGAGCGAGTCAAATGTAAGTATTCTCTAATCCTTATACTTCATCCGATGAAACAAGATTGTCTCACATCGAAAAATCATTTCGAATGCGAGCAGTAAGGGCTAGAATGATCTAGAAATCATAATTTGAGTAGTTGATCATATAGATGCTTGATTGATGATTGAATGATGAGTGATTCTTAGTTCTGGACATTCGTATGCTAATTCTGAACTGACTTTATGAAATGGTTGATATGAGGTCTTCGATGTTAAAATCTTGTGAAGTGTTCAAATAGTGATTTCAAGTATACTCTCTAAGCTTTTCATTGATATATTATATGCTTGATTATGACTTTGTTTGCCCTGTCAAAAGGCCTTTGCAATATCGTGCCCTAATTTGGAATGTTAGTATACTGTTATGTGTTGAGCAACTGAAAAAGGAATTTCCAAACCGATCCCTATCCTTTTTGCGATTTATATAAAATCGTATGATTGGAGTATGATGTTGGTGTCTTCATCAAAAGTGTTCATTACACTTCAATCTAGCTTTTAAAAAAATGAAGAAATTAAAAGGTCATTTACTATTTTTAGTTGATGTCACAAGGTTGTTGTGACATTTTGGAAAATGAACTTTTTGATTTGACCTTCGCATTTTCCTTTGTTCCTATGAATCATGTATTCAAAATTTGAAAACATGTTCTCTGTGGAAGTTTTAGATGAGATTTCAAGCTTTCTTTTTTCATTAATTCCATTGAATTCGAAGCCTATTAAGGTAATCAAAATGACCTGATCAGAGTGCGGAATCATTCTGCACCCAGATTTTCCTTGAATACCTGGATGTATTTTCACAAAATTCAGTGGGCTTAATGACTTTCTTTAAAAATCCTCAAAACACAAAAGTTGAAGGTAACAATCTCAGTTTTCTTTTGACACAAATTTTATTGAAATTGATACACGTTTGTTTGTTCAAAAAATCCGATCAATGTGCTTGACAATTTCGCACCCGGGTTCTGGAATTTATTTCCCAAGAGCTTCGAAGCTTGTTTCATAATTTCAATATAATTGAGGTCCGAATTCCCTTTTCTTAAAAATGAAATAAAAATAAAATAATAAACATATTAAAAAAATCATAAAAATTCAGAAGACTTTGAAAAACCAGAAAAATTTTGGAAAAATTGGAAAATTTCAAAATATTTAAAATCTGAAATTGAACAAGCCTTTAGGGTTTTACAACATGATTTTTCGTTTTGGATTGTGATTTTCTTTTTAGAAACGATATTAGGATGCTTATGTGCTTTTCTCTTTGATTATACTTGGTTGCGCATTTCAATATCTTGGATGTTGCTTTCTTTTAGAATGGTTAGGAAAAATCTAAAAATCGTCGCTAGGTTGCTATAGCATTAGTTAGCACGTAATTGAATTAGACACCGAAAGGGCATTAGTCTTATGACTAATGTGATCCGGTCCTCGCGGAAAAAGTAAGATATCATCCTGTATCTTACTCGGTTTCTAGTTGACCGAAAAAGACTAGTGGCGACTCCTTACGATAGAATTAATTGAATGAAAACCAATCATCCAATATTGCACGAGGTGTGGATTTGAGAGAAACCAAGTTAACTAAAGGTCATTGACTCAAATTTGGCAATACCTCCAAACCTAATTCCTCTCCCTATCGAGGGGTAGGCCACAACAGGAGGAAATGAGAGTCGATTTGAATTTAGCTAATGGGGTTGCTATCCTGGGGCTTAGAACAAAGCCATGTATTTTATTTGCTCGACAGATATCAGATTTTTATTACCCGCATTTACCTTTTATTTTGCTACACCATGTTTCAATAAATTGTTTGTTAATTTCTTTTTTAGAATGGCTAGGATCAGGCTAGAATCATAATGAAACCTACAAAAACATTTGCATGATCGCTTAGCATTGGTGGCACGTTTAGGATCATAAAGGTAATCAAGATTGCATGACCACTTGGGTAAAACACCTTTAGGTTAATATCAAAAGAGCACTAATAGAAACATTAGTGTAATCAAGTCCCCATGCTTACAATTTTTTGTTGTTTAGGAATCGAGATGATATTCTCATGTTGTCATCTCAATTTTATAGTCAATCCCAATAAGCTAGTGGCAACTCCTAGAAATCATTAGGCAAAAGAACTAAAAAAGTAAATGAAATAGAATATTATGCAAGGTATGGGCTTGAAAGAGCTCGAACCTAATTTCTCTTAGCCTACCATTAGCCAATACCCCTAAACCTTTAGCCCTTTTCCCCCGACGTGGAAAGAGAGGGTCGTGACAACTAATATTTGATAACTTACTTGTAGAAAAAAGGTTGATAAGCAATGCAAATGGCAATTCGATAGAAAAGATGTCAATTTAAAAAAAAAAAATTAAACATTGCTAAGCAACTCAAATGAGAGAGTATTCCAAAGTAGTTGTTAAATTATTTAATATTTTGTGATTCTTTAAGATAGCTAATTTCCTTTCATATGCATATTGCTTTGGTATACCACCTCTAATAATTAGTAAAGTCGAGCCAATTGAGTGAAGATGTAGCATTTAATGATTTTCTCTCTCTCTTTCTTGAAGATCTTGTGAATATTTACACATGATGTTAGGTTTAGTGGAGTTTGCCCCGGCACGGAAAGAAAGACCAGAAATGAAGCCCCACCTTGTTGGGATTTGGTCTTTGTTTATGTGGAAGTTCCTTGGAGTTAGAAATCTCTCTGTTTTATTTGCATGAAGCAGGCAATTGTGCTTAGAAGAGGGTTTTTGCCGCTGATGGGTTCCGTGTAAATTGCTCTGTTTCTTGCTTCTTTTATTCTTTTCGCGTAAATATCAGAATGTTGAATTCTCGTCTATGAATTTTCATTTGCCGGTCTTTCTCCTTATAGAGGTGTGCTGCTTCATTTGCTCAACTTGCTTAATGCTTCTTCGTTCGAGGCTTTTGGGGTTTGCTTGGTAGCTTTGGGTGGGGTTTCTGAGTGGTAGATTGAACATGGCAATTTAGATGCATGGTCTTGAGCTGGATATCAAGGAGAATGCAGAATGTTTTGCTAGTCTTTCAGGTTGATTTTCTTTCAATCCCTCTTTTGAGATTGTTGGTATTTTAATTATATTTTGGCCAATCTAAGGCTACTTCTAAACTGCATTACTGCAATGGTTGATTATTTGATGCCAATTATTGGGCACCTTGACGGCTCAATCTGCTGTTTGTCCTTGACACTCTTGATTTATTAGCTTGTTGCTGTCTGTCATTTTTTTTTTTCCTGGAACAAGAAGGAAAGGAAGAAGGTGAGGGAGGTGGGGATTCTGAAGAAGCAACCTGAAACCTTGAAGGAGCAAATTGAGAAGCTAGAGATGATGATGAGTAAGTGTTGAAATTGATGAATCGTAGCTTGTTATTTTCTTCCATTTAAGTTGGATTTTGTATTTTGTACGTATTGCGTAGGTTGTCCTTGGTTGCGGCATCAGCAGATTAGTCAGCTGCAAGTGTGTGGTCCAAGCAGGAACGGAGGAGATCACTGCTAACCTTACACTAGAAGACTGACATTTGATGATGGCATCATTGGGCAAGTGAGAGGACCAGCAAAGAAATTTTTGGAGTGAAGGACAATATTGGTGATGTTTGATTTTCTCGATAGGTCCTGGACTATCGTTTGCAGCACTGGTGGTGTTTGGTTGGATCTTTGGATATGAATTCACCAGCCACTCATTTCAACTCTACCGATTGGATACCATCCAATGCATGTCAAGTTCTTGGAGTGGTAGGCGAACAAAACTAGAGCGTTCGTTTTGTTTCCTCTGAATAAATTGAGATGGCATCGTCAATTGTGGATGTTTCTGTGGCTACATCTTTAAAAATCTTATGGTTTTAAACTTCCAGAATATTGGCTTTGCTAATTTATACAATGAACAATTGTTTGTTTTTGTGGAGACTGCACTGTGAAAGCCAATTATAAGTTGACATACCATTGATAATGTCATAATAACTATGATCAAATATCTATGACACAAGTGTACATGATCATGTAGCTACTATGGTCAGAACTTCTAGTTGGGCGTTCTGATAAATTTGTTGACTAAACAACAAGTAGAAGTTTGACATGTGAGAAAAAGAGTGAAACCAACTTAGGCAATAACACTAAGTTGTCCCTTAGTTGAGATGTCTAATGCTTAGACTTATAAGTCATTGTGAAAATATGTTCATCTTAAAAATAAAAAAGAGGGAGAGAACCCGAAACCATACTGGACTAGCCTGACCAAATTGTTCAAGTTATTCACTGTTTATGTCTCAGGTCGAGTAGGATTAAGCACATTCCCATACTGTTTCAAGTTGGGTCGAGTATCATGGAGACCTATTCTGGCCTGACCTATTGTTGACACCTAATTTTTGCATAAAAATGAGTTAATTCTTACCCAAAAAAAAAAAAAAATGTGCACGACATATAGTTTAGAAACATTTATCTTATTTTGTTTTATTTTATTTTATTGGACCAAAAATGAGCGCAATATTTTTTACATATTTCGCTGAGATTTTTCACATATTCAGATAATATACACTGAGAGACATATTTTCAAATAGAAATGAAATTTTCAGATGAAATATTCAAAAAATATAAAAAAGAATATCACGCGGGATTTATTTAGAGAATTCTGCATAGGTAAAATTGGCAATAAAATATGCCGTAAAGGTCTAAACTTCTCCCCTATAAAAGCTGAGAAAATATTGGGTGGGTTTTACCCTCCACGTAGGCGGTGGGTAAAACCACTCAGCGATCGACACATGGCGCCACGTAGGCAAGGGCGTCAGGAGTTCAAAATTCGCGGGGGCCGCGTGTGGGGCCCACCATTCTGACGCTTCCTGCTCTGCTCTCCTCTGCGACGCCTGAGTCCCCTGTCGAATCGTACACTCTCTCTCTCTCTCTCTCTCTCTCTCTCTCTCTCTCTCTCTCTCTCTCTCTCTCTCTCTCTCTCTCTCTCTCTCCGTTCCGTTCCGTTGCAAGGAGAACAAAAAAAGTCGCACAACTACTTCTCTTCCCCCTCCTCTGCTCTCTCTCTCCATTCTTGCGCACAGCTGCTTCTCTTCCCCTCCTCTGCTCTCTCTCTCCATTCTCGACTCCAACGCCCCTCAAGCCGGTTGCCTCCATCGCCCCTGACTCCGACACCGACGATGCCGCCTCCGCCTCCGCCCCCGCCCCCGACGCCCTCTCGTGACTCCGACGCTCCTCAAGGCGGTTGCCTCCGACGCCGACGATGCCGCCTCCGCCCTGACGCCCTCTCGCGACTCCGTCGCCCCCAACTCCGACGCCGACGCCCACCTCCGCCTCCGCCTTGGCCGACGCCCTTTCCACCTCCGCCGAAGCCTCAACCGATCGTTCAGCTGCGGACTCTGCTCATATCTCACAGCGTCCTCGTCAGGTACCGCAGTAGCTTCTCGGTCTTTGATTATCTCTGCTCGTTGTTATTCGGGCGAATCTGTTCCGGCGACTCGAGCGTGAGCTGACGCGCTTCTTTGACCTTGTGGACTTCTTCGCAGTGTCATCTGCTGCGTTGCTGGGGTTCTGGCTCTGCTTTTGCTGCCGATTCTCACCAAGAACACCTACATTCCAGGTGAGCGCCGCTTCCGATTCCTTTCTCCGCTCACTCGCTCATGACCAACCGACCTGAAAGTGAATGTGCTTTCCCGGGAGATTCGAACTCTCTATCGAGTGAACGTACCTCAAGGTGTCGGCAGAGGTTTGTGCTGCTCAGTGCGCATTATTTGAAAGAGTGGTGGTGGCTTTAGGTTCAGACTTGATCGGTCAACCTTATTTTGCATGCATCTAACCAGGTCGACAAAGAAGTCTGCATGATCATAAAGGCTCATATGTATTAGCAAAGTGTTTTGTTCAGAGTTTAGATGTGGTTAAACCTGTAGGTTGACTGCAAAATTTGAAATCACAGACTTATCAAGGCTAATTTTTTTTTGGCCAAAAATAGAAGCCCAATTTGAATAGTAAGTGTATTCTTCATTTTGATGAGAATCTGAACTTTCTATTAGAATTAATATACCAAGAGATAGGCCTGTATCTTCAAGTGCCCTTTTCTTCGAAAGGAGTGGGGGTGTCAGAGGATGTTCTACAATTACAAATTCTTATGTTAGCTTGTTGACATGGCTTCTCCACCTTCTCAAAATCTGCAAATTATGTTTTCGCAGGAAGCATGGAAAAAGTTTGAAACCGAAGAACTCCGATAATTTATGGAGGTTGAAATGGTAAATTGCACGTCAGCATTTTGTGGCATTCACTTTTGCAAGCTGAGTTGCACCTACCATATATGTACTGCTTGAACTGAAGATCTTCATGCCGCAGGTTCTGTATGGAACGTACAGTAGACGATGGTGTAAATTTGTTCGTTTGTTGACATGGATCTTACGAGGTTCTGTTGTACTTGCCTCTCAAATGTACTTGACCTCATACCATTCTTGTGGATAATTAGCCTTCTCAATTCCTTCTCCGTGATATATTTATTTTGGTGTATCAGCCATAGCTCTTTTGCTTATGGCACGTTATGTCAAAACATGAGCTTACAGAGTAGTGTTTTGTATTTTGTCTTTGGCATGTGTGACTTGCTGATTTGGGCCCGACACCTTGTTTCTTGGTTTGACCTTTTGGTTCATTTTATCAATGGTTTATACAAGAAAACGCTGTTGCCTCAGCCATTTCGGCTGTGGCCACAGCTTTTGAATAGACTACGAAGATGTGATCTTGCTTTCTAGTTTTTGTTTCGATCTACTTACGAATGAGAACACCTTTTTGGAACAATAACCAGGCCTCCTATTTCAACAGACACGTACATGGCCTTGTATTGTACATCCAGATTAACAGAACAGTGATCAAACAGTTTAATATCATCTTAGTTCTTCCATTTGCAGATGGAGGTTGAATTAAGATGCCAAGGGGATAGTCATTCTATACTTTGAATGACCTACCTTTGTTTTGGCAAAGGGGCAGTGAACCCTTATCCGCGAGTGGAATCAGTCAGCTGTTTCTGACGTGCACATGCATGTGCGGACGTGAGTGTTCCACTAAAGAACTGTGCCATCGTTTTGATGAAGAGATACCTGAAAGTGCTAGGCAACCTTTAGTCTACCCTAGGAATTTTGTAGAGTTTTGCTCATACAAGGCAATAAATGCGGCAACAAAAGCTCCTGATTCCTCTTCGCCTGATGTAGCATGAGTAATAGGTAGAGATGGTTGGTGACAAAGCTGGAGGCATTTGTTCATCTAGTTTTATTAAGTGACTGTTTGTTTTTCATGTGGAATTTAGTCCCAATGTCACTCATTATTAGCCCGTGCATATTAGTAGTAGGATTATGTCATTTTACTCATAAACGATAATGATTGGGATATTTTATTTCCTTAGAATATAGGGTTAATTAGTGTAGGTGTCAAACAAGATGGGCTAAATATTGTAAGTTTAGTTTTCTTAGAACTTTTTAATAAATTGGATGTTCCATCTTGACAATCACATTTGACAATTTCATAGGAGAAAAAAATCTCATATACTTATGTTTGCTACAGTGCTATTATAATAAAGCTGTCTTCATGGTGCTTGAATGGATATTTGTCAATATTGCCTGAATATATTAATACTCACAATTGGTTACTTCACTTGAGAGGTTCACATATTGCATTTTTCTTACCTTTTTGTGATCATGTTATTATTTTTCTATTTGGGCAATAATCCAATAGTAGACCATCATTGTAAGTTTGCAATGATGGTGTACTGTCATATTTGATCAACAACTTGAGTTTTGCAAGGTTTGTCACTTGTTCTGCCGAAATTACATTTTGCGTTATTGGTGGTGGTGGTTGGTGTTCTTATTTTATTTTTTTAAGGGGGGGGGGGGGGTGGTCTGTGGTTTAATAGAGATTTGTTCCGATTATTTCATTGTTCTCCCGAAGCTATTTGATATGAGCACCAAGAAAATATTCATAATGTTCTAGTGAGGATTTATGCATTTGAAGGGATGCTTTGGGAAGTTATTATTAATGAAAGAGATAAAATGCTACAAGAAAAGATATCGAGAGGGCATTTGGAATGTAGAGACAGTTTAGAATAGGTTGGCATAATGAATCAATTTTATCTAACAACAAAAATGTCAACTTAGTGTATGAATAGATCTATTCATGAGAAACACGAATCTGCTTATTCAAGCAGCTCCTGCAGCCATAGCTCTAAATGCACTTTCAGTTACCAGATTTTATTATAAACCATAGCTCTAAATGCAGATGACTTTGTTCGGAGATAAAATAGTGATCTATTTCTCATGACCACAACACTTTTAACTGTAATTAATATCTGATGTCTGAAGCAGAGATCATATCCTTGCTGTCAAGCTAGTTTTCTAGACTCATCTACTCATGCACTTTTGTTCACATGATTTTCTCTATAACTGCAGTCCTAGATGTTTGTCTTTCTCCCTTTGTATGGTTACTCATTGATATCTGATGGCTCAAGCAGAGATCAGGGTGAGGTGCTAGCTGAAGCTCTAAAGATGATGCTGTGCAATGATAGGCACTCACTTGACATGCAGAAGGCTGCAGCGTTCATAAAGCGTTTAGCCACATTCTTGTTATGCTTTGAGTCTGCAAAGTCCATGGCTGGTACCCTCTTGGTATCCCATGCCAATTATTTATTTCCTTGATACTAAGATTATCATTCTAATTGGTTACTTGTTTGCCCTTACTCGCAGCCTTGGTCACTTTAAAGCATCTCCTATTAAATGCTGGGTTTTGTTGGAAAATGATCCTGGAGGTGGCTCAGTATCAGGTTCTGTTGCAGTAAGCAATTTACTGCTTCCATGCAGAGCCCTTAATTGATGCATGATATGTTGGATTTAAAATGGAGATGAAGGAAGTAAGGCTAAAAAGAGAAGTGTCTCCTTTCTCCGTGATGCAATTTTGGGTGCATAAGAGAGATGAACGCATGCTGTCAAGGTTCAGGAAATCTCGTCTCTTGATGTACTTTTAAAGGATGTCATTCATCCCAAGGATATAAACTCCTTTCTCTTTTGCAGGTCCAGAAGGTTCTAAAATTCCACCAATGGAAAAGTCTCAAAATGCTTTAACTGTTGGTCCATCATTACGACTTCAAGGATTGTTAGTACCGTTCTTCTCTTTCAAACGACCATCCCTTGGTCAAGAGAATCAAGTTACCTCCATACCTTCACTGAGATATCTCACACATTTTATGCTTTTTAAATTGCTTATCAAAAAAGAAAACATTCAGATTTTTGGCCACTGTATGTGTTATTTCGAATTGCATGATCTCTGTGATTTAATTGTATAAAGTACAATTTGAGATGGAAATTGCTATTAAAAGTTTTGAAATAGATGAGCGTTGACGTTGCAAAGATGAATTTTAAATGCCCCCAACTGCAATGCATGAGCTTAAAGCTTTGAGTCATAATTATTAAGCATTTTGTTATAGGTCAAAGTTCTCAACAAACTTGCTTCAGCTCGAGCTTCAGGAGCAGGTAGCGGCAGCAGAGTCTTGACAGATTTGGTAGAGGGTCTAGAAGAAGCAGCCATTGCTGTAGAATTGAGGTTGAAGATCAACCAGAGTCATCCGGACTTAAAGGGAGGGTACGTGGTTTCTTGGTTTCTAGCAATGTCGTTTTCTTTTTCCTTCTCTAAGATCCCGATAGTGTAGAGGTTACAGATCTTTCTGAGACTATGGAGAGGCAGTGTTGAAGCACTTGGAGAACTCTATTGATTTGGACCCAAAGCTTCAGAAAGCTCCAGTAAATTATGAAGGAGTAAGTTTTGAATCGATGAAGTTATTCTTAATAGATTGGACCTCATCATTTCAGCAGCTATTTATATTGTGTATTATCGTGTTCATAAGCTGAGGAGACAAGTTAATGCTCTAATTCTCAATTAAAGTACATACGTTCTGAATGCTCCTGGGGATGGGAGCAAGAAGGAAAGTTAAACGTCACAATGGAGTCCATGTTGGTTCTTGATTTGTATCTACAAGAGGAGTCAAAATTATAGTCCACAATGAGTTGAGCAAAATGCTGTGTGCTTACCAAAATAATATCTGAACTAGTGACCTCAGAGGAGTATTTTACTATAAAGTAAATGCAGGTCCATCATGCTATCTAGTTAATTCCTCCCTTCTTTTCTCCCTGAATAGCGCAAGACACTGGGTGAGCTTTGCATTTTGCATGTGATGCTGATCTCTAGTCTGTTGCTGCTTAAACAGGTCCGGGTATCTGGGTTTGGAAGATGGTTCCTTCTGAGGCTCTCGCTTTATGATCCTGTTCTTCCTCTTAACATTGAGGTAGAGGAATCTCTTACACAAGCTACCATAAAAATGATTTTATTGGATTAAGAATTCAAATCAAAATTTACCTGCTGTAGGCACCAACTCACGATGACGCTGTAAAACTTGGACTTGCTGTGCTTGGGGCTATCAAGGAGTTTGCAGCTTTGGATACATCCGCTTTAGACAAGTTTGTTCAAGTATCATGAGCCGATGATGCAGAGCGCTTTGGTACAAGTATCTTTCGCCACATTATACTGGCAGTTAAAGTTGGCTTTGGCGTCTACCTCTGTACAGTACGTATAATCAGTGCGTCAATCTCTGATTCTGAGGAGGTTCATTTTCCAGATGGTTTTGGTCACAAGCACTCAAAATACTACTTGATGGCTATGTTTACTTTAGTTTTTACTTATGTTCCATGTATGCAACAGAGATGTTCTGATAAATAAGAAACGTTCTTCGACTACATAATTTGTCGGAGGGATGTTTGAAGTTGTGATGCAACTAGTTTTTCTCGTTTTTATAATGTTCGATTAATTTTGATTGCGCGTATCTCCTGATCATTGTTCTTTACATGGAATGTGCATTTTCTGTGCTTAAATGTTGTGATGTTTCCCAAAGACTCATATTGGATGTTTGTAATGATGAAGACTCATATTGGATGTCTTGATGAACTGACCTAAATCTCTTGCGGGCCGAGATTTTCCTGGACAGATGTCCAACAGTTCGGCGTCATTAGCATGACTGAGTGGGGACGAAATGACAAGTCAATCTTTTTAAGCAACCGATTAAGTGTTACAATTAAAGAAAGGAATCTGGTCTTTGAATTCAAAGAGTTACAAACTCAGATCGAGAAAACATAGTACAACTGCCATGTGAAATACTCTCTAGTTCATCAGACGTCAGTGACTGTCACCAATTTGCATCAAAGTAATTGAAATATGGTTTGACTGATTAAGTGTTCCTCTAAACTTGTGAAATCACAAATTTGACACCATCAAGAACTCCTTATGTATAGCATTCTCTATGCAACCAATCAAAATCACAACAAGGCATGGGGGACGTTCGGCCAGGAATGAAACAAAAGCATGAACCTGAATGACAGAACTCCACCAAAACAATTCATCACAAAATTAAAATGAAAAGCATACACTATCCGGTTCAACACATCTGGGGAAGAAGGAGCGCGCTAGGATTCCTCTGGGTTAAAAGCCAGTCTTCGAGCAAGAGGAGCCTCCTCATCGCATGCTGGGGTCCTAACCTTGGTTGAAGATCCAGTCTCGCCATTTCTTCATCTTTCTCTCCTCTCAGCTTGTAGATGGCTGCATTGTTTCGTCTGCTTAACGGGAAATCAAGTCAGAGGCAAGGTGTCGATCTCTCGTGATGTTGTATGGGACGTGTGCGCCTCTTATTGACACAATGGCTCTGGTAATTTGGACATTGCTTTGATTTGAAAACTAATTATTCTGCAAGTGAACTGTGGAGATTAACATGAAAAAGGGATAATGAATTGTCAAACCAAAATGAGAAGCACGCACTATCTGGTTCAACACATCTGGGAAAAAGGAGCGCCCTAGTTTGGCTTTAGTCAAAGGTAATTGTTGAATGGGAATAAGAGGGGCTGCTGAAACTGCCAACTGACGAGGCATTGTCAGAAGATCCTGCATTTCACTCTTATGTAGAGTTGTATGCCAAGCTAATATAAGGCTTTTCGCGCGGTCTGGAAATGAAATGAAAGCATGCACGCATACACATGGAGGCATGCGCTTGCTTATGTACATGCGCATGTATACTTAATTACCAGAATAGCACCATACAATAAACTAGAAATCTTTTTTTTTTTCCCGTGTAACTACCGAAACAAGAAACAGTAACAAGAGATACATATTTATGCATCTATTGGCTATAATTTCAAGATGTCAAAATCAGCTCCTTTACTACAAAATGACAGCATGAAGCAAATTCAAGTGCAAGGAAATATAAACCAGATCCTCACTTCTAAACGTTTCAGATTGTTAGGAGTAAGAAGGGTAAATTAGTCTTTACCACTTTTAGGGTTTATTTTTTGATGTATATATATTCAAGTTTATTGAATAATACAAAGTAACTTTTCTCTACATGGTATCAGAGCCTAGGGCTTAACCTAGACTACGGAGCCGCTCGCCGCCGTCGATTCGCCGGACCGCCGTCGACTCGCCGGACCGCCGTCGACTCGCCGGACTAGGGCTTCACTCACGGTCGCGCGGCTTGCTCGCGAGGCTCACTCGCGGTCGCGCGGCTCGCTCGCGAGGCTCACTCGCGGTCGCGCGGCTCGCTCGCGAGGCTCACTCGCGGTGCTCGCGCAGCTCTCGTGGCTCGCGCGGCTCGCTCGGCTCGCGCCGCTCACGCTGCTTGCACGGCTTGATTGTGCTGCTCGTGTGGCTCGCTCGCACTCGCTCGGCTCGCTTGCACGACTTCAGCACGCTCGTGCTTGTGTGATTTGCTGGCCTCCCAGGGGTTTTGATGATCCTATGCTGGTTGGATTTGGTGGTGTAGCTGTGCCACTTCTTGTACGTGAGATCGGTGAAGGAGAGGGAAAACCCTAGAGAGAGAAAGCAGTAGCGACAGAGGATGATTTTGGGATGATCTTGTGGGTTGCTGTAGCGACAAAGTGCAATAGTACTCATCGGGATGATTTCGGGATGATTTTGTACGGTTAGAATTTGCTTTAAAGTTGCTGATTTGGCTGATTTATTTGTTTGAGACGTGTGATGAAGCAAGTTGCTGCTTGGGTATAGTGCAGTTATTTATTTGATGATTTGAAAGTTGTGTGGTAATATTGGATTATTGAATTATTGAGGCTGAGTTGTCTGACGGAAGCTAAGGTCAGAGTTTGCTTATTTTTATTTGGAAAATGGGCGATCCCTCGAAGGGTGCAATTGATGGAGATAATGAGAAGAGTAATACTTGTGATGACGAGGTGATTTCCTCTTCATCTAATCGAATTACGATAAGAAGCTCGCAGGTAGTGCTAACTTCTATCAATGGAAGAAAATCGTGAAGCTTACTTTGACAGGCGAGGAATCAACATAGACACTTAACTGAGTTTTAAGCCCAGAGATGATGTAACTTGGGATGGTGTTGATGCACGCATTCTTAGTCAAATGTTGAATTCTATGGAGAGTAATATAGTTGACATGGTAACTCATGTTGATACGGTCGAGAGAACTATGGGAGTATTTGAATGTGTTGTATTCTGGCCAAGATAATTTGTCACGGATTTATGAGTTATCGTAGGAGTTTTATCGATTTGAAAGAAAGGGGCGCTCTATTACTCAATGCTTTGCAGACTTTAAGAGATTGTATGAGGAGTTGAATGCTGTTCTCCCTATTTCAGCTGATGTTCAACAAATGCAACGTCAAAGGGAACAATTGGCTGTAATGGGATTCTTAGGATGTCTTGGTTCTGAGTGTGAAAATGTTAGGTCTCGAGATTCTTGGAGGAGAGAATATAGCATCACTCACGAGATACATTTGCTCGAGTTCTTCGAGTATCTCGTGAGTCCTCTCGGGATACATCATCTATGGTGGGGAGTTCAGCCCTTGTGTCCCCGGACTCGAACGGTAGTGGTAATAGGAGTGATGGAGGAACCCGTGGCGGGTATATTGGGCGTGGTGTCCGAGGAGGAGGCCAAGGCATTGGAATAGGGAGAGGTCAAGGTAATCAGCATCCTTATGGACAATTCCATATATCTACGATAATTCGGGAACTACCCGAGTTTGTCATTACTGTGGCAAACCTGGTCATATTCAAAAATTTTGCTACAAGCTACATGGAAGACCAGGGCAGCAGCACCAGTTTGCTAATACGGCGTCTAATATTGACCCTACTCCACAGTCATCTGAAGACAAGGTGGTGGTTATGTCTGGTGAGGAATATGCTCGGTACACACAGTCTCAAATCTCACAGCCCGTTTCTTCCACTGCTACTTTGGCTCAGACAGGTAATGTTACTGCATGTCTTTCGGCTACTTCTCGTCCTTGGATCATTGATTCAAGGGCTTCTGATCACATGTCAGGTCTTTCAGGTATATTTTCCTCTTTTTCTCCATCTTCGTCCATAGTTACTCTAGCCAATGGGTCACCTACACATGTTAGGGGAATTGGGACAGTTAACCCAAATCCTTCATTACCTTTGTCCTCAGTGCTTTATCTTCCACAACTTCCATTTAACCTAATGTCTGTTAGTAAGTTAACCAAAAACTTTCAATGTTTAGTAACTTTTTATCCTGATTCTTGTGTCTTCCAAGATCTGGCTACGAAGAAGACAATTGGTAGAGGACGTGAGGAAGGGGGCTGTATGTACTTGAAGATGTTTCTTCGCTTGCTTGCACAAGTGTTGCGTCCCCACATCAAATCCATTGTCGTCTTGGTCATCCTTCTCTACATAGTCTTCAAAAGTTAGATTCTAGTTTTCAATCTCTTTCTAGTCTAGAGTGCGAGTCATGCCAACTTGGCAAATTACATCGTGTTAGTTATACACCTCGAGTTGTTAAACGATCATCATCTCCTTTTTTATTAGTTCATTCAGATATTTGGGGTCCATGTCGTGTGGTTTCCAATTCAGGATTCAGATATTTTGTTACTTTTGTCGATGACTATTCCAGAGTTACTTGGTTATATTTAATGAAAGATCGTTCAGAATTATTTTCTATTTTTCATGCATTTATATCTGAAATTTATACTCAATTTGGCATGCGTGTTAAAGTTCTGCGTTCGATAATGCTAAGGAGTATTTTTCCACATCCTTTTCTGATTTTATGACTCAACATGGTATGGTCCATGAATCTTCATGTCCCGATACTCCACAACAGAATGGTATTGCTGAACGGAAGAATAGGCATTTATTGGAAGTTACTAGATCCATGTTATTTGAGATGAAGGTACCGAAAACCTTTTGGTCGATGCTGTTCTAACCGCATGTTATCTCATTAATCGCATGCCTTCTTCTATTCTACAAGGTGGTATTCCTTTTTCCACCTTGCTTCCTAGTGAACCACTATTTGTCTTACCACCCCGTATCTTTGGTTGTGTCTGTTTTGTTCGTGATTATCGACCCGAAGTATCAAAACTTGATCCCAAAGCACTCAAGTGTATGTTCATGGGTTATTCCCGAACTCAAAAGGGATATCGCTGTTATTCTCCATTACTGAGAAAATATTTTATAACATCTGATGTTTCATTTTTTGAATCCACTCCTTATCATAATGTTCCAATTGATGTGTTTGAATTAGATGAAGACTTGTATTTAACCACCATTCGGTCTACTATTCCCAATGTTTCACCAGTATCTACAGAGAAACCACCTCCTCTCCAGGTTTACACACGACGTCATCGTGATGCTACTCCTGCTCCCCCTGCTCCTCATGTCACTACTACGTCGACTTCAGCTCCAAATCCGCCATTAGCTGTCCCCCCTCTTGTATCTGATCTTGATCTTCCTATTGCTCATCGCAAAGGTACACGTACTAGTACTCAACATTCTATTGCAAATTTTATTTCTCACTCTTCTGTGTCTCCTACATTTCGAGTATTTTTAACTACTGTTGAACAATTTCCTATCCCCAAATCTGTTGCTGAGGCGTTACAAAGTTCTGGTTGGAGGACAGCAATGGAAGAAGAATTACAGGCTCTTGAGATTAATCAAACTTGGGACTTAGTACCACTTCCTCTAGGCAAAACTGCTATTGGTTGTCGATGGGTGTATGCTGTAAAAGTTAACCCCGATGGTTCTCTTGCTCGTTTAAAAGCAAGACTTGTTGCAAAAAGGGTATGCTCGGGTGTATGGGGTTGACTATCTAGACACATTTTCTCCTGTTGCCAAACTTACTTCTGTTCGTATTTTGATCTCTCTTGCTGCAACGTATAATTGGCCTTTATTTCAGCTTGATGTTAAGAATGCTTTCTTGAATGGCACTCTTCATGAGGAAGTTTATATGGAGCAACCTCCGGGGTTTGTTGCTCGGGGGAGTCTGGACTAGTTTGCAAATTAAAAAAATCTTTATATGGTTTGAAACAATCTCCACAAGCATGGTTTGGAAGATTTTCTGAGGTTGTATTGTCTTTTGGGCTATCAAGATGTGGAAATGATCATTCTTTCTTTTATAAACAATCAAGGGGAGGCAAGCTATTCTTGATTGTGTATGTTGATGATATTATCATCACGGGAGATGACTTGGTTGGTATAGCTGAGCTAAAAGCCTATCTTCAACAGCGTTTCAAACTAAGGACTTAGGAAAATTGAAATATTTCCTAGGAATCGAAGTGGCACAATCACAAAAAGGTGTTGTTCACAAACGCGAAAATATGTCTTGGATTTGCTCACCGAGACAGGTATGTTGGGATCAAAGCCTCTTGATTCACCCATGGAACAAGGGGTTAAATTAGTTGCTGATGGAGGAGAAATTCTTAATAATCTGAGAGATATAGAAAGACTGGTAGGTAAGCTGAATTATCTAACAGTTACTCGACCGACATTGCTTTTCCCGTCGGTGTAGTAAGCCGCTTTTTGTCTTCCCCTCGTACATCTCACTGGGATGCAATTATTCGGATATTGAGGTATTTGAAGAAAGCTCCGGAAAAGGAATTCTCTACCAAAACCATGGTCATAACAGGGTTGAAGGTTTTTTTGATGCTGATTGGGCTGGGTCTCTAGATGATAAAAGATCAACTAGTGGATATTGTACCTTAGTCGGAGGAAATCTGGTATCATGGAAAAGTAAGAAACAAAGTGTTGTTGCTTGCTCTAGTGCTGAGTCAGAATATAGGGCCATGGCACAAGTGACGTGTGAATTAGTGTGGATTCGACAGTTATTGACTGAGTTAGGCTTTAAAGATTTAGTACCCATGACTCTGTGGTGCGATAATAAAGCTGCTGTGCATATAGCTTCCAACCCCGTGTTTCATGAAAGAACAAAACACATTGAGGTCGATTGTCATTTTATCCGAGAGAAGTTGCAAAATGGAGTAATTCTTCCCAGTCATGTTCGAACCAGTGAACAACTTGCAGACATCTTTACTAAGTCCTTGGGTAATGGGAGGATAGAACATATTTGTAACAAGCTGGGCATGATTAATATTTATGCTCCAGCTTGAGGGGGAGTGTTAGGAGTAAGAAGGGTAAATTAGTCTTTACCACTTTTAGGGTTTATTTTTTGATGTATATATATTAAAGTTTATTGAATAATACAAAGTAACTTTTCTCTACAGATTAACAATTAAAGGCAACCCCTTGCTTGCAGCGGCCAATTCCATCAGCTCCAGCTGTTCATCCTCCATAAGCTCCATGGATTCCTTGGCAATTCTGCGAGCAGTAGCCTTCTCCACTGCAGCTTTTCGTCTCTCTTCTTGTTTTTCTCGACGAAGCTCTTCTTTTTGTCTCTTTTTCTCCGCCTTCCAAACAAAAAAACCAGAGAAGTTGGTAAAGAAAAGAGAAAAGAAGAGATGCTACTTAACCAATCAAATAAAGCAAAAGAAACTAACTAGTGAAAATGCAATATCAAGCTCAAATACTTACCTTAGATTCTTTTTGCAAATACTACTCCCGTCGCTCGATTCTCGCCTTTGCTCACGTAGCAATCTCTCCTCCTCTCTCTGCTGTTCACGCATCAACCTTTCTTCTTCCTTCCTTCTTTCATGATCAAATCTTTCCATCTCTTTCCTCATTCGTTCCTCGACGCAATAGAAAAATACAGGAGATCGGTACATGCCAAAGTTTTCTCCACAAAGCTCACATATCCTTAACACTCAGCACAACTCTTCAAAAAGGAAAAGGAGGAAAAGTGAGGGACAGGGAAAGAAAATCAGTCAATGTCCAAAGTTTTCTCTCGATCTTCTTCGCATTAACAGGTTTCAGTATCCTCTCGCTTTCCGCACCCACTCTCATTCCATCCACTTTCCTTCATTTCGCAAACAAAGACTAAAGAGAGAATCGAGCCAAAAGGAAACTCCTTTTGTCCCTTGTCACACTTTCATTGAGAACTCATGACGATTGGCGACCCAATGTGAAGGAAGATGGAAAGTATGATGACGAAAACAATGCCGAATACCTCCGATAAAACTCCAACATTCATGCAGAGAATATCCGCTTAGGTTTAGTGCGATGGTTAATCTTTTTTTGTTTAATATCAGTTCTAAATTTGACCTTGTAAGCAAAGAAGGTTGTTATCTTTAAACGAAATCAATGTCATGAGTTCCCACCCATTGTAAAACAAGGAAGTAGGTACATCGACCGAGCTCTAGTCGTATGACGGTTGTCCTCCACGAATCAATCGAACAAGAATGCACACTAAACCACAGCGCCAATGAATCGCCAAGTCACACGATTTGATAATGCGGGCTACCTTTCCTAATACATAACATGAGGAGGCAATTATATTGTTGATGCAGGGAATGACCTCTTAGTAAGACCAAGAAAAGGCTGCAGCGAATGAACGATAGAAAATGCTGGATCAGCGGAGATTGACTAATCAATGTGTGATATTCACTAATCGACCATATATAATAGAAAACTTCCTGTGGGCAAAACTCGTCAACATCCACGGCCATGTACCATTCCAAGTGATTCACAGAACACACACCTCTCTCATTCTTCCTTCTTATAGCCAGCACGGAAGTAGACTCCATGCTATTTATTTGATACATGTACAAGCACGAATGTCGGCTAAAAGGTTACCTTTATACCCAGTAGTGCCGCCATTAACTGAAAAATGAACTCTGGGTGACCAGGCCAAGCTGCTCCTGTGACCAAGTTTCCATCGGTGAAGCAGCGATCGATTGGATCAGGTTCTAACCATGTGGCACCGGCTGTACATTTCTTCCCCTGCAACAAATCACAATGAATACACCGGTTATACCCTGATGATCTCAAGATACAATAACACAGAATGCCATTCAACTTCAGAAAATTTTCATGTCAAATGCTAAAACTCAACGGGGCCTCACATTCCACTTGGCTCTAATTTCATTTCATCACACTTTAATACCACACCAATCTGTTGAAAAGCCTTATACATTTAAACTTGAATAGCAGATAAGGGACATGTGCCTATCTCCGTGACTTTTTCTGATACATTCTACCTTAGTGTTCGATTGAAATATGGAGAAGTTCACAATCACGAGACGCCAAGAGTCGCAGTTAAAGTAGTCGCCACCACAAGAAGTTCCTCAAGATCATTATGAGCATTCTCAAAAGACCGATGAATTTATACAGAAACTCCTACAACTGCTACCAGATAACATGCTAATCAACAGTTTTGTCCCATTATTAATATCCATTATCCGAAACTACCCCAGGCGGCCAGAATCTACTGCCCATGGCAAATGGAGGCAACCGGCTTCTTGGCCTCCATCAAATCCTTAACTAGAGCAATCACTTTCCCATCCAAGGCCAAATATTCTGGGGCACGACCTCCGGGGATGACAAGGGCATCATAACTTGAGGCATCCAAACCCTCAAAGTCAGGCCGTAAGAGTAAAATCATGGCCAGGTTTCTCGCCGTAAGTCTGGTCACCTTCAAAATCATGAATTGCAGTTGGGCAAGTGTCACCACTCTTCTTCTTGGGGCATCTGCATCAACATGGCACCCTAGAGCTTGAAGAGACTGAAAAGGTACGTATACCTCATAATCTTCCATGTAGTCCTATAATAGCAAGCCATGGGCAAAAGGTTTTATCAAACTCCACTTAAACTGTATGGCCTCATGACATGTTAAGTAGAAGCGAGCTCGTGACAAACTGCCCAAATTCATGCACAAGCGCAACTATGTTGTTACTGATCAAAACAGTAAACAAGAAAATAGAAAACCAGAAGCTATATTTTTGTGAAGAGGAAGAGAAGCGCAGAGAAACAGAACACAAACTTGCATACGTCTGTTCTAAAGGAAACTGTCAAGTACAGGACAACTTAAACAAAGCAAAAACTGCTCACGTACGTGCAACACATAACTGCACATAAACGTGCTATTAACTTCCTAGAAAATAGCAAAAACACTAAATAAATAACTAAATTAAACTTGGCTGTTTTTTAATAAAAAAAAACAGAGTAAAACAGAGCAGAAAACAGAACATAAAACAACAGAAAAAACAGAGTAAAAAACCAAAAACAGAAAACAGCAACCGAGACATTATAATCCAACAAACTCCTCCTTGGATCAGTTGCTGCTGCATACTCCAATTTTCTTTCTTAATACTTCAAATCTTCCAGCTTGAAGTGGTTTTGTAAACATGTCTGCAAGTTGATCTTCAGATCTGCAATATACCAACTTAACTTCGCCACTTTGTTGCACCTCACACAGAAAGAAAAATTTGACTTTGAAATGCTTGGTTTTGCCATGGAAAACTTGATTCTAAGATATTGCTAAAGCGGCCTGATTATCCACATTAATTTCAATGCAATCACTGGAATTCAACCACAAATCCTTCATTCTCTTCTTTAGCCACAAAGCTTGATTTGCAGCTGCAGTAGCTGCTATAAACTCAGCCTCTACAGTAGACTGAGCTACAATTTCTTGCTTTTTAGAACACCAGGAGAAACAAGCGAGAACCAAGACTGAAACAATACCCGGACGTACTTTTCATGTCATCCACCGAACCAGCCCAATCACTATCGAAAATCCTTGTAAATTAAACTTCGACATTTCTTAAACTTCACACCAAAGAACAATGTTCCTTTGAGATACCTCAAGACCCTTTTTGCTGCAATCAAATGTAACCGACTAGGACTACTCATAAACCCGGATAAAACACTCACAACAAATAGAATATCTGGTCTGTTCTTTGTAAGATACATGAGACACCCAATCGACTTCTATACATAGAAGCATCTACTGCATCTGTTCCATCATTCTTCTGCAACTTTTCTTTAGCAGCCATAGGAGTGCTTACACTTCGACAATCTTCCATCTGAAACTTCTTTAGAATTTCTTTCATGTATTTTTTCTGATAGATGAAGATCTCATATGAAGCCTGTTTGACTTCCAAACCCAAAAAATAAGCCATCTTTCCCAAGTCGACATCTCAAAAACTGCAAATAGATCTTGCTTCACCTTCTCTATCAATTCCATATCATTCCCCGTCACTAATAGATCATCTACATAAAGTGACAGAATTACAACACTGTGATTCACCTTCTTGACATAAAGAGTGAACTCACTTAAGCTTTTCACAAAACCAAAATCTTGCAAATATCGATCTATCTTCCCATACCAAGCTCTTGGAGCTGCTTCAGTCCATATAGAGCTTTCTTCAACCTGTATACACTCTCTTCTTGCCCTTTGATACTAAAGCCTTCAGGTTGTTCAACAAAAATCTCCTCCTCAAGCTCTCCATTCAAAAATGCAGACTTGACATCTAACTGAAATATAGGCCACCCCTTCTCTGCTGCAATAGCTAACAGTAACCTTATTGTATCAAGTCGTGCAACATGAGCAAATGTTTCAGAATAGTCTACTCCCCATATTTGTGCATAGCCTTTCACCACCAGTCTAGCTTTGTGCTTATTGACAAACCATCGGGATTAAGTTTTGTTCTAAACACCCACTTAACCCCAATCACATTCTTATCGATGGTCTGTCAACAAGCTCCCATGTGTGGTTTTTCTGGATCATTGCAATCTCCTCCTGCATTGCTGCAATCCACCTTTGATCCTCCTTAGCTTCCACAAAGTTAGATGGTTCGAGCATTGCCACATTGCTTCTTTCATAGATTTCAGCAAATGACCTTGTGCCCCTCATTGGTAAATCATCCACACTGTCTTCCAATCCATCTATAACTTCATCAACCTCTACATCTGTTGCAGGTTGTTTTTCGAACTGCTGCTTTTCTGCACTCTTTCCTTCCATCCAATTCCACTCATCTTCCTCTAGAAAAACAACATCTCTGCTTACAGTCACCTTCCCTGTCATAGGGTGAAAAATCCTATAAGCCTTTGATTGGAGACTGTACCTAATGAAGATTCCAAGCTCAGCTCTTTTATCCAACTTGTCCCTCTTGACCTCAGGAACATGAGTGTAACACAAACACCCAAAAACCTTCAATTTTTTCACAAAAGGTTTAACACCATACCAGACTTCAAAAGGTGTTGACCTCTCTAAGGCCTTTGTGGGCAATCTGTTCAACAAGAACACTTCAGTATTAGCTGCCTCAGCCCAGAACTTCTTAGGCAACATCTTCTCCTGCATCATACATCTGGCCATCTCCATAATACTTCTATTTTTCCTCTCACTGACCCCATTCTGTTGAGGTGAATAGGGAGCAATGAACTGCTGCACAATTCCTGCTTGCTCACAATTCAACTTAAACTTGTGAGCAGTATACTCAGAACCATTATCAGACCTAAGCATTTTAATTTTCTTCCCACTCTGATTCTCAACTAAGGCTTTAAACTTCACAAACACATCAGCAACTTCAGACTTGGCTCGCAGAAAATAAATCCAACTCATCCTAGTCATATCATCAGTGAAGGTAATGAAATACCTGCTACCATTGAGAGAAGACTCAGACATAGGTCCACATAAATCTGTGTGGACCAATTGCAGCTTCTCACATGCTCTCCAGCCTCCTCCTTTGAAAGGAAATCTGGCTTGCTTGCCAAGAAGACAAGTTCTGCACTGTGGAAATTCCTCCTCCAAACTTGGCAAGTCATCTGCCAAGCTATTTCTCTACATAAACAACATGCTCTTCCTGTGAACATGCCCAAGTCTTTTATGCCATATCTCTGCATTTTCTTCTTTGCACTTTAAAGCCATTTGTTGCATCTCTTGTGGCTTGAACATGAAACTCTTGTCCTCCATTGGAATTCTTAGCACTTCTTTGCTATCTGCATTATTAATAAGACATTCCTTCCCTTCGAACTTCACTTTATAGCCCTTCTCAACTAATTGACCAACACTTAACAGTTATGGTCAATATTTGGCACAAAGAGAACATCACCGATCGCTTCACCTCCCGATTTCCTTCAATAGCCACTGTACCCTTCCCTTGCACTTCGATATACTGTCCATTGCCAATTCGACTGGACCCGACCGACCTGTCTAGACTCCTAAACAGCTTCGAATTGCCGTCATATGATTGGTACAGCCACTATCCACCAGCCATGCATCATTCCCAACAGAAGATTTAGAAAAGAAGCTACAAACAAGTGCTCTTCCTCGCTTTCATTCACTTTGCTACCTGGGCTTTTCCTACTTGCTGGTAATTTTTTTTTTTTTCTTTGCGAGATGGCTTCCATGTGACCCAACTTGTGACATCTTACGCATCTAGCATCAGGCTTTCTCCAACATCTAAAAAACTGATGATTAGTTCCACCACAGTATTGACAAGGCTTTTTGTTCATCTTCCATTTGCTAGATCCACCGGAATTTCCTTCTTTTGCTACAAACTTGGAGTCACCAGCATTTTCTCTGGACTGAATCCATTTCTTCCCTTTGCTTCCATCATTTGATTTCACTCTAGCTTGCAGCACACCCTCTACAAACTCTTCTCTTCTCATCGGTCTTCAGTGCTCCTGTGCTTGCTGCAGAGCATTTAACAATTCTGCAAGCTTTATATCGGGTAAGTCTCTTGTATTTTCCGAGATGCTATGGTGGCTTCGAACTTCTCTCGGAAGAGACACCGGGATCTTCTTAACAAGCCTTTCATCCTTCAAGTCAGTCCCTAAAACTCTAATTTTTCAGCTATCCCAACCAACCTATCGAGTACTCCTTCACCGACTCGAATCCTTCATCTGCTGTCTCTCAAACTCCCTCAAGAGATTCAACACCTTCATGCCTCTTATCTTCTCATCTCCCTCGTATTCATCCTTCAAGAAATCCCATATTGCCTTTGCAGAATCACATCTCATGATCCCTGTGAAGATAGTGGGTGAAACAGCAGCATACATGCATGACTTTGCCTTGGCCTTCCTTGTGATTCTCTCTTTATGGTACTTTATCTGATTCAATGTCGGATTGTCTGGAAGTGGAGCAACCTCATAATCATCCTCCACAGCCTCCCATAAATCATGACCCTCCAAGAATGCCGTCATCTTGACAGCCCAAGCCTGATAATTTTCCCCAGTAAAGATTGGAGTTGCCATTGCAGAGAATCCACTCGATCCTGTCTCCATCACCCTTTAACTTCTTTACACTTCGATACTTGCTTCACTTCACAGTCCCTCAAGATCATACACGCTCTGATACCATTGTTGTTACTGATCAAAACAATAAACAAGAAAATAGAAAACCAGAAGCTATATTTTTGTGAAGAGGAAGAGAAGCGCAGAGAAACAGAACACAAACTTGCATACATCTGTTCTAAAGGAAACTGTCAAGTACAGGACAACTTAAACAAAGCAAAAACTGCTCACGTACGTGCAACACATAACTGCACATAAACGTGCTATTAACTTCCTAGAAAATAGCAAAAACACTAAATAAATAACTAAATTAAACTTGGCTGTTTTTAATAAAAAAAAAAGAGTAAAACAGAGCAGAAAACAGAACATAAAACAACAGAAAAAACAGAGTAAAAAACCAAAAACAGAAAACAGCAACCGAGACATTATAATCCAACAAACTACTCATAATGTCTTGTGCTCCCTTTCAGATAAAGTATAAATTCAACAATATGAGCAATGTAACTCGTTTTCCTATTTAGTCATTCTTTGATTGAAAAGTGAATTTGATTAGTTGAATAGCAGAAAAATAAAATAAGTTAAATGAACCATCCATCAAGGATAAGGATAAGTATTGGGTCCATGACAGTCTTCACCTGGAATTGCTTAAGAGTAACCAGCCACTTGGAAGGACTACTCCTCCTGTGACAACTAACCCTGACAATCATAGACTCACCTAGAACAGAGATCTGTAATGTTGTTTAAAACAGAATGGCGGTAATTGACCCATGAATTAGATGGAACCAAATGCGGATTTAACTGAGTGGCTCAACTGCTATTTTAATATAAAGAGCTAATCCAATGCAAGTTAGCACCAATTCTTTTCGGGAAATATTTCTCTTGAATAATATTTTCACATATCATAATTACCATACTTCACTTCCATAACTCAAATACCGCCGACTCATCTGTACCACCAGTTCAGACAAGGACACAAGTAAATTCAACTAATCATCCCAATTATGTAATTAACCTGTATAAGCTCAATAAAATGTGTTACAATCCAAAACGACATCACTCTGCACTTTTGCCGTCCATAACTCACTCTCTTGAGAAACTAGAAGCTTTAATTGACAGCCAAACAGAATGCACCGGAAAATGAAAAAAAAAATTGAGTAATTTATTTGAAAACATTTTCAGACAATACTCTTGGAGCACATTCCAATACCGATATAGAGAGGTTAGGAAGTATCCAGCGATCCATAGCAGAGAACCAGCTCCAAAAAGCTCAAGTAAATAGAAAAAGATGGATTACTAGTCAGTTGAAAAGAAATAGAAGCAGGAACACAAGTCATATACGCCATTACTGCCCAAATGTTCAGTAAATTCTCAACACATACCCCACATAAAAATAAGATCCGTTTTTTTCGACCCAGTAATGCTGCCGCCCAAAGCCTTCACAAAAGACTGGATGAACTCAGGATGTCCAGGGTATGCAACCCCAGTCACAAGATTGCCATCAGTAATACAGTGTGACAGGCTCTCAGGTTCAACCCAGTGAGCACCTGTAGCAATCAGTACAGGTCCCACAGTAGGATATGCTGTGCACTTGCGACCTTTAACAATATTTGCAGCAGCCAAAATCAATTGGCTATGACAAATAGCGGTAATCGGCTTTCCAGCATGAGAAAATTTGCTGACGAAGTCTACAACAGATTGATCCATCGCAAGATACTCCAGAGCTCGTCCTCCTGGCATGACTAGGCCATCATAGTCACTGAATTCGATTTCAGTGAATGTGGCATTTTATGTAAAATTGTGCCCCCGAGAATCGGAATAAGTCTGCACAGCGTAGAAGGTAAAGCTCAAAAAGGAGTAATTAACGCCTACAGATTGAGAAAAGACAAACCAATGTCCCAGCTCTTTAAGAGCTCAATGGAGATTAAAGATGATATATGTAAGCAATAAAAGAAATCTATGAGGCTGAAAGTCTGATATGTAAATTATCAAATGTTGTAGTATGGTTTCTTCTATATACACATGAGAAAAGAATTACATGAGTATTTTGATATTGTTAGATTAGATAGATGTTGAAATTATTAAAAAGTTCTCAGTAAACTGAGAAGATATTTTAAATACATCATTGATTTTTTCTTGTGTGTAAGAAAAATAAAAATGTCCATAATCTCCTTGCAATCCACATTACTTCCAAAACAAGCGCCGCATCTTTTGTAACAATGATATGTCCCCATACTGAATGCGTTTGTGAAAATAGACAATCATACAACATCCCTTTGAATTCCTAGGCTACCACACAGAAATAGATAAATTACAGGTTCTCACAGCAACTGGACAGTAGATTATTCCATGGATAACAGAAGTCCAAGGACTTGGATTGCTGAAACTAAAATACAGGTAATGACTTAACAAAATGCTTGAAGCAGAACGGGTATCTAGACGATTTTCCTAGTCAATGAGAGTTAGTTATGGACACTGAGATGTATAAGGCCAATGATAAGAAGACAAGTATGACTGTGAGATGTTGACATATGCCGTAAGGGCAAAGAGTGTTCTCTTTTTTCTTTTTTAACCCAAAAATATGAAGATGACACTTTTTGAATGCTTTGAATTTCATGTGAGAACATGAAGAGACTTGTTCTAAATCATGCTATTGACAGGACTGTCTTCTAGTTCAGTTAGGTCTTTCTATTTTCTTTTGTACTTCATCTAATTTTAATATTTAATGTGAACTTAATGGGTAGCTTGAAATATTTTTCTATTTATACCAGTGCTTACTTATCACATACTCTTTTTGGACATTAGTTTAATGACTATAATGACTTACATGCTCTTCAAGTAATAGCCTTTTTCAACTCGATGTAGATCATGCTCAACATTTCTAATTTAATTCATCCGCCTCTGCAATATTCACATTGATGTAGAACAATCATAAATGCTTTATGAATTTCCTTTCTTTCTCAAGAACTTGAGATGAGATCACATGTAGATGCTCAAACAGCAGAATCTCACTGTCACCTAGTGTACCTGGGACTCATCTAGCACATTCAATATGATGTAGTTGACAATAACTACCAAGGAGAGGGAAGCGAAGTTTGACAGGCACATGAATTCAATCAATCATTCAACAATAACAGGTCTCATTAAAGTCTGCTAATATCAAGCGGAAAATCAACAAAACTAGGAGTAAGGTTTTATTCCCATCGGGGTTGGTAGTCATGTCATGTAACGCAGGCATCGCTAAGAAAGTGAAATTTCAAAACGCCCATTGTACTTTGGACCCTTTAGAAAATGATCGAGTATGTATATTTTTCAACTCAATCGAGGCCATGTACTTCTCAAATAGGCGAAATAGCACTTCTGCAGGTCTTCGTTACTCTATAGGTGTGTTGCATTCCCTGTAGTATCAGACACTTGTAAGATAATCCTTAGTGCTGTTAAAGGAATCTAAACTTAAATGCCAACCACTTGTGCTCGGATTTATTTGTTTCCATAAGAGGACCCCTTCTCCTATTGTGATGCGACTCGCGCGTTTTAATGAAGCAAACGAAACCTTGATAGATGATTCAGAAGGAGACACCATACATACATGAACGGTATAGATGGATTTACAACCGAAAGACGTTTAGAGTATCAAGTTACCAATGATCCAAAAAGGTGCCACGTTACATTTTATCCTTACTCGAGGCATCCCATCATCGTGGTCAATAACCTATTTCTAATCGAACACACGATGGCCAAATTCAGAACTCTGCTACAAATCTTCAAGTCAACTAGTTTAAACTTCTCAACTACGGTTCACTTACAAAGGCAACCCGTTCTCGAAAACGGGCGTCCCCAACAGAATCAAGGAACACTAAAGCAAAGCCAGAGAAACTAGAATCTCTCCTCCAATGCCATCGGCTGGAGAGAAAGACACGGATAGACATGGACCAAAAAAACGAGAAGAGACGTAAAGGAGCTAGATTAGCGGGACCGGGGGGGGGACGGAGAGAGACACAGTGACCGCTCATTTGGTGAACGGCGGTGCAGCAAACATCGACCCGACGAGGACGATGTGAGATATGAGCAGAGTCCGCAGCTGAACGATCGGTCGAGGCTTTGGCGGAGGTGGAAAGGGCGTCGGCCGAGGCGGAGGCGGAGGTGGGCGTCATCGTCGGAGTCGGGGGCGACGGAGTCGCGAGAGGTCGTCGGGGCGGAGGTGAAGGCGGAGGCGGCGTCGGAGGCGTCGGAGGCAACCGCCTTGAGGAGCGTCGGAGTTGGGGGCGTCGGAGTCGCGAGAGGGCGTCGGGGGCGGAGGCAGAGGTGGCGTCGTCGGCGTCGGAGTCGGGGGCGACGGAGGCAACCGGCTTGAGGGGCGTCGGAGTCGAGAATGGAGAGAGAGAGCTCGTCGGCGAGAATAGAGAGAGAGAGCAGAGGAGGGGAAGAGAAGCAGCTGTGCGCGAGAATGGAGAGAGAGAGCAGAGGAGGGGGAAGAGAAGCAGCCGTGCGACTTTTTTGTTCTCCTCCGCAACGGAACGGAACGGAGAAGGGAGAGAGAGAGAGAGGACGATTCGACCGGGGGCGTAGGCATCGCAGAGGAGAGCAGAGCAGGGAGCGTCATAGTGGTGGGCCCCACACGCGGCCCGCGTGAATTTTGAACACCTAACGCCCTCGCCTACGCGGCGCCACGTGTCGATCGCTGAGTGGTTTTACCCACCGCCCACGTGGAGGTAAAACCCACCCAATATTTTCTCAATTTTCTCTATAAAAGCTGTTGTTCGTGTACGGACACGGGGGAGGAATTCGAAAAATTTGACAGCAAAAACGTGAGCGGCCTTCCTTCGGTTTTGGGAGAGAAAATAAGAAAAAAGTTAAAAGTCAAAAGGAAAAAGAGAGAGAGAACAGGAGAGAGAAGACGTAAGTAGACAGGCAGCAGGGAAAAAAAAGAAAAAAAGAAAGAAAGGGGAAACCGCGTCGTCTTCTTCGCGCAAGGCGGGCCCTCGACCATGCCAGCACCACCCGCGCCGGTAGCCGTGCCGCCGACCACCGCTCTCCGCCGGCGACCCACGAGCCTTCTCTGCTCCACTGTCGCTCCGCCGATCTGTTGCCGGAGCTGCAACCCAAAACCAGCGCCCCTCCTCCGCCCAGATCTGCTCAGCGCCTCTGCTCGAGCTTGAAGCCGGTCGCTGCACCTCCTCAACCGAGCGACTAACCGAGCCGCTTCCACCGCGCCAGATCCGGACGCCGAGCCACCAGCCACCTCTGCGCCGCACTACCGCACCGACCCGCGAAGCGCTCCATCGGCCATTGCCCTACATCACTGCTGGTCGCACCACTGTGGCCCCGACAGGAGACGCCATTCCTGCTTCTGTCCCTCAGCATCTCTCCGCTGGACGCCGCGTTTCACCGGAGCTCCGAGCCCTCGAGCCCTTCGCCGGCCACCTCCGTTCGTCACCTGCTGCAGCCCCGCCGGACACCGCGTCACTTCGCCTGCATCCCGTGGGTCTTCGACCTTCGTCACCGTCCCTGCACGCCACCCGAGCCCTCCGCCCGAGCGTCGCCGCTGCTCGAGTGCTGCTGCCGCCTCCGCCCCTTGCCGGAGCTCCGACCGACGGCGGATTGGCCACCCTCGCCGCCACCTACACGAAGCTGCCAAGCGTCGTTAGGAAAGAAAAGCAAAAAGGAAAAGATTAGGTAGTTTTTTTTTTTTTACTTTATTTTATTTTGTTATTTTACTTTATTTTTTTAGTATAATTATTTCTTTATGCATAATTGAAAATTTCAACGTACCATTTGATTCACAACCGCGCATGAGTTTTTTATTCCATCTATAAGACTTTAGATGGAATAATTAATCAAACGGAAGTAAAATTGATATTTTGATCTTTAAGACTTAAGATCAATTTATCGATTTTATTAGCGAGATAATATCTATTATCTTAACGACGTATGATATCTTTGATAATTTTGAATGGTTTGTCTTGTCTTGATTGTTTTATTTAATTTGAAATATGTTTGAGTTAGAATATCGCATGCTTTAAGGTCATTTACATATTTAGTCTAAGCATTTTATTTATCCTGAATTTTCGAAATAAAAAATATATAAAAAAACATAAATTTAAGATGTTAGATTTTTGTTTTATTAATTTTCAATTTTAATTTCGAGTTTTATAAAAAAAGCAAAAAAAAAAAAAAAAAAAAAACAAACAAAAAGAAAACTTATGGCATTCTTTGCACGTCATTGCATGTTAATATAAAATTGCACGTAGTTTAATTTTAGATAATATTTTCTAATTTATTATAAGTTTAGATCTTTTTTCTAGGTAGATTGCATTAGGGATTTCTAAATTATGATAACATTCTAGTTTAAATTAGGGTTTGGCTTAACCTAATTTTTATAAATTGGATGATATCACAATCTTGATAACATTTCTCTTGCAATTTTCTAATCCTGAATTTCATGAAAAATACCAAAAAAAAAAAAAAAAAAATCATCTTAGAATAAATTAATTCCATTCTTTAGGATAGATTGCATCCTTATTAAGAAAACACAAAAAATATTATGTGCGTGTCATCTAGAATTAGGTTCATGAAATGCATGTCATTTAATGATTGTTTCTAGGTCCATTTAGTTAAAAATTGTCCGTCATTAGAATTAGGTTATTTGGTTATATTGTATTGCATATATATTAGATTTTATTAAATAAAAGAAAATTCTTAAAAAAATTGAGAAATTGCGTGTTAATTAGAAATCATATTTAGAAATGTCGATGTGAATTTTAATCTAACACTGCAGATGATTTCATTGCTATGAGGTAAGTCTTACAATTTATTCATTGCTTTTATCTAGGTGTTAAATTGATGGTTTGCGCACCCGCATGATCACTTTACATGTTAGGGAAGTGAATTAAAATCAATTCAATTTGCTTGCCAAACATTTTTCAAAAATAAAAGAGAAAGGTACTGAAAGAACGTTAGAGAAATCTAGCGTAATCAAGTCCCCGAACTCACAATCTCTGGTTCATAGGAGTAAAATAATTCTCTCGTTATTTTACTTAGGTGTCTAATCGGCCTACCATAAACTAATTAGTGGCGACTCCTAGATAAAATCCATTTGCATGTTAAAAAAAAATTGAACCTAAGTTGTGAATTGGTATGGGCTTGGAAGAGCTCAAGTTAAGTCTAGGCTTAACAATCCATTAGCCAAACCCTAGGTGGTTCACCTCGAAATTTTGGTCGCGACACCTATCAACATCCCTATGACACGGTCCACATACAGAGCATGATCCAAGACCGTCTGTGATAGGCCGTGTCACGCACAAGGGCTGATCCAAGGCCAGCCCACGATCAATCTAGGAACGGTATGGACAAAGGTCCATGTGCGACCCATGATCAACTCGTGAGCAATGTTCGGCCAGCCCATGTGCAACTTGTGGCCGTTCACCTTCTCTCGTGTCAGGCGTGTCAAATGACCCTGCAGACTTGATTTTGCTTTTGACACACGCCCATGGTCTTCCCAAGGACCTATTATGTACATCCATTGAGTAGCCTGTTGTGTAGCCTTATAATCATGATGCGGATTCAAAATGCACCGTTGGATTGAAGGGAAGATCAACGGCCAAGAATAGACCCGATCTTGTATAAATAGGGGTCCCTCCCTCTCATTGTAACAGTTCGTTCACAAGTGAATATACACTCTCTTTGCCCATCCAACTCTTGTGTTCGTGCGTACTTGTGTAAGGCTAACTTGAGATCGATAATCTTAAGGCCACACTGTGGCACCCCTCGACGGCCCCCGATCCATTAGGGTCGCCACAGTCCGCACTACCTTTCACTTTCCCTATTAACATGTTACTCTTATACCATTTCAATTGCAGCGGGTCCATACAACTTGGGGGTTTACATTTTTTTTTTTTTATTCGATCGGTCCCTTGCGCAATTTATATGCGGAAGCACATCCAACAACTCCCTTCCTTATATTCAAAAACAATGCACACCTACTAAACATTTATAGGTAAAGGCCGTACACTTTTTTTTTATTTACTTAAATCAGATGGACATCATTCATCGGTACATCAAAATGTCATAGTCTTCTACATTCGGCTACACTCCAAAAGATGACCGATGTTTCCTCAAACAGTCATACACTTTAAGTCCATCGATCGTGTCGGCGTCCAAAAGCTCCTTCCCTTGCTATCCTCCTCCTCACGGTCACATCCAACCGTTCAAACCCTCTACTAATCTGAAATGTTATCCCCAAAAGGGGTGAGTACAACCACTCGGCGAGATAGGAAATCCAATAACAACTCAATGCATCATGCATATCATCATACATGCATATGCATCATCGTGCATATCACACCATCATTAGCCAGCCATGCACATACAATCATGCATCATCGTGCATATCACACCATCATTAGCCATGCATCACCATGCATATCACATCATCATTAGCCATGCATCACCATGCATATCATATCATCATTAGCCATGCATCACCATGCATATCACATCATATCATCATTAGCCATGCATCACCATGCATATCATATCATCATTAGCCATGCATCACCATGCATATCTCATCATAGATCAATTTCCACTTTTACTTATCAATTGATCCCCACATTATCTTTTCTCAAATCATCAAATTCACCATCATCACCATCCCTTCGGGCAGAAACCTCCGACAGGATCCCAGCATTCCAGCCATCTCATGGCCACCGGGCTTCCGGCCCCCCACAGTCCAGGCATCTCGCATCTCAACTAGCATCACGAGGCATTCCCTTCGGGCAGAAACCTCCGACAGGGCTTCCGGCATTTACACTCCCTGGCCGGGCATCCCGCACCCAAATCCTGGTGTCGCGAGGAACCTCCGGGCATGTAACCAAGATACAACCGGACTTCCGGCCCCCCACATTCCGGGCATCCTAAAACTCCCAGGGAATCTCTGGAATTATGCCACTCGGCCACCAGATACCATCCTCCGCCACAACCTCTTACTCACATACCATTTTCCACTTTTTATGATCCTTTTCATCTTATTATTTCATGGCATATGAATCACACACACGCATCATGATTCATAATCATACATGCATCAATGCCATATAACAATGCATCATATTCATGTGCATACATACACCCATGTCATATAACAATGCATTATAACTCAATAAAACTCTTGGCCAATAAAGTAATCCACTTTTTATTTTATTATTATTTTATTATTATATTTATTTATTTTCATAAATATTTTATTTAATATTTATGATTTTCCAAAAATCATAATATTCAAACAATCATTAAACAAACAATTAAAATCACAATTTCACACAAATTCATGGCCAATTCGCATTTTACATAATTTCCCAAATTTCCACAAAATACACACAACATTCGGATCACGGCCAGATTGCACAGTTTTCGAATTAATTTAATTAAAATACACATATGACCTCCGAAAATTCCAAAATTTTACAGGATAATAGCCAACACATTTTCGTGAATTTTTCATGCAGAACTCTTAGCCAAATTCTTTATATATTAATTTATATAACTCCACGAAGCTTCTGGAACCTCTACCGTTTCGTTCAGAACGTACATCACCGAAAAACTTAGGTTTGACCCATCAAATCTCTTTCGTTTCTCCTGAAATTCGAGTATGTTATATATCAATGTGTCCTTTACAAGTTTCATGAAGATATCTAGGTTAAATAACCAAATTATAATCCTCTTTTAAGTCCTTGAAGTCTCAGGTGTCTCGGTTCACTTCAACAGAACCATCCGTCTCAAAGATCTAGCCGATTAGCTAGGCTATACTTGTTCATTTCTCTTAAAATTTGAGTATGTTGTAGTTTAGGATGTTACCAACAACTTCCATGAAGACAATAAGGTGAGATCTCCAACAGAAATCAACATGCAACCAAGAAATCAACAAAAGGTCAGTGAAGATTT
Organism: Eucalyptus viminalis; assembly: GCA_014182385.1. NCBI lineage: Eukaryota > Viridiplantae > Streptophyta > Magnoliopsida > Myrtales > Myrtaceae > Eucalyptus > Eucalyptus viminalis. The sequence goes on from CM024532.1 coordinate 36,565,409, forward strand.
CGCAGATCTGAGGTCTCCGTATAACAAAGCTTTTGACCCCACATATCACCATCGTTTTCCATGAAATTCGAGTATGTCATACTACAAGATGTTAGCTTCAACTTTCATGAAGACACCGAAGCCAAAATAGCACTCCAAGTACACATGCAAGCTCGGACAATCTACTGACTCCAGCAAACCGAACAAGAACAGTCACACGGTTTACAAATAACCAACTCTTACCTCGGTCTTTCGCACGAATCATACCTAAAATCTAACATGCAAACACCACAACAAACATGCAAGAGAAATTACGGACTCCACTTGCCTCCAAGATGAACACACAGCAACACACGGCGGCGTACGGTGGTCGGACGGCGGACGAACGGCGGACACACCTCCTCCTCTCTCTCGGCCGCTCCTCCTTTCCCTCTCGGTCTCTCCCTTTCTCGAACACTCTCTCTCTCTCTCACCTTTCTCGGCCAAAATGAAGCAAAGAAGAGCCGGCCACTCTCTCTCCTAACCCCCTTTTATTTCCCCAAAAGCTCATGATTACCTTGCCTCTCCAATTAACCAATGCATGCCCATCATCTTTGCCACTTGTCACACTAATTTTTGAATTGATTTGGGCTTGGGCTTAGGCCCATCCGGCCACTCCCCTTGGGCTGGTCGAATTCTCTCTTTCTTGGGCTCTAATGGGCCGACAAGCTTGGCCCACCAAGCTTTAGGCTAATGGGTCCAAGGCCCATTTCGAAAATTAATCCCCTTTTCCTTTTTTTTTTTTTTTTGAATTCCTTTCTATAAATATTTCTAAATTCAAATTTCATCTTGGCCAAAGTCTTGGGATATTCTTGCTCATTGAAATTTAAATCATAAGGCCAAGCATAGATTATTAATCTATTAAATCTAAATTTCCACAATCACAAGCACAAATCATCGAATTAAAAAGACTAATGGCTAAAACATAAGCCAGGGAAATTCAACACCTAATTAAAGACTTTAACACACCTTAAGGCTTGGCTTTGAATTTCTGGGATGCCACACACACGGTGTTTTGATCGATCTTAATCAACCGACCCGTGACACTTACTTGTGACTCACAAATGTGAGAGCAGATGGGAGAAATAATTAGCAACATCTATCAACAAAATAAATGAGTATAAGAAAAAGAAAATATGAATATAGAGAATATATATATATATATATATATATATATATATATATATATATATATATATATATATGCGTATTTACCTTACTAAATAACTTCTTATTTGCGTAGTTGGAATTGAAAAGCTCTCTTGAACCAAACCATGATAATCAACCTCCAATCAATAATTTTTCAATAATTCTATCAAATGTTCGAAAATAGGAGATCCTCCAAGATTGATTGACATGTAATATACCGCAAAATCCCATAAGCGCCACTACGAAGCCCGATCCCAATCCTGAGTAAAACCAATTAACAACAGAGCCACCTTCATTAGATTCATCTATCCATGATAATCAACCTCCAATCAATAATTTTTCGATAATTCTATCCAATGTTCGAAAATAGGAGATCCTCCAAGATTGATTGACATGTAATATACCGCAAAATCCCATAAGCGCCACTGCGAAGCCCGATCTCAATCCTGAGTAAAACCAATTAACAACAAAGCCACCTTCATTAGATTCATCTATCCATGATAATCAACCTCCAATCAATAATTTTTCGATAATTCTATCCAATGTTCGAAAATAGGAGATCCTCCAAGATTGATTGACATGTAATATACCGCAAAATCCCATAAGCGCCACTACGAAGCCCGATCCCAATCCCGAGTAAAACCAATTAACAACAGAGCCACCTTCATTAGATTCATCTATCCATGATAATCAACCTCCAATCAATAATTTTTCGATAATTCTATCCAATGTTCGAAAATAGGAGATCCTCCAAGATTGATTGACATGTAATATACCGCAAAATCCCATAAGCGCCACTGCGAAGCCCGATCCCAATCCTGAGTAAAACCAATTATCAACAAAGCCACCTTCATTAGATTCATCTTCGCTTGAATTGTGATCATATTGGCTCTCCATTTCATTAGGCTCCTCTCCCGGACAAACTTTCAAAAGAGGAGCTCCACAAAGTCCATTGTTGCCGCGATAAACAGATTGATCTTCTAGAGTGCTTAGATGGTTGCCTGATGGAATAGGGCCAGATAAATTGTTGAACGAAAAATCCATACAACTTAGAAAGTCTAAATTGGATATGCTAGAAGGGATTTCACCTGATAGCTTGTTATTGGATAGATCAAGTGATTCCAAATATCTCAAGTTTCCAATATCTGAAGGGATTTTTCCAATCAACTTATTTTGGGAGAGGTTCAAATTTTGAAGTCGAGCAAGCCTAGTTAGCCCTTCCGGTATTTGTCCTTGTAATGTGTTGCTTGAAAGGTCAATAGAAAATAAATATTGGAGAGAGCTGGTGAATTCTAGGCTTGTTCGTTTTATATTAACCATAATAGGAATCTTTAGCACGTCTTCCAAATATAAAGCATCGATGGAATCTTCCAAATATAAAGTATCAGTGGAATTGGCCCACATTAGGGAGAAGTCGCTAAAACAAGGAGGAATGACTCCAGAAAGGTTGTTATGGGCTAGGCTTAGATACTGGAGTTTATGAAGTTGACATAGCCATAAAGGAATGTCCCCAGTAAAGTAATTTCTACTAAGATCGATTACCTCAAATAGTCTAGAATTGCATGGAGGTATTCTTCCAGTAAATAGATTGTCACTAAGATCAAGAATTAACAAATCTTGCTTTAGTAAACATTTTGGAAGCACTCCATTAAAGCCGTTTTTATGTAGGCCTAGAACTTCCAAATGCTTCAAACCACAAAGAGAGCTTGGAATCTGACCATTTAACTTATTGTGTCCCAATGAAATCCATTGCAAAGAATTTAGCGACATCCCCAAACATCCTGGAAGTCTTCCGGATAGTTGATTTTTAGAGAGATCAAGATATAGCAATTCATGTGACATGCATAATGAATTTGGAATGTCACCACTGAAGTTATTTGCATAAAGTAACACCATCTTTAATTGTGGCATCTTTTTTCCAATAATTTCATATATGTTGCCTTTGAGCATATTACCTGAGAGATCTAAGAATTCAATAATAGATAAAATGTCGGGTAACCAATGGGGAACTTCACCTGAGATGCTAGCATTTGACATGTACAATCCCAAAATGTTTCTTTGAGTTCGAAGCCAGTTTGGGAATTCTGGTCCCACTTTGCAACTTGACAAGTCAATGGTTTTTATTTGGAAAGGAGGAACCCAAGATGCGCTAACATCTATAACAAGCTGGCTCGACCATAAATACAACTGGATCAAGCTGGTGAGATTTGCCAAGTGAAATTCGTTAACAACTCCATCCAATCGATTATTACTAAAGTCTATCACCTCTAGATTGGATAGCTGCCCAATACTTTCTGGAATGTTCCCGCTCAAATTATTAGAAGAGAGGTCCAAAAGTCTCAGAGATGATAATTGACCGATGGTAGAAGGAATAGGACCTGAAATTGACCAATGTGAAAGCGAAAGGAATTTGAGAACTCTAATGAATAACAATTCATATAACATGCATATAACATGCATAATGAATTTGGAATGTCACCATTGAGGTTATCTACAGAAAGTGATACAACCTTTAATCGTAGCATCTTTTTGGATAATTTCATATATGTTACCTTTGAGCATATTGCCCGAGAGATCTAATAATTCAATATTAGATAAAATGTCAAATAGCCTATAGAGAACTTTACCTGAGATGCTAGCATTTGACATGCACAATCCCAAAATGTTCCTCTGAGTTCGAAGCCAGTTTGGGAATTCCGGTCCCACTTTGCAATTTGACAAGTCAATGACTTCTATTTGGAAAGGAGGAACCCAAGATGCGCTAACATTTATAACAAGCTCGTTCGACAATAATATCAACTGGATCAAGTTGGTGAGATTTGCCAAGTGAAATTCGTTAACAACTCCATCTAATCGATTATTACTAAAGTCTATCAGCTCTAGATTGGATAGCTGCCCAATACTTTCTGGAATGTTCCCGCTCAAATTATTAGAAGAGAGGTCCAAATGTCTCAGAGATGATAATTGACCAATGATAGAAGGAATAGGACCTGAAATTGACCAATGTGAAAGCGAAAGAAATTTGAGAACTCGAATGAATAACAATTCATATAACATGCATATAACATGCATAATGAATTTGGAATGTCACTATTGAGGTTATTTACAGAAAGTGACACAACCTTTAATCGTAGTATCTTTTTTGGATAATTCCATATATGTTACCTTTGAGCATATTGCCCGAGAGATCTAACAATTCAATATTAGATAAAATGTCAAATAGCCTATGAAGAACTTTACTTGAGATGCTAGCATTTGACATGCACAATCCCAAAATGTTCCTCTGAGTTCGAAGCTAGTTTGGGAATTCCGGTCCCACTTTGCAATTTGACAAGTCAATGACTTTTATTTGGAAAGGTGGAACAAAAGATGCACTAACATTTATAACAAACTCGTTCGATCTTAAAATCAACCGAGTCAAGCTGGTGAGATTTGCCAAGTGAAGTTCATTAACAACTCCATCCAATCGATTATTATTAAAGTCTATCAGCTCTAGATTGGATAGCTGCCCAATACTTTCTGGAATGTTCCTACTCAAATTATTAGAAGAGAGGTTCAAAAGTCTCAGAGATGATAATTGACCGATGGTAGAACGAATATGACCTGAAATTGACCAATGTGTAAGCGAAAGGAATTTGAGAACTCTAATGAATAACAATTCATATAACATGCATATAACATGCATAATGAATTTGGAATGTCACCATTGAGGTTATTTACAGAAAGTGACACAACCTTTATTCGTAGCATCTTTTTTGGATAATTCCATATATCATACCTTTGAGCATATTGCCCGAGAGATCTAACAATTCAATATTAGATAAAACGTCAAATAGCCTATGAAGAACTTTACCTGAGATGCTAGCATTTGACATGCACAATCCCAAAATGTTCCTTTGAGTTCGAAGCCAGTTTGGGAATTCCGGTCCCACTTTGCAATTTGACAAGTCAATGACTTTTATTTGGAAAGGAGGAACCCAAGATGCGCTAACATTTATAATAAGCTCATTCGATTGTAAACTCAACTGAGTCAAGCTGGTGAGGTTCGCCAAGTGAAGTTCGTTAACAACTCCATCCAATCGATTATTACCAAAGTTTATCAGCTCTAGATTGGATAGCTGCCCAATACTTTCTGGAATGTTCCCACTCAAATTATTAGAAGAGAGGTCCAAAAGTCTCAAAGATGATAATTGACTGATGGTAGAAGGAATAGGACCTGAAATTGACCAATGTGAAAGCAGAAGGAATTTGAGAACTCTAATGAATAACAATTCATATAACATGCATATAACATGCATAATGAACTTGGAATGTCACCATTGAAGTTATTTACAGAAAGTGACACCAACTTTAATTGTAGCATCTTTTTTGGATAATTCCATATATGTTACCTTTGAGCATATTGCCCGAGAGAACTAACAATTCAATATTAGATAAAATGTCGAATAGCTTATGGAGAACTTTACCTGAGATGCTAGCATTTGACATGTACAATCCCAAAATGTTCCTCTAAGTTCGAAGCCAGTTTGGGAATTCCGGTCCCACTTTGCAATTTGACAAGTCAATGACTTCTATTTGGAAAGGAGGAACCCAAGATGCGTTAACATTTATAACAAGCTCGTTCAATCTTAAAATCAACCGGGTCAAGCTGGTGAGATTTGCCAAGTGAAGTTCATTAACAACTCCATCCAATCGATTATTATTAAAGTCTATCAGCTCTAGATTGGATAGCTGCCAAATACTTTCTGGAATGTTCCCACTCAAATTATTAGAAGAGAGGTCCAAAAGTCTCAGAGATGATAATTGACCGATGGTAGAAGGAATAGGACCTGAAATTGACCAATATGAAAGGGAAAGGAATTTGAGAACTCTAATGAATAACAATTCATATAACATGCATATCACATGCATAATGATTTTGGAATGTCACCATTGAAATTATTTACATAAAGTGACATCAACTTTAATCGTAGTATCTGTTTTGGATAATTCCATATATGTTACCTTTGAGCATATTGCCCGAGAGATCTAACAATTCAATTTAGATAAAATGTCAAATAGCTTATGGAGAACTTTACCTGAGATGCTAGCATTTGATATGTACAATTCCAAAATGTTCCTCTGAGTTCGAAGCCAGTTTGGGAACTCCGGTCCCACTTTGCAATTTGACAGGTCAATGACTTTTATTTGGAACGGAGGAACCCAAGATGCGCTAACATTTATAACAAGCTCGTTCGATATTAAACTCAACCGGGTCAAGCTGGTGAGATTTGCCAAGTGAAGTTCGTTAACAACTCCATCCAATCGATTATTATCAAAGTCTATAAGCTCTAGATTGGATAGCTGCCCAATACTTTCTGGAATGTTTCCACTCAAATTGTTAGAAGAGAGGTCCAAAAGTCTCAGAGATGATAATTGACCGATGGTAGAAGGAATAGGACCTGAAATTGACCAATATGAAAGTGAAAGGAATTTGAGAACTCTAATGAATAACAATTCATATAACATGCATATCACATGCATAATGATTTTGGAATGTCACCATTGAGGTTATTTACATAAAGTGACATCAACTTTAGTCGTAGTATATTTTTTGGATAATTCCATATATGTTACCTTTGAGCATATTGCCCGAGAGATCTAACAATTCAATATTAGATAAAATGCCAAATAGCTTATGGAGAACTTTACCTGAGATGCTAGCATTTGACATGTACAATTCCGTAATGTTCCTCGAGTTCGAAGCCAGTTTGGGAATTCCGGTCCCACTTTGCAATTTGACAGGTCAATGACTTTTATTTGGAACGGAGGAACCCAAGATGCGCTAAGATTTATAACAAGCTCGTTCGATATTAAACTCAACCGGGTCAAGCTAGTGAGATTTGCCAAGTGAAATTCGTTAACAACTCCATCCAATCGATTATTATCAAAGTCTATAAGCTCTAGATTGGATAGCTGCCCAATACTTTCTGGAATGTTCCCACTCAAATTGTTAGAAGAGAGGTCCAAAAGTCTCAGAGATGATAATTGACCGATGGTAGAAGGAATAGGACCTGAAATTGACCAATATGAAAGTGAAAGGAATTTGAGAACTCTAATGAATAACAATTCATATAACATGCATATCACATGCATAATGATTTTGGAATGTGACCATTGAGGTTATTTACATAAAGTGACATCAACTTTAATCGTAGTATATTTTTTGGATAATTCCATATATGTTACATTTGAGCATATTGCCCGAGAGATCTAACAATTCAATATTAGATAAAATGCCAAATAGCTTATGGAGAACTTTACCTGAGATGCTAGCGTTTGACATGTACAATTCCGTAATGTTCCTCTGAGTTCGAAGCCAGTTTGGGAATTCCGGTCCCACTTTGCAATTTGACAGGTCAATGACTTTTATTTGGAACGGAGGAACCCAAGATGCGCTAACATTTATAACAAGCTCGTTCGATATTAAACTCAACCGGGTCAAGCTGGTGAGATTTGCCAAGTGAAGTTCGTTAACAACTCCATCCAATCGATTATTATCAAAGTCTATAAGCTCTAGATTGGATAGCTGCCCAATACTTTCTGGAATGTTTCCACTCAAATTGTTAGAAGAGAGGTCCAAAAGTCTCGAGAGATGATAATTGACCGATGGTAGAAGGAATAGGACCTGAAATTGACCAATATGAAAGTGAAAGGAATTTGAGAACTCTAATGAATAACAATTCATATCACATGCATATCACATGCATAATGATTTTGGAATGTGAGCATTGAGGTTATTTACATAAAGTGACATCAACTTTAATCGTAGTATATTTTTTGGATAATTCCATATATGTTACATTTGAGCATATTGCCCGAGATATCTAACAATTCAATATTAGATAAAATGCCAAATAGCTTATGGAGAACTTTACCTGAGATGCTAGCATTTGACATGTACAATTCCGTAATGTTCCTCTGAGTTCGAAGCCGTTTGGGAATTCCGGTCCCACTTTGCAATTTGACAGGTCAATGACTTTTATTTGGAACGGAGGAACCCAAGATGCGCTAACATTTATAACAAGCTCGTTCGATATTAAACTCAACCGGGTCAAGCTGGTGAGATTTGCCAAGTGAAGTTCGTTAACAACTCCATCCAATCGATTATTATCAAAGTCTATAAGCTCTAGATTGGATAGCTGCCCAATACTTTCTGGAATGTTCCCACTCAAATTGTTAGAAGAGAGGTCCAAAAGTCTCAGAGATGATAATTGACCGATGGTAGAAGGAATAGAACCTGAAATCGAGTAGTGTGAAAGTGAAAAGAATTGGAGAACTTTAATTAATAGAAAATCATATAACATGCATATAACATACATAATGAATTTGGAACGTCAACATTGAGGTTATTTGAAAAGTGATACCAATTTTAATTGTGGTATCTTTTTTTCCCATAATTTGGAAATTGTTACCTCCATGCATATCGCCTGATAGATCTAACAATTCAATATTAGATATAATGTCAAGTAACCAATTGGGAACTTCACCTGAGATGCTAGCATTTGACATGTACAATTCCGAAATGATCCTCTGAGTTTGAAGCCAGTTTGGGAATTCTGGACCCACTTTGCAACTTGACAAGTCAATGAATATTATTTGGAAAGGAGGAACCCAAGATGCGCTAACATTTATAACAAGCTCATTCGATATTAAACTCAACTCGGGTCAAGCTGGTGAGATTCGCCAAGTGAAGTTCGTTAACAACTCCATGCAATCGATTATTACCAAAGTGCATCAGCTCTAGATTGCGAAGTTGCCCAATACTTTCTGGGATGTTCCCACTCAAATTGTTATAAGAGAGGTCCAAATGTCTCAGAGATGCTAATTGACCGATGGTAGAAGGAATATGACCTGAAATCGAGTTATGTGAAAGAGAAGTGAATTCGAGATGTTTGAAATTCCCACATTGATTGGGCAAATGGCCATTGAAATTATTGTTCCCGAGTCTTAGATACTTTAGACACCTCAATTCGCTAAGAGCAGGATCTATCTTACCTCCCAGACCACGACCAATTAGATTGAGCTGCGAGACATGACTAGTCCTGTGGTTGCATTTGACTCCTTCCCACTCACAACAACGTTTGCCAGTCCATGACAACAAATTTCTCGAAGGATCGATGAGATCCTGCTTGAACTTCAAAAGAGCTTCCCTCTCAGCGTCAATACAGCTTACATTGGTTAAGGCATGGGGATAACAGAATTCCAAGGCTTGAAAGACGAAGAGTGCATGCAAGAGCGTAGGCACGAAGTTAGTGTAGAAGTAGGACGCCATTGTGCTTTAAAATGAACCTGAGAACTTCCTTTTATAATGGCTAAGCGACGCTTCCTTCAAGAAATATGATCTTTTTTAATTCACAAAAAATGTAGAGAAAGAAATAAGGAGGAAATTAACGTCTTTTCTGAGTCCATCCTCTGATCGCTAGCCATCTAAAGTGACTTATGAAGATTCCAAGTCGTGCGTTGCAAGGCGCGTCAAGTGGTCAATAAAGCAAGTAAAGTTTGGTTGGGGCCCCACGAAAGAAAACTTCGGCTGAAAGCTGTCGTAGACAATGGAAACCTTCGAAAAGAAATGTTTTGGACTTAGAAACATAAATCCAAATTATTATCAAACGCGCGATGTTAATTAAATTTAAATTTTGAATGTGGAAGACTATGAGGGATACAGGTGAATTACCTTGATATTTTTAATTCAAGGTTTTGTCGATAATGAAAAATTTCTTCTTACAATACAAAATATAGCAAGCATTGGTATTCATATAATTCTGTTGCAAAAATGTTTTACTGAAATCCCCCACTAGATTTGGTTCACATATGATAGAGATGAGTTCGTACAAGTCTTTTAAATACATTAATTAAAAAAGTAATTAACTGTCCATTGACCACGTGAGATAGAGAATAGCAAGAAAATATATGCTCCGCATTTGCGTCAGTTTCTTTTAATTTTTTTTGGACATTTATGAATATGAAGTTGAAATTGGAGGCGCTTGAAACTCTCATTGTTCAATATCATGAAAAATTGGGATTGGGTCGGAGGTCCAAGTGGAATAGATATTGGCGATGGCAATGAGTAGCCTCCAAAATATGTATACAACATACACCAATTGATTCGATACGACGAGTTTTAACCCATAGATGGAGATGCTCATCAAGCAGTGCCTAGAAACCTATATGGTCCTTGATTCGTAAGAAGAAGACCACCTCACAACCTTTTGTTAGGTCTTGGTTTTCATCTATGAGTACATTAGTAGAATTGGTGAAGACAACGTCGACGTTTTGAAATGATGGAAGAGAAGATCCACCATTTTTCTAAATTTTCCACTATAGCTCTTGATTTACTGACCTATCAGCGTCTATGTGATGTTCATTTTCTAAATTGGTTCCACTTTAAGCTTAGACTAGCTAGTGTCTCAAGTTTTTCAAGAGTTCAACTTCCCCCCGATAATTGTCAGAAACAACTAGGAATTTAAGCTGTTCATTAATTTTTAGAATGTCCAACCCAAAATTTAAGTTGCTTTAATGTAAATAAAGAGCACATAAACTCATGGAATTTGATATACGAGGTGGATACATATGTGAAATAAAATCAAGCAAAAGCTGACTCTGATATCATACTAGAAAGTCAACGGGAAAGCATGGAGAGAGATCACATGTGTATAAAAACTTTCAACAATTTTCAATGTTGGTTTTGGGGACGTACCTTGGAGAACACTTTCAACAATGCCTGGCAACCTTCATTGGCCACTAGGCAAGGGCCGACAACCTCCGCCGGCCACTATCTAGGCTGTGGATTGCCGGAGGGAAAGAAGAAAAAGGAAAAAAGGAAAGAGGAAAGAAAATAAAAATTTAAAAATTTAAAATAATTGTAAAAATTGTTCACCTTAGTGTCGATCATGCCACATAAGACGGCCAATGTGCACGTTAACAATTTCCAGTCAAAATTGATTGTAAGACTACATTGGTGAATTATCAAAATGTTTAGAACTAAGTTGGTCAAATCGAAAGATTTGGGATTGAATTAACATCCATATAATAGATTTAAGACATTTTCAATAAATTTCCCAAAAGCTAGTGCAGAATGCCATAGTTCTTTGCAATTTCCCAACTAGGGTTTCAATAAATTCGTAAGCGTTAGGTTTGGGTCAAACGGATCAATTGGTTCAATTCACAAGGAAAAGATACTCAATCTTTTCTATATCCTAAAGCATGATTCAGAGTATTTCCAACTCAATGCCCTTCAAGACCTGTTCGGTCAACCCATAAAGTACAATGAGACTTCAAAGTCTTTATGTCGTTTATTATTTTGTACTTTAAACCTTTCAACAATCTAATTACAACCTATTTTATATGCCAATGTAGAAAATTTCTATTTGAAACCAAATTGTAAGTTGATATAGAAAAATCCAATAAAGAGTCTATAGGGTCAATTGTCAAGCAACGTGGGACCATATTTCAACACATCCTCTCACTTGTAAGCCGGATTAGAAGTAACATGTAGAATTTGACTGATGAGGATGGACACACATATGCAAAGGAGATAGCACTAGCTGTTAGGTTACATAAATATAAAGAGCATACACAATCCATTGTCAAGCGATGTGGATGATATTTCAACAATTGTTCTTACTATTGCGCCTATCATTTTTTGTACATGCTGGTTGGTAAAACAATCCCGTAGTCATGCCAAGACTAACGCCATCTGCGGCATATCTTAATGAGTGATGATAACTTAATTTTCACATGTATCGCACAATTTGTGGAGCTTGTGCAAAAAACACCCCTTTCAGACAAGGGATCTCATAAATTGCTCTGTAAGGTCAATCTCTATAATAATAACAAAAGAGCGCACACTATGTGCGTGAAAAAAGAACAAAACTTGAATCATGTAAAGAAGGTACTATATTTATGGATTTGAGTAACTTTAGAGTATAAATTCACATTATTATCAAATGCACAATGTCAATTAAATTCACATTTTGAATGTGAAGACTATATAGATTGCACGTAGATTACGTTGATATTTTGAATGTGAAGACTAAATGAGTAACTTTAGACTATATGTGATGTTCATTTTCTAAATTGGTTCCAACTTAAACTTAGGACTTGCCAGTGTCTCAAGTTTTTCAAGAGTTCAACTTCCCATCAATAATTGTTAGAGACATCAAGGAATTTAAGCTATTTATTAATTTTTAGAATGTCCAACCCAAAACTTAAGTTACTTTAATGTGAATAAAGAGCACACAAACTTGTGGAATTTGATACACGAGGTGGACACATACATAAAATAAAATCAAGTAGAAGTAGAAGTTGTTCGCATTATCCCAACTTAGGTTTCAATGAATACATAAGTGTTAGATTTGGGTCAAACGGATCTCTTGATTTGATTCACAAGGAAAATGCACTCAATCTTTTCCATATCCTAAAGCATGATTCAATTTTTCCAAGTCAATGCCCTCCAAGACCCGTTCAATCAAGCCATCAAGTATAGACTCAAAGTCTTTATGTCATTTATTATTTTGTAATTTAAAACCTTTCAACAATCTAATTGCAACCTATTTTATCTGCCAATGTAGAAAATTTCTATTTGCAACCAAATTGTAAGTTGAGATAGAAAGTCCGATAAAGAGTCTATAGGGTAAATTGTCAAGCAATGTGGGACCATATTTCAACACATCCTCTCACTTGCAAGCCGTATTAAGAGCAACATGTAGAATTTGACTGATAGGGATGGACACACATATGCAAAGGAGATAGCACTAGCAAAAAGTTACATGAATATAAAGAGCATACACGACCCATTGTCAAGCGATGTGGACGATATTCGTACAATTGTTCTTACTATTGTGCATATCATTTTTTTACATGCCAGTTGGTAAAGCAATCTCATAGTCATGCTAGGATTAACGCCATATGCGGCATATCCTAATGGGTGATGATAACTTGATTTTCACATGTATCGCGCGATTGGTGGAGATTGTGCAAGAAAACCCTTTTCAGACAAGGGACCTCATAAATTGCTCTATGAGGTCAAGCTCTGTACTAATAACAAAAGAGCCCACACCATGTGCATGGAAAAAGAACAAAACTTGAATCATGTAAAGAAGGCACTATATTTATGGATTTGAGTAACTTTGGAATATAAATTCAAATTATTATCAAATGCACAGCGTTAATTAAATTCAAATTTTGATTGTGAAGATCATGTGGATTGCACGTAAATTACTTTGATATTTTCAATTCAAGGTTTTATCGATAATGTAAATTACTTATGGCAATACATATAGCAAGCATTGTTGTTTATGAAGTTATTGTGCAAAAGTGTATTATTGAAATCTCACAGTGAATTTGCTTCACATACAACAGAGATGAGTTGAGCTACGTGCCATTCAAATAGAGGAATTAGACTGGTAATTGCTTGTCCATTGACCACATAACAAAGAGAACATATGCTCCGCAATTAGCACTATGGAGGCGAAGTTCCTCTAATATTGAAAGACATTCTCTCTCTCTCTCTCTCTCTCTCTCTCTCTCTCTCTCTCTCTCTCTCTCTCTCTCTCTCTCTCTCTCTCGCCCGAAGTTCTCACTGTTAAATATCACGAAAATTTGTGACAAGGTAAGGAGGTTCAAGAGGAATGGATTTGGTGAAGGTGATGAGTCAACTCCAGAACATGCCTGCGGCACATGCCAAATCGATTCGATATGACAAGTTTTATCCCATGGACGAAGATGGCGCTCTTCTAAAAACTTGTATGGTTTTTGCTTCTTAAAAAGAAGAACAGCCCTAGCCTTTTAGGCCCTGTTTGGTAACCATCCAAACATGGTTAAATTCTGATTTTTTGTTCCCATAATCAGTTTAGGCCCATAATCGCGTTTGATAAATTTTTTGTTCCTAGGAACAGAAAGGGAGTGTAATTAAGAATAAAAAAAAATTAATTTTTGTTTCAAGAACAAATTTGAGAATCAAAATTAACAACTCTTCTTCTTCCCTTTTGCCATCTTGCGACCGCCGTCCACCATCGCCATCCGCTGCCATTGTCCGTCGGTCCGGCAAGCTCACTAGGCAAGGGCGAGGTCCGACGAGCTTGCCGGAGGCAAGCCCAGCCACCGACGAGGCTTGGCCTCCCCAGATCTGGCTCGCCGAGCCTCGCCGATGGCCAGGCGGGCCTCGCTGGGGCTAGGCGAGGCCCGCCTAGCCACCGGCGGGGCTCGGCGCGGGCGAGGCTCAGCGGGCCTCGCCTAGCCCCGACGAGGCTCGCCTGGCCATTGGCGAGGCTCGGCGAGCCTCACTCAGCTACCGGCGAGGCTCGGCCGACGAGGGCCTGCCTCGTCGAGGGCTGGCGACGCTCCGGTGAGGTCGCTGGCCCTCGTCGGCGGTCGTCGTCCCAGTGGATCGACAATAAGAAGAAGAAGAAGAAGAAGAAGAAGAATAGGAGAAAAAGGAAAAAAAAAAAGAAAAAAAAAAAGAAAAAAGGAAAAGAAAAAAAGGAAAAAAGGAAAAAAGAAAAGAAAAAAAAGGGAAAAAATTAAAAATTTACTTAAAAATTAAAAGAAATTGATTTGGAACAGAATTAATGAGCACGGTACCAAACGCAATTCTATTCCAGAATTAGAAATTTTGGACAGTTACCAAACGGCTTAGAATCAGTTCCTGAGAACAGAATAAAAAAGAATCATTTCTTATCAGAATCTACTCCCGGTAACAGAATCGTTACCAAACGCGTCCTTACTAGGTCTTGGTCTGCATCTACCAATAAGTGGGTGACTTACTTGGGACCAAGCTTTCTGCTCCTGGTCGAAAAAGATGAGAGCCACTAGCTTCACTATGGTTCGTGACTTACCGACCCCAACAGGGTCTACGGTACTGTTGGAGTCCATGTGCAGTAGTACTAGCTAACGGATCTTGAAGGACAATAGGTCTAGCTTCTCTATGAAAAATTTAAAAATGACTGTTGTGAAGCATGATTGATTTTTGTAAGTCCAGATGAATGTGCCTAACATGAACTAGAGGACAGCGATGACAGCATATCATCCAAATCATAATGAGGGACACGATTCACAAGATATATAATTTTATTTTTCAAAATATGTGAAATTCTACTTGTATTATAATTTACTTTAATTGGATGAGTGGTTTTCATTAATTTCCATCAATGGTCATTAGGAAATTTTTGAAATTTCTTTTAAGAAACTTGGATTGTGCCCAGCATGACCTAGTGCCCAGCCCTACTGGTGTGTGGATTTCTATCTCCCCTAATTCTCTCTTTTCATTGATGATATTGGAAGCACAAGTCTTCAACCAGATGTATAAAGGCTTAAGCAAAATTTAGGATCGCCAACAGTACGATAGTTCTAAGCGAGAATGTTCATGTTCTTAAAATTAGCCATACGAGGTTTTCGATCATGGACCTAACCAAATCATGGTCACCATGAATTTTTAAATTTACAATAAAATTATTAGTTGTACGGTGTACATGCTTTATTGTATTTTCAATGAAAGATAGCTGTGAACTTCACGATGGAAGTGCGACATGTGTCATAGACTTGACTTTAATAAAAGCTGGAGATGTTAATGTAAAAATCAAGCAAATCATTTTTTAATTAAGTGGTTAGGAGCATCATAAGAATTGACTGAGGAGACTTGTAGACTTCAACATATATTGAAAATTCAGCTAATGCATCGGATATTCTTTATAATGAGTGCGTTTTATGTTGTTTCCTTGGCGTAAACCCTAGAAAGAATGCTCTTGAAAGTGGATATGCCTCGGAAATTTTGCTATATCAAAGCAATGATTTAAAATCAATTTTGCAATAACAAGCACACAAGCATTCCTTCCTCCTTCATTAGTCCTAATAGCATAGTCCATTTAAATAATAAAGTTCAAAACATAATCTATAGTTTCATCACATCTATTAATGACAATGTAATTTTCACGATAATAGTCATACATAAATCCTGTCTATTTCAATGATAATGTAAAAACTATCTTGTTTTGTTGGCTCATTTATTCAGTTCTTTGTGGAAGAAATGATTCCAACTTCACTGATTTTTGTTTTTGCATATCTGCTCCAAGCCTATGTTAGTAAATAAAACTCATACCTTTTCTTATAAAACACATAGGGATGTAATTAAAAGTGAAAATTTCAAATAAGGGCTTATAAATTTAGCTGTTTTGTCAAAAGAGGGTCTAAAGAGACAGTCTCTCAAATAAGGGCATGAAGTGGCCAACTTAGTCTCAAATAAGTGCCCGAGCTTACCGGCAAGCCAAATCTTCACTTGCCAGCTATTGGAGCTAGTGAAATTTTGTCCAAAATTCTTTACTTGACCCAAATCAAGGCAAGAAAATATGCATAACGCAAGTAATAGCTGGTGTCACAACAATAGTTGCCATGAAGGTGAAATTCCTCAAATATTAGGAATATATTGTGCCTTTTTTTGGACATTTTTGGATCTAAGATTCAAGTTGGAGGGGCTCAAAACTCTCCTTGTTCAATATCATGAAGATTTGGGAATGAGTGAGGAGGTCCAAGTGGAACAAATGTTGGCAATGGCGATGAGTAGCCATCGAAATATGTATAATGCACACACTAGTCAATTTCATGCGACGAGTTTTTCCCCACAGATGGAGACGGCACGCACCCTCATTGACTAGTGCCTAGAAACCTATATGGTCGTTGCTTTGTAGGAATAAGAGCACCACATAGGTTTTTGTTAGGTCTTGGTAAAGATCTACAAATTCATTGATAGAGTTGGTGAAGACAACTTGTACTCAAATGATGGAAGGGAAGAGCCACCAATTTTCCGATTTTTTCTACCATGACTCTTGAATTACTAATCCCCTCAGTGTCTATGGTATCATTGGAGTCCAAGTTTGGCACTAGCCAATGGATCTTTGAAGACAATAGTTCCAGCTTATCTATGAAAAATTTAGGAGTGGCTGTGGTAAGGTGTGACAACTAGAGGAATCCACCCAACATGAACAGGAAGACAATGACAACACTGTATTATCTGGAGAATAGTGAGGGACACAATACTTGTGACATCCCGAAATTTAAGTCCTATTTTCAATTGAATAAATCAGGCTTTTCATCGACGCGCCTATATGCTATTCTTTGAGCTAATCACTCATGAGATAACTAGACTATCTGGGAAAGCCATGAAAGAATTTTAATGCAATAGACTTGAGAATTCGATTAGGAATCGACTACTCGATCGTGCTCATCTACAAAGATCATTACGGCATAGTTACAAATTGATAAGAGATCAAAGATAGGTTGTTTTGACTGAGATAGGAGATCAAAGTGTGGGTGATGTCACCAAATCGCCAAATTCTCGTCGATCGACACTTGGCAGATTTTTCTGTCTTTTTGGTACCCTGTGTTCGTATTTGAAGCCTCAAGATTTTTACGACAATCGATGGTCACCAATGCATCGAAGAGATACATTGTGACTCAAAACAAATCGATCATGGGTCAATTGTATCAAAAATTTATAAAAGCTACTCAGTAGGCCAAGTCACGCTAAAATCGCACCGGATTGAAATTAACCGCCAATTTGAATTCGATTTCAGAAATTGAAAGTTCTGTCATATCACGAGTAATTTTAGAAACGTTGACTCATCCTCCGAAAGTTTTTCTGCAAGCTGAGATTTTCGGCGAAAAAACAAAATAGGGCCGTTTTTGTCCGGAAAATTCAGGGGACAATTTTTTATCGCGTTTTTGGGATACAAGTTGGTACTATTGGCAAGGAAAAATGTCAATTTGATCATGGACGCCTTGGTTGGATTTTTGGTAGACAAATTGAGCTTAATTGGGTGGGAATCGAAGGGGAATTTAAGGGAATTGTTGTGTATTTGTGCAAAATTCGTAGCCCTTGGTCCCTCAACATTTTGGACCTCTTCCAAGACATCCCAAGGAAGCTTTGGCTGCTGCAAGTGTGCTAAGGAAGCCAACAAACCTGTGGGACCTCTTCTAAGGGACAATAGGATAGAGTTGAAGCAAGGTGGCCCCCTCCATGAGTTGCCGTCTCCTTCCTTCTTCCCCTTGGTCGACTCCTCCATTTTTCCAAACTAGTGAAGCTCCAAAAGACCAGAGAAAAACCACAGCCTCGTCCCCTTGCCCGTCACATGCTCGTCCGACCTCCTTTAACTCTGTTGCGTCATCGTCGCGCCCTGCAAGCCAACCGCTTGTCCCACGCCTTGAGCCGTCCAATAGGTACTCACCATCCACCAGGCCATCGTCGAAGCCTCCACCACCGCTGTACGTTGCCGTCTAGCTGTCGGAAGTCCCGCCGCTGCAGCCACTACCTGTTCCTCACTATTTCGGCCACAACCGGCCGTTGGTTCCAGCTAGTTTGGCCAAGAACATAAGCTGAATCCAGCAAGGGTTTTGGACCTTTGAGGCCCATTTTCGACCCTCTCTCGGCCCCACTTGGTTCCCCCGCTTTGGAGTTTGTGGCCCACCTCCGCGTCCCCGTCGAAGTGATTTCACCGAAACGCTAATCCATTGAGTTTACTCACTAATCTTTGCTTAGGAAGTTAATTATGATTAAGGGTTCATTAGTTTGGACTAAATATGATTTAAGTGGTTAGTTAGAACGGATTAGCAATTTAATCGTTCAATATTGTATGTAAGGTGGTTATAGTAGTACAATTACCAAGTAGATAAGTCGTGGTATTTATTTAGATATATTTGGAATTTTTCCATGCCTGTTTCGGTATTTAATTAGGCTTTTCTGGCCTAAGTTGCATTTATTGGTATTTATTAATTAATTTTGGTTATTATTTAATTAATTATTATTTTCCGGAAATTAGGCCAGGATAGCCGGTGATCAGAATTCTATGATGATCGCAATGGTGTGGTTGGTTTATTTATCTGGATGATCATTTGTGCAATTTGAGTGTTGATTGTAAGTTTTGGCATTTATCTCCAAATTTAATAATTTCAATATTTAATTAGAAAAGTACTCGGTGTCGGTTTACAATGCCAAAAATGTGTTTGTGGATTATTAGAATTAGTTAGATTTTCAAAAAGGGAAAATATTGTATTTTGGCTAATGCCAACCGTGTACCCACACACGATTATTTTATCAAGTTTGATAAAAGTGGTGAAATCGTGGTTGGTTAGAATGGTATACTATATCAGCTTGATGGCTTTGATATATTAGCTTAGAGTGAGCAGTATACCCTAAGTATCGCACAACTTTGGTGAGCATTAAGTATCGCACAGCTTTGATGAGCAGTAAGTATCGCACAACTTTGATGAGCAGTAAGTATCGCACAACTTTGGTGAGCATTATAGATATATAGCAGCTCCGGTGAGCGTTATCATATATATATACATATATACATACATATATATATATATATATTATTAGCTTTTGGCGAGCTATACTATCTATCTTCGGTATGTATAGGTATATATGTATACGATCCTTGATGTAATCGGACTTTATAGATAGTATTGAAAGGGTTGACCGAGAGATGGTCTTGATGATATGGAGTCGAGTGAGTCGACTGATCAATGTTGATCTAAATTGAAATGACTGATTGAATATACAAATTGTACTAACTTGTAGGAAGAAACTGAGGCAAAGGTAAGTCCTCTGACTTATGCTTGTGCTTAGGCAGCCCTTAGGGCGTATTTCTTTCTTAGTCGAAGTTTAGGGGGCAAACTTGTTGAGACGTCATCTCACCTCGTTGTGGGATAACATTTACAGGTGCTTAGATGGCAGTGCCTCCCGAGCATTTTGGATAGCCAAAGAAGGTCACGGAGCAAGTATCTTATATTCCGCTTCATGGGAACCCAAAGGGATGGGTCTATGAGCTCATAAGGTCCGTGGTTTGAGTTAATGAGGCTTTACCCCCATAAGGTATCCCATCAATACAGATCATGGTACCGTCATGAGCGGAATGGAGAGAGAGAATGTCCCATACCGAAGTCTGAGGTCCCTATGTTGATGCTGGAGGTTTCTTTTGGAAAAAGCACGACTGACCCTCCAAGTGGTTTAGTGGTGGACCCGTATCTGTCGGATCTAGGGTCCCGACGTATTTTGAGGAAGACTCGAATGCTTGAAGATCTATAACACTCTACCCTCCCTTTTTTGCAGACCTTGTATATAGTCGGCTAATATTGTATATGACATAGTTTGATATATGTATATAAGTGTGATGTGGTTTTCGAAAATTGTGACCCTACTTTTTTATCACATCTTGTTGTTGTCTGAAGATTTATTTATTCGCTTCCGCATGATTATTAAAATAAATGGGTCGGCGACGTGTCTTAGGACGTCGCTATTTAATCGACCACCGAGGGATGGGCACGCGCTTGGAGGATCGGGGCGTGACATCCCCGTTTAGTGGTATCAGAGCAAGGTTAGTAATTGGAGTGATAAGGTACGATAAGTTATGGGATAGTTAGTAGGAAAGGCCTTTATTTCATGTTGGTGCATGTCTGTGATAACTGATCGGTAGAATTGTTTGTTTATGTGGATCGCTCAGTTTCTAATTCGGTGTGGAATTGGAAGGCATGTTTCAATAGAAAACTTTCAGAATGAGTGATCAGGAGCAAAAGACTCCTAGGAAGAGGACCATCAGGCTTGTTACTCGGGGGAGGACGCTGATGAGGGTTGGTACCTGAGGAGGCTGTGGTCGAGCGCTAACTCAAGCTAGCGTCAGTGGAGTAGCACCACCTCTTGTTGGTGCTGGGGTAGTAGCCCCTGGTGATCCCAGGTTCAAAGGGATCATGTAGGCGTTTGAAGCGATGAGAGATCTGATGGGGCAACAAGCCTAGAACCAAGCTACCGCCACTGCTGCTACTGTTGCCATTGCCGCCGCTGCTGAGGCCGTCGTCGTTGCTGCACCTGCCGAAGTTCCAGCTAGGAACTTAGTTGTGGAGAGGGAGAGATCGATTCACAAGTTAGTGGAGCAGTTCTTGAAGCTGAACCTGCCGAGGTTCACTGGTACTGGAGACCCCGAGACTGCCTCGCTGTGGATTCAAGACTTGGAAAAGGCTTTTGCACTTTTGAGGTGCAATGAAGAGGAAAGAGTTGTCCTGACAGTATATCAACTGCAGGGTAACACGAATACCTAGTGGACGGCCGCCAGAGATATAGTATTCCCGGGAGGAGTAATCCTTGTGCGGGATGCTTTCCTTAGAGCCTTTAACAAAAGTACCTTCGGGTAGCGCCCGAGAATAGAAGATGAAGGAATTTCAGCGCCTCCGCCAAGGGACGATGATTGTTAACCAGTATGAGGTCAAGTTTGCAAAGCTTTCTCAGTATGCTCTGAGGTTGATAGAAGATCCAGAAGATAAAGCTTGAAGATTTAGGAATGGCCTTCGACTAGAGCTGAAACAACCACTGGTATTGTTGGATCTGAAGGATTATCGCGAAGTTTACAACAGAGCCCAGCTGCTAGAAAGAAGTCTGAACAAACAAGCTGCCTCGTTTGGATCGAGGTTTAATTTGAATAGAGATGGGAATCGACATGGGAAGAGGCCCATGACTGGAGGAAGGTTCCATATTCCGCCCAATAAGAAGGGTGGAATTGGAAAGTTAATGCCAAACCAAAATGGTATGTGCCGCTTTTGTGGAAGGCGACACGGTTTGGCCCCGTGCCCTCGGAGGATGGGCGCTTGCTTTGAATGTGGCCAGCAGGGTCACATAGCTAGAGATTGTCCCAGAAGACCGAAGGGACAACAACAGTTACCGTTGCTGCCATAGATGGATTAGATTAGAGGGTACGCGCCCGAGAACACACCTCATAGTGGATAGAACAGACCCCTAGCTCAACAGACATTGTATGCCATCACAAGACGTCAGGCAGAGGACGCACCTGATGTGATTACAGGTACGGTTTCACTGAACGACCATGCTGCTTATGCTTTATTCAACCCTAGCACGACTCATTCTTTTATTGCCGAGCAATATGTTAAGTTGATAGGATTAAGTCTTGAGTTGTTGGAGTTAGCGATTGAATTAGCACCCGTGTATAGGATATGGTGTTGTTTGCATTGGGTTGTTTTGATTGCAAGTTAGTGATTAGTGAGCAAAAGGGGAAGATAGACTTGTTAGTCCTAGCCGTGTATGACTTTGATTTGATAATTGGTATGGACCGGCTCACCAAGCAATGAGCTAAAATGGATTGTTATTGTAAAGCGATTCAATTTGACCTGTTAGGGGGTGGAAGTTTTGAGTTTGTTGGCAATCGAGGAGGACCCTTGATTACCTTGATCTCGTCACTTGAAGTAACCCGTTTGTTAGACAGGGTTGTCAAGGTTACCTGGCAACTCTCGTGGATACGACAGTTGAGGAGATGAAGATAGAAGATATCTCGGTGATGCAAGAATTTCTAGATGCATTCCCAAAGGAATTGCTAGGCCTACCGCCAAAGAGAGATCGACTTTGTGATTGAATTAGCACTTGGGACAGAGACAATCTCTAACGCTCCTTACCAGATGTTGTTATCTGAGTTAAAGGAACTGAAGGTGCATATGCAAGAATTGTTGGACAAATCATTTATACGTCCTAGTACATCACCTTGGGGAGCACCGATTCTATTCGTGAAGAAGAAAGATGGTTTGTTGCGTCTGTGCATCAACTATCATCAACTCAATCAGGTGATGATAAAGAATAAGTATCAATTCCCGAGGATTGATGACTTGTTTGACCAGTTACAAGGAGCATTAATATTCTCCAAAATCGACTTAAGGACAAGATATTATCAATTGAGTATCAGAAAGAAGGACATTTGAACCGAGTGTTCAAAGAATATTTGGATCAATTCGTGATCGTGTTCATCGATGATATATTCGAGAAGTGCTGAGGAGCACGAGAGTCATCTGAAAATGGTACTGCAAACTTTGAGGATTCATCAGCTGTACGCTAAGTTTAGCAAGTGTAAGTTTTGGTTGACTCGTGTAGCATTCCTAGGTCACATGATTTCAGGTGAAGGAATCTCCATGGACCCAGCCAAGACTGAAGCAGTGATCAACTGGCCAAGACCGACTATAGTGACAGAGATAAGAAGTTTTCTAGGTTTGGCAGGTTACTACAGAAGGTTCGTGGAAGGATTTTTGGCTTTGGCGTTGCCGTTAACTCGACTCTTGAAAAAAATTGAAGTTCGTGTAGACAGACAAGTGCGAGCGTAGTTCTCAAGAGCTTAAGCAAAAGCTGACTACCACACCTATGCTGACCATTCCATCTAGTCCTGGAGGATACGAGATCTACAGTGATGCGTCGTTCAGAGGACTGCGTTGCATGTTGATGCCACATGGTAGGGTTGTTGCATACGCCTCCCGCCAGTTGAGACCTCATGAGCAAAATTACCCGACACATGACTTAGAACTCATAACAATCATTTTCGCTCTAATGATTTGGACACATTATTTGTGCGGAGAAAGATTTCAAATCTTCACTAACCATCAAAGTCTCAAGTATCTATTCTCTCAGAAGGAGTTGAATATGAGACAGCGTCGATTGATGGAACTTCTAAAGGACTATGATTGTGATATTCTATATCACCCTGAAAAAGCGAATAAGGTCGCCAACGCTTTGAGTTGGAAGTCTTCAGTTGCACAAATGATGGTTAAATAGTGGGTTTTACTCGAAAGAGCGCGAGATTCGGTTTTCAAGTTTGAGGTAGGTCACCTTTCGAACCTTATGGCTACCCTCAGAATTGAGCCGGATGTGCAGATCATGATCAAATTACTTCAATCAACAGACCCAAATGTTCAGAAGATTCTACAAGAGGATACCGATAAAAGGAAGGCTGAATTTCATATTTCTAATGATAGAACACTGAGCTTTCAAGGACGATTGTGTGTACTGCCGATGCAGAACTTAAAGAGGAGATCTTATTAGAAGCTCATTGTAGCAACTACAGCATTATGGGACAAGCTAGCTTTGCCACTTTCGCTTCTCGCGGGTACTGTTCACCCGAGAAGGGCGAATTCTGGCACTGTTCACCAGAACACTCTCTCGATCATTCCCGGAGTTCTAGCGGTCGGTTTGGGCTCAAATTTGGAGGACAGGTCCCTCTGACCTTCCTCTTGATCTCCACCGAAGGAATTCCAGTGGGTCGTCCTGCAACTCGAGATCTCCCCTTCCCTAGGTGTGTGCGCGAGTTCCGGGCTGCGAACTGGTGTTTCGGCTGCTAAGGGAGTTCCTGTGGTCGTATTGAGCTCAAATTTGGAGGGTGAGATCGCCTTGCATCCCTCTTCATCCCCACTGAACCGTTTTTGCAGCAGGTGGCCTAAAAGTTCAGATCTCGCTGTTTCTGTTCCCTCGGTTCCTGCTCATCCGACGGATTTGGTGGATGTGGTGGTTACGGTGGTCGGCTTGAGCTCATTTTGGAGGCTGAGGTCACTTTGCTTCCCTTACCTTGCCCACCAAACCATTTCCCAGCAGGCGGCCTAGAAGTCCAGGTCTCGCCATTTCAGCCTCTTGATCTCTACTGCTGTAATTTCGGGAGTCTGCTGTGGTTGAAGCGTCTTGCAAGGTGATTGCTGCGTTGGGTTCTTTCCTCCTGCTATCCCACATTGTGCCATTGAAGCTTGGACCTGGTAAGTCTCCTCCATCCAATGGATTTTCGTTGGTAGGATTTGTATTGCACACCAGGTGTTTGTGGAAATGGCTGCTGTTTCTTCTGGTGTGATTGGCCCTGGCCGAGAATCCCAGCAACCTGCTGGTACTTCAAGGGGACGAAGCCCCACCTCTCGTGTTCATGGTAGCTCAGCCCAGGGGCTTCCAGATCAGGAAATTCCTACCACAGTAACCCACGCTGGTTCGGATGTCAAGCAGAAAGGGCGGCTGATCTCCTCAACCCGCTCGGGCCGATCGAGAGGTCGCAGCCATGGCCGGTCCTCTTCCAAGAGACCACAGCCGCCTGTTCAGCAACCAAGTGATCCGAAAACAACTCCGGCTCGCTCATGGGCGAGTGTGGCTCGCCTTGCTGCAAAAGGATACGATCTATCCTATATCCCACCTACTTTTGTGGACAACAAGCCCATCGTCCGTCTCTCGGAAGAGGCTATGGAGGCTTCGGACCCTGTGTGGAACGAGTACCTTGTTGGCTACTATGTAGGGAGAACGCTACCTTATAAGCTCACGGAAGATTCATTGAAGTTTACTTGGGGCCCCAAACTTGTTGAAGTTTTGGCGAATGACCAAGGATTCTATTACTTCCATATCCCGGACCCGACCTTCCGAAGGAAAATCCTAGAAGATGGCCCCCTTACGGTTGCAAGGATGCCCCTTATCTTGAAGCAATGGAAGCCCCTTATGGAGCTAAAAAAGGAAAAACAATAATCCATCCCCGTCTGGATTAGAGTGAAGAACCTCCCCTTAGAACTTTGGTCGGCACATTCTATTAGTGCTATAGCAAGTGTCGTGGGGAAACACTTTATGTGGATGAGCGAACGGAACAGAGGAAGATGATCTCCTTCGCAAGGGTTTGTGTGGAGCTCCATGCGGGTCAGCCAAGGATTAATTCTGTAGATGTGGTATTGGAAGGAGTGGTCCGCTCGATAGCCATTGTGTATGAGTGGAAGCCGATGGAGTGCGGAAGATGTGGCTGCTTCGGTCACAACTGCGATGCCCCACCACCAAATACCAGAGCAGGTAGACCCGTGCAAAGGAGCCAGAATGCTCCTCCATCGACGGGGGCTGGACCGTCTCATGCCCCTGACCCGACACCCCCTGACCCGACACCCCCTGTCCAATCTCATGTACCTGTCCCGGTGGTGGATCCCAAAGAGCAGCAGCATGAGATAGAGCAAGTCCTTCAATCTCCGGTTGAAGCCGAAGTGGAGGTTGTGCCTCACCAAGACTGGAATCAGGTAAAAGGGAAGAAGAAGAAGAAGAAGAAGAAGAAGAAGGCTGCTCCCCCCAAGGAAGGTTCCTTCCATAATAGCTCCGGTGATGAGGGCATCCACTATGCTGCGAAGACCTTAGCTTCGGGTAAACCCGAGCCTCCCGTATCTTCACGCAAGCGGTCAAAGGGAATGACCACTCCTTTGAAGGTGGTCCTACCCCTGTCTAGCCCCGAACCAACTAACTCCAGGCCCTTCGAACAACAAGTTAGAGGTGCCGAATCGGATGTCTCATCTAGCTATGAAGATGAGGATTTGCTGGAGGTGGATACGTCCCCGAGGGCTGCCTCCAAAAGAGTGGTGACGATGCAGGACAAGCTGCTAACTCTACTTCCTGATCCTCCTCCTGCCACGACTCCTATGGTTTCGGTTTCCGCTCGCCGGAAACCTCCGAAGCCGAGGTAACCGTTTCTAGTCCCTCATCTTATATATATTGCTATGTACATAGGTATCTGGAATATTATGGGTCTAATGGACCCCCTCGAGACAAGCTGAGGTTCGTAGTTTGGTTTCCTCAAATAAACTTTGCTTTGTTGGCCTTCTGAAGACGAAAGTACCGGAAGCCATGTTCTCTTCTATCTCTTCGAGTCTGATAAGGGATTGGAGTTGGATTTCAAATCATAGTTGTGCTCCCAGAGGGAGGATTTGGATTGGCTAGAATCCGTCGATTATAAGCTTTGAAGTGTCTTCGGTAGATGCCCAAGTGATCCATGGGAATCTTAAGATGCTCTCTTCGGATATAGCATGTTATATATCGGTTGTATATGGGCTGCACACTTTCACTTCCGGGGAGACCACTGGGAAAACCTTATCATGAAAAGTGCAGCTCTTCAGGATTCACCTTGGCTAGTCGCGGGTGATTTCAACGCTATCAAAGACCCGTCTGATAGACTTGGGGGATCAAATAGTTGGATACCATGCTTTGATGATTTTAGACAGTGCTTATCTATGGCTGAGTTAGATGATTTGAGGTATGTTGGCTGTCGGTTTACATGGACTACCTCTTTTGGTATTTTGCGGAAGGCAAGGAAGATTGATAGAGTCCTAGTCAATTCCAAATGGTGCCAGGTCTTTTCCTTCTCGAAAGCTTCCTTCCTTACACCAGGTATATCTGACCACTCCCCTATAATGGTCAAAGTTTTAAATCCGGTCCATCGAAGAAAGTCTTTCAAATTCTTCGACTTTTGGATGGATCATCCTGATTTCATTCCTATTGTCAACTAAGTTTGGGGGATGCCGGATAAGGGAGTGCCCATGTTCAGACTGGTGTGCAAGCTCAAGGCCTTCAAAGGTCGCCTCAAGAATCTCAATAATGAATCCTACTCCCACATATCCATCGGGACTTCGAAGCGAGGGGCTGCGCTCCGGAGTACTCAACTTGACCTTCAAAGAAGACCCGTACTCGTTGCCCTTGCGGAGTGGAAAAGTCTCCGCGGTGCACCTTCTTGGACTTGCGCTCTAAAGAAGAATCATTTTTCAGGCAGAAGTCCAGAGTTAAGTGGCTAGAGGAGGGAGACCACAACACCAAATTCATTCATCATTATGTAAAAAAAAAAGACAAATAAGAAATAGAATCCTTTCGGTTATGGATGCATCGGGTGTCCAAATCACTAAACCGGAGCTTGTTCATCAGCATTTTGTTAGACACTACCAGGATCTTTTGTCGACACGGCTTATACATGGGAGACCCTCAGTTGGGGACATCAGGGAGGCTATCCAGTTTCCCCTCACCTCTGACTAGGTTAGCTTCCTTGATCGGCCCGTTTCTGACTCAGAGTTCCGTGATACGGTTTTCTCACTAGCTAGAGGAAAAGCACTTGAACCTAATGGTTTCACAGTTGAATTCTTTAAGCATAACTGGGAGACAGTGGGTCAGTTGGTTATATCGGCAGTGAAGGATTTCTTCATTTCGGGTAGGCTCTTAAAGGAGATTAACAACACAATATTGGTCCTTGTACCAAAAACCCCAAATGCGACTACTGTGGATGATTACAGGCCAATCGCCTATTGTAATACCATCTACAAGTGCATCGCTAAAGTCATGGCCAATCGGGTTGCTGCAATCCTACAGAATGTCATCGGCCCTTCCCAGAGCGCATTTGTTAAAGGCCGGCGAATTAGAGATAATATCCTACTGGCTCAGGAACTCTTTTCTGGCTTTCACATCCAACCTTACTTACCTAAATGTGCAATCAAGGTAGACTTCAGAAAAGCCTATGACACAGTCGACTGGGACTTCATTGAGATTGTCCTTCAGGCCTTCGGATTTCCTGATCACTTGACCCGGCTCATCATGACGTGTGTGAGGACCCCTAAATTTTCCATTGCTTTGAATGGGGAGTTACATGGGTTTTTTGCCAGTGGCCGTGGGCTTTGTCAGGGAGACCCTCTATCTCCCTATCTATTTACATTGGTCATGGAGGTACTATAAGGTATTCTCACCACTCGCTCTTCGATGCCGGAGTTCAAATATTACTGGAGATGCAAATCGACTAACCTTACACACTTATTCTTTGCGGATGACGTCTTCTTGTTCTGTGAAGCCGACTTGCCTTCGGTGAAGCTATTCAAGGAAGGTCTCCAAATATTTTCTGATTGGTCCGGTTTGGTTCCAAACACAAATAAGAGCGAAGTCTACCTTGTAGGAGGTTCACCTTCTTTGAAAAACCAAATCCTTCTTACCCTTGGTTTCCTAGAAGGAAGCCTATCGGCTCGCTATCTCGGGGTTCCCATCATCACTTCCCGGATTAGCAAGGCGGATTGCTGCGTGCTAGTCAACCGCATCACTGCGAGGATACAATCTTGGACCCATCGCTTTCTCTCCTTCGCCGGTCGGCTACAATTGATCAGGTCGGTCCTTCATGCCATCCAAGCATACTGGGCTAGTGTTTTTATCTTACCTGCAGCTATCTTGGATCAAATTGAACGAATACTTAGACAATTCCTATGGAAAGGCCCGGAGTTGGGAAGAGGGGGTGCAAAGGTCTCCTGGGAGGACGTTTGTTGCCCAAAAGACGAGGGGGCCTTGGGATCCGAAGGCTTCGGGGAGTATAACAAGGCCGCCATGTTAAAACATATCTGGATTCTGTTTGCCGATAAGGAATCTTTATGATGCAAATGGATTCACTCAACCTTCTTAAAAAAGGCGAATTTCTGGGTGGCCAAAAAGCCAACCTGCTGTTCGTGGGCCTGGAAGAAGATCCTCCAACTCAGGACTGAGTGTCAAAGCTCTTTCTATTGGAGAATTGGGAATGGTTGCTCGGTATCCCTCTGGTTTGATAACTAGCACCCCGGGGGCCCTTTGAACTTGTACTTTTCGGACTTGGCGATATATGCATTTGGCCTTCCTAGGCAAGCGACAGTGGCAGACCTATTCACTAATTGTGGAGCTATGATTAAGGGGGTCTTGGACTCTTGGGCGGATCCCCTTCCCACCCTCTCCCACTCTTCCGATCGTTTCGGCTGGAAGGGAAATACCTCCCATCTCTTTACGGTGGCTTCGGCGTGGGATTTGATTAGGAGGAGGAAGACTCGGGTCTCCTGGCACACATTCATTTGGAACAACTCCATCACTCCAAGGTACCAATTTAACCTTTGGCTTATTGCCAAATGCAGGCTTCCTACCCAAGCTCTATTATTATCTTATAGTAGGATAGATAGTGCCTTGTGTCCATTCTGCAATGAGGTACCGAATTCTATAGACCACCTATTTTTTGGCTGCCGCATCTCCACTAGCATCGCCTTCTTTTGGGCCTCCAGGTGCAATCTTCCGTGGCGAAACAATTCGTGGGTCGAGAATCTCAATTGGGCCGCCACCTTCTTTATGGGTAAAGACTTTTATAAGTGCATTGCTCGCTTCTCTTTTGGTGCTCTTTGTTACTACATATGGAAGCACAGAAATAGCATCCTATTTCGAGAGCAAAGCTTATCCGCCTCAGAGGTGAAGAATCAACTCATCAAGGTTGTCAGAGACAAGGCCACCACCTACAGGAATGTGGATGATACATATAGAAACCGGAGGCTGCAGTGTAGCTGGGGTATTGATCCAATCATTTTTTCAGCTAGGGCCTATTCTACTTCGACAGGGCCCTAGCCTGGTGTTTGTTGTCCGGATACTCTTCATCTACACGGCTGCTTCCTTGACGGTTCTTCACTTTTGTCGCTACCGGATGTATGCGTAGATTGTGGTTCTTTTGGCCTTTCGTGGCCTTTTGTTGCATTTTGCCTTATGTGGCTATCTTGCTTACTTAGGCCCGCTCTTGCGGTCCTCTTTTGCATTTGGCTCCCTTCCACTCATCCTGACTTGTTGTCTTGTTGAGTGCAAGTTTGTGGTGTCGGATCTTTTGTATTTTTTGGTTAAAGCTCAATATATTCTTACCTTTCACCAAAAAAAAAAAAAAAAAAAAAAAAACTACAGCATTATCCTAGCGTACGAAGATGTATCAGAATCTGCGTCAACACTATTGGTGGTCTAGTATGAAGGCAGACATTGTCAAACATGTAACCAAGTGTCTAACATGTTAGCAAGTGAAGGCACATCATTGTAAGCCGGGAGGACTCCTGCAATCTCTCGAGATCCCAAAGTAGAAATGGGAGCACATCATAATGGACTTTGTGACAAGTTTACCAAGGAGTTAGAGAGATAATGATTCCATTTGGGTGGTGGTCGACAAATTAACAAAGTCGGCTCACTTCATTGTAGTGCGAAAGAACCTTGATTTGGATAGGCACGCAGAGTTGTATGTACGTCAGATTGTTCGTTTGCATGGGGTGCCAATGACGATTACTTCTAATCGAGACCTGAGGTTCACATCTGCTTTTTGGAAGAGCTTATAGGCTGCCTTAGGAACCAAGCTGCAGTATAGTACGTCATATCATCTTCAGACAAATGGCCAATCTGAGAGAACGATTTAGACCCTTGAAGACATGCTGCAAGCTTGCGTGCTGGATTTCAAGGGAAGCTGGGAGGAACAACTTCATCTTGTCGAGTTTGCCTACAACAACAACTATCAGCAGAGTATTCAAATGACTCCTTTTGAAGCATTGTATGGCAGAGCGTGCAGAACGCCAGTGTGTTGGGATGAAGTCAGGGAAAGAAAGATCACAGACCTAGAGTTGGTTCAGCAGTCAGTGGATGCAGTTGCAGTCATTAGAGGCAAATTAAAGACCACTCAAAGTCGCCAGAAAAGCTACGTAGATAAGCGTCGGAGACCATTGAATTCCAAGTTAATGATCACGTTTTTCTGAAGGTGTCACCAATGAGGAGTACTTCGCGCTTTGGCAAGAAGAGAAAACTGAGTTCGAGGTACGTAGGTCCCTTTCAAATTTTAGAGAGAATTGGGATCCTAGCGTATCGTCTTGCATTACCGCCAAGACTGGTGCAAGTGCACGACGTCTTTCACATGTCGATGTTGAGGATAAATGAGCCTAACCTGACTCACGTGCTTAACTTTGAGGAATTGGACGTGGACGACAGAGTGTCGTATGTGGAAAGCCCAATTCGGATTGTGGATCGAAAAGGACAGGTTCTGCGTACCAAAACCATCCCGTTAGTCAAAGTGGTTTGGCAATACCAAGGCACTGAATGAGCAACCTAGGAGAGCGAAGAGTCAATGAGACAATTGTACCCCCACCTTTTTGTTTAAAGAATTGTAATGGTTTAAATTTCGAGGATGAAAGTTTTATAAAAGGGGAAGAGTTGCGACATCCCGAAATTTCAATTTTGTTTTCAATTTAATAAATCGGGCCTTTCATCGACGTGCCTATAGTGCTATTCTTTGAGCTGATCACTCATGAGATAACTAGACTATCTAGGAAAGCCATTAAAGAATTTTAACACAATAGACTTGAGAATTCGACCAGGAATCGACTACTCGACAATGCTCATCTACAGAGATCATTACAGTACAGTTAAAAATTGATAAGAAATCAGAGATATGTCGTTTCGACTGAGATAGATGATCAAAGTGTTGGTGATGCCACCAGATCGCAAAATTCCCGTCAATCAGCACTAGACCGATTTTTCTTTTTTCTTTTTGGTACCTTGTGTCCGTATTTGAAGTCTCGAGATTTTCATGACAACCGATGGTTGCCAATATGTCAAAGAGGTACATTGTGACTTGAAACAAATCGATCACGGGTTAATTGCACCAAAAATTTCTAAAAGTTACCCAGTAGGTTAGATCAAGCTAAAATCGTGCCATATTGAAATTAACTGCAAATTTGAATCCGATTTCAAAAATTAAAAATTATGTCATGTCACGAGTCATTTTAGGAACGTCAACTCATCCTCCGAAGATTTTTCTGCAAACTGAGATTTTCAACGAAAAGACAAAATATGGTCGTTTTTGTTCGGAAAATTCAGGGGACCGTTTTTTATGGCGTTTTTGGGATGCAAGTTAGTTTTATTGGCGAGGAAAAATTTCAATTTGATCATGGACGCCTTGGTTGGATTTTTGGCCAACAAATTGAGCTTAATTGGGTGGGGATCGAAGGGGAATTTAAGGGAATTGTTGTGTATTTGTACAAAATTTGTAGCCCTTCGTCCCTCAACATTTTGGACCTCTTCCAAAACTTCTCAAGGAAGCTTTAGCTGCTGCAAGTGTGCAGAGGAAGCCAGCAAACCTGTGGGACCTCTTCTAAGGGACAATAGGATAAAGTTGAAGCAAGGTGGCCCCCTCCATGAGTTGTCGTCTCCTTCCTTCTTCCCCTTGGTCGACTCCTCCATTTTTCCATACCAGTGAAGCTCTAAAAGACTAGAGAAAAATTGCAGACCTCCTCCCCTTGCCCGTCGAATGCCCATCTGACCTCTGCCAGCTCTGCTGTGTCATCGTTGTGCGCTGCACGCCAGCCGCTTGTCCCGCGTCCCGTGCCGTCCAACAGCTGCTCGCTGTCCACCAGGCCATCGTCGAAGCCTCCACCACCATCGTATGTCGCTATCTAGCCACCAGAAGCCCCGCCGTTGCAGTCGCTGCTCGTTCCTTGCTGTTTCAGCCACAATAGACCGTTGGTTTCAGCTAGTTCAGCCATGAACAAAAGCTGAATCCAACAAGGGTTTTGGACCTTCGAGGCCCATTTACGAGCCTCTCCCGACCTCACTTGGTGCCCCCGCTTTGGAGTTAGTGGCTCGCCTCCGCGTCCCCGTCGAAGTGAACTCACCGGACCGCTAATCCAGTGAGTTTACTCACTAATCTCCGCTTAGGGAGTTAATTATGCTTAAGGGTTAATTAGTTTGGACAAGTATGTTTTAGGTGGTTAGTTAGAACGGATTAGCAATTTAATCGTTCGATATTGCATGTTAGGTGGTTAGAGTAGTACAATTAGCAAGTAGATAAGTCGTAGTATTCATTTAGATAGGTTTGGAATTTTTCTGGGCCCGTTTCGGTATTTAATTAGGCTTTTCCGGCCTAAGTTGCATTTATTGGTATTTATTAATTAATTATGGTAATTATTTAATTAATTATTATTTTCTCAAAATTAGACCAGGATAGCTGGTAATCGAATTCTATGCTAATCGCAATGGTGTGGTTGGTTTATTTATCTGGATGATAAATTGTGCAATTTGTGTGTTGATTGTAATTTTTGGTATTTATCTCAAAATTTAATAATTTCAATATTTAATTAGAAAAGTACCGGTGTCGGTTTACAACACCAAAAATGTGTTTGTGGACTATTGGAATTAATGGGATTGTCAAAAAGGGAAAATATTGTATTTGGGCTAAGGCTGACCGTATACACATACACGATTATTTTATCGAGTATGATAAAAGTGGTGAAATTGATGGTTGGTTAGAATGGTATACTATATAAGCCTGATGGCTTCGATATATTAGCTTAGAGTGAGCAGTATACCCTAAGTATCACACAACTTCGGTGAGCATTAAATATCGCACAGCTTTAGTGAGCATTATAGATGTATAGCAGCTCTAGTGAGCGTTATCATATATGTATATATATATATCTATTATTAGCTTTTTGTGAGCTATACCATCTATCTTCAGCTTAGGGTGAGTAGTCCTTAATGTGATCAGACTTTATAGATAGTATTGAAAGAGTTGACCGAGAGATGGTCTTAATGATGTCGAGTGAGCCAACTGATCGATGTTGATCTGAATTGAAATAACTGATTGAATATACAAATTGTACTAACTTGCAGGAATGAACTGAGGCAAAGGCGGACCGTGTAAAAGTGGTGAAATTGATGGTTGGTTAGAATGGTATACTATATCAGCCTGATGGCTTCAATATATTAGCTTAGAGTGAGCAGTGTACCATAAGTATCGTAGAACTTCGGTGAGCATTAAGTATCGCACAGCTTTGGTGAGCATTATAGATGTATAGCAGCTCCGGTGAGCATTATCATATATATATATATATTATCAGCTTTTGGCGAGCTATACTATCTATCTTCAACTTAGGGTGAGCAGTCCTTGATGTGATCGGACTTTATAGATAGTATTGAAAGAGTTGACCGAGAGATGGTCTTAATGATATGGAGTCGAGTGAGCCAACTGATCGATGTTGATATGAATTGAAATGACTGATTGAATATACAAATTGTACTGATTTGCAGGAAGGAACTGAGGCAAAGGTAAGTCCTCTAACTTGTGTTTGTGCTTAGAAAGCCCTCAGGGCATATTTCCTTCATAGTCAAAGTTTAGGGGGCAAACTTGCTGAGATGTTGTTTCATCCCGTTGTGGGATAACATTTATGGGTCCTTAGATAGCAGTGCCTCCTGAGCATTTTTGATAGCCGAAGAAAGTCACGGAACATGTATCTTATATTCCGCTTCATGGGAACCTAAGGGGATGGGTCTATGAGCTCATAAGGTTCGTAGTCTCGGTTGATGAGGCTCTACCCCATAAGGTACCCTATCAATATAGATCATGATACCGTCATGAGCGGAATGGATAGAGAGAAGGTCCCATATTGGAGTATGAGGTCACTATGTTGGTGCTAGAGGTTGCTTTTGGAAAAGGCACGACTAACCCTCCAGGTGGTTCAGTGGTAGACCTGTATCTGTCGGATCTAGGGTCCCCGGTGTATTTTGAGGAAGACTCGAATGGTTGAAGATCTATAGCACTCTACCCCCCTTTCTCGCAAACCTTGTATATAGTCAGCTAATATTGTATATGACATAGTTCGATATGTGTATATAAGTTTGATGTGGTTTTCGAAAATTGTGGCCATACTTTTCTATCTTATCTTATTGTTGTTTGAGGATTTATTTATTCACTTCCGCGTGTGCATTAAAATGAATGGGTTGGTGACGTGTCCTAGGACGTCGTTATTTAATCGACCATTGAGGATGGGCATGAGCTCGGAGGATCGAGGCGTGACAATACTGAAGACACCAAATTTATTAGACATTCTCTTTTGGTGTAATTTGTGTGTAATTGCTGTTAGAGATGTGTAATTTTCTTTTCAAATTATGTAAAACTGTACTTGCATTTCAATTTGGTTTTGTTAAATGGGTTTTTTCATTAATTTTCCTTAATTAATTTTATTTTTTTTTTGAATATTTGAGAAAAAGATCTCAAGAGATTCTTATCTCATTCCATTCCAGTGGATTGACCAGTAACCAACGGTGAAAATTAAAAAATGCCTAGTTTCCAATCGAAATATGGTTAGGGCCCCTATGTGTCTTTAACTTATCCTCAATGCAGTTAATATAAATTTCGTAGAACCACTAAAGGTACAAAAGAAACAAGAATGGGGGATCCCTTAACTATAAAAGGGATCAATAAAACGTATCACACCGGCTGTTTTCTATCTGTTTTGATTTTTCACATGATTGATAAGGTCCTTTTGAAATTAAAGAACATTGAAAAGGCTTAGACTCCATTTGTCTCATTTTGTGGTTTTTCTTTTTCATTGAATAATTATAATTTAACTTTTTGAAAAACCTGACCTGGGCTCAAAGCGCGGGCCGACATGATGTAGTGCCCAGCCCTACTAGTGTGTGGATTTTTATGTCCCCCATTACTCACTATTCATTAGCGATTCGTAAGTTTCAAGTGCAAGTCTTTAACCACATATATAAAAATTTATGCAAAATATAGGATCGCCCGACACAATAATAGTGTTTAAGTGAGGATGTTCATGTCGGTAAAATAAGCCACGCGTGTGTTTCGATCATTCGCCCGAATCAAATCATTTGTACATTGAATTTTTAATTATTATTGTACCTAGTAACATATGTTTCTTTTCAATGTAAGTGACCCGTGAACTTCATGACGGAGGAAGTGCAATATTTGGGCAGAAGTACACCACAAGTGCCATAAATTGGCAAGACGCCGACACTTAAGTGCGCATAACTTCAAAACGGTACACTTAAGCGCCACTTTTTTTTCGAGTGGAATGACACTTAAGTGCCACCTCCGGCGACCCTTGCCGGAAATCCTACGTGGCATATTTTATTATTATTTTTTGCTCTACGTGGCTCGCCGGAGCTCCAAATCAGCATAAAAATTAAAAAGAAATTAAAAAAAAATTAAAAATTTTAATTTTAAAAAATTTTAAAACTTTTTTAAAAAAAGAAAATTTTAAAAATTTTAATTTTAAAAAATTTTAAAATTTTTCTAAAAAAAAAGAAATTTTAAAAATTTTAATTTTTTAAAAAATTAAAAAAATTAAAAAATAAGAAAATTTAAAAAATTTTAATTTTAAAAATTTAAAAAAAATTTAAAAAAGAAAATTTTAAAAATTTTAAAATTTTAAAATTTTTTAAAAAATTAAAATTTGTTTTAGAAAAATTAAAAAAATTTAAGAAAATAATAAAATTTAAACAAATTTAATTTTAGAAAATTTAAAAAATAATAATAAGAAAATTTTAAAAAATTTAAAAATTAAAAAAGGGGGGAGGCGGCGGCGGCGGAGGTGGCGGCGGTGGCGGCAAGGGAGCCGCCCATTCGGCCTCCCACTCCCCACTTTTTAATTTTTTTTAATTTTAATTTTTTAAAAAAAAAATTCTTAATTTTTAAAAAATTTTAAAATTTTCTTAAATTAAAAAAATTAAAATTTTCTTAATTTAAAAAAATTAAAATTTTCTTAATTTAAAAAAAAAAAATTAAATTTTCTTAATTTTTTTAAATTTTTTTTAAATTTTTTTAATTTTTTTAAATTTTTTAAATTTTTCTTATTTTTTAAAATTTTTAAAATTTTAACATTTTTAAAATTTTTCTTAATTTTTTAAATTTTTTAAATTTTCTTAATTTTTAAATTTTTTTCTTAATTTTTTAAATTTTTCTTAATTTTTTAAATTTTTCTTAATTTTTAAAATTTTTCTTAATTTTTTAAATTTTTTTAAATTTTTCTTATTTTTTTTTAAATTTTTTTGAATATTTTAAATCTAATTTAATTAATTTATATACTATTATTTACACGTAGACGCGAAACGGCGTCGTTTTTGCATTTTCCCGCCACGTCGGCGTGCAAAACGACGCCGTTTGGGACCGAGCTCGCCGGAAAGTCGCCACGTCAGCCATTTGGCCGGATTTTCGCCGGAGTGGCACTTAAGTGTCCCATTTTTTCCGATGATGGCACTTAAGTGTACCATTTTAAAGTTATGGCACTTAAGTGTCCCGGCGTGCCAAGTTATGGCACTCCAGGTGTCCCGCACTCGCAATATTTGTGTCATGGACTTGCGTAAAAGACCGGAGATATAAACGTGATGACCACGCACGCAAATCATTGATTAATGAAACAGTTAGGAGTGTCATAAAAATTGATTAGGGAGACTTTCCTTTAGACTTCAATGTATTTTAGCGGGATAAAAGCCAATATGTATGATTTTTTTTTTCTAACAATCATGTTTCACGTCGTTACCTTGGTACAAACCCTAGTCAGGATAGAAGCTCTTGGAAATGGATAGGCCTCTGAAATTTCCTATATCAATTCACTAATTCAAAGTCATTTTTACTATTACAAACACCCAAACATTCCTTACTCCTTTGACATCAGTTCTTATAACCATAGACCATTCAAATAATATAATTTACAGTTCACGATAATAGTCATACGTAAATAATAACTCTATGAAAATCATAAATAATGCCTTTATTTCTATAAATCCTATCTATTAAAATTATAACATAAAAACTATCATGGTGGGCTGGCTTATTTATTTAGTACACTGTGGAAAAAAATGACTCCAGCTTATTTATTTTTAATTGGGTTAATACCCTGAAAAACTCCAAACTGGTACATCTGTGACAAATTTACCCCAAACAATTCTTTTGACCATCAAAAACCCCCAAAATGGTATATATTTGACAAATTTACCCTAAACTGGTACACTTGTAACAAATTTACCCTATGTTAGTTTTCGTTAAATCTTACTGTCAAATTATTAATTTAAATGACACGTGACACTTAACTGGTATACCAATTTGAGATTTTATGCTCCGTTGTCACTGTTTACAATTTTTGTGATTTTTTTGTGGTATTAATTCAATTTAGCGAAGAGTATATTTGTCCCAAAGTTATCAAATCGGGGGTTTTGTGGTCAAATAAATTAGTTTGGGATAAATTTGTCATAAATATACCAGTTTATGGTTTTTTATAGTCACTCGGGGTAAATTTGTCACATGTGTACTAGTTTGGGGTTTTTCATGGTAAAAAAAATAGTCTTTGGTAAATTTGTCACAGATGTACCAGTTTGGAGTTTTTCAGGGTATTAACCCTTTTTAATTAGGATAAGTGCACTGGAAATCTTAAAATTTATCACGAAAATATAATTAAATTTTCAAATTTTCAAATAATACAATCAAATCATAAAACTTGCTACATTGAGCAAAGAAGCCTTTCTGTTAACTCTATTCGATTCGAGACCTCGCCTTGCCACGCGATGACCCCAAGCACGTTTGCTTCTTCTAGAGTCACCACGACCAGCCCTTCCTTGGGCCAGTTCTATTTTTGGCGCCCAACATTGCGGAGCTCTCGGCTAGTTCGCGTGTTGCACACCTCAGGTAAGCCACCGCTTCAGTTTATTTCAACTTTTGGTGCGGAAATCCCGGATGCTTATGACTTGAGTTATATCGAGGAAGCTTCCTGATTTCCTAATAACATGTTTAGTTTCTTGATTGGAAATTTTCGCTAAAATTGATGTAGATTTGTCATCATACAAAAGGGCGATTGCTGACCTAAATATAATTTTAACGATTTCAAAACTCACTCAAATATGTTAATGATTTTTGGAATAATATTTGTTATATTTAAGTATATCTGAAGGATTTCGAAATGGTATAAATTTATAAACTATAAAGATTGTCCCTGCCTCGAAGACAATACTGCGTACCCGGCCACGTAATGGTTGGACACCTGACCATTCAGGTGCCCAAAAGCTGCCTTAAACAATGAGGAAGAACGCTTCGTACACTTCCTAAAAACTCTTGTACACACTTAGCAATCAAAAACTTTTGAGAGATTGAACTTGGGAGAGATATATTCTATAAGAGAGTGCACCCTATTTGGAAAAGAGAGTTGGTTCCGTTATAAACCCTCTTTGCGTGTAACTTCAAGTATAGTTGATAGTTGATTAGGCATAACTCTTGTATGGTCTTAGGGAGTGAAGTAGGCATTTCTCTATCCCTATTCTTATTTTTATGTGCGCATCAAAGTGTTCTATTATTTGCCTATCTCATATCTGAGCATGAATATTTGATATTTGTAGTGCATATTTTATATATTTGGGACAATAGTGTTCACCATAAAGTGTTTCAATCAGATAATGTAGATTGATAGCTGATCAACCGAATTTCCATTGGATGAAATTGTTGGGTGTTTTCTTACTTTAGAAGGTAAGGCATCTCCTTGCAGTTAAATAAGACACACATAATGAGCAAGAGTTAAAGTAGATTCATCAATTGGTGACAGCTCATCATTTTCTATTGGATCACCCATTAGTGAGATTATGGATAACCTTGGTTCCACTAATTCTTTCGTCATCACCATTTAAATAACTGGAACAAAAATCAAATATTCCTCTGCCAAATAACACTCTGCAATGGAACATACAGGACAATTTCGATTGCAAACAGGGGATTTTCTTCACATTTCAACCCAGAGAGACCGACCACCGGTATTGCATCTATAAAAAAGTGATTAATAGTAAGTCATTTTTTTTTTCTGGTTAACATAGGTACACCAAAGTCAAGGAAGAATATTGCATAAATGACGATATTCAATTATTAATGTCATTTGACCCAAAAGAGGAACCTGATCTAGTCATCAAAGCAAATTTAGCGGTAACCATAATCTTTTTCCTTTCAGCACGGATTAGATCAGATCATATCACTGAAAGTGGAGTTTCCAAATTAGAAATATCTTTATGAGGACTAATTAAAGAAATTTAGCTTCCTTGTAGGTTGTCATCTTTGGGCCCGTTTTCCCTCCATGGCTGCTTGAACTGTCAACTATAAATTTATAATGGTTAATACCTTAAAAAACCTTAAGCCTGGGTGACATTACACGTGTGATAAATTTACCCTAAATAAATTTTTTGATAATGAAAAACCCTAAACCGGTACACATGTGACAAATATACCCTAAAATGATTACAAAAAAACCCCCCAACTAGTACGCTTATCATAAATTTATCAAAAACTAGTTTGTTTGATTGCGAAAAACCTCAAACTGATACATTTGTGACAAATAACCATCCATTAAATTGGATTCAACAAAAAAATCGCAAAAATTGTATAATTGTAACATGCGAAAAGTAAAATCCAAAATTGGTACACTAGTCAACTATCACATATTATCAAACTTAGCAATTTGATAGTAAAATTTAACATAAATTGATAAAGAGTAAATTTATCACAAGTCTACCAGTTTGGGATAAATTTATCAAAGATATACCGATTTAGAGTTTTTAATGATCAAAAAATTAGTTTATGATAAATTTGTCATATGTGTACTAGTTTGGGGTTTTTCAAGGGATTAACCTAATTTATAATTATAAATCACCTCTTAATATAAACTTAGATGTACAACGAAGACTATTATATTGACAACAATTAATTAATAAATTTTAAAGAATGATATTGGAAAGCTTCATAAGATTCAGTAAAAGTGTTATGGAAATATAAACCTTCCTATTTTATTTAAATGCTTTCGACAATTTCAAACTATAAAGTAATATAGATTAACTTTCTTATTGAATTTATTTTAGGATTTTTAATAGTATTAACTCTGGAAATTAAGGTGTAGTCGCCGAAAGTGATTTTTCTCATTGCAATGTACCAGCATTATTTTGTTTCTAATATCACTTCGGTAATCCAGCAAAGGACAAAGTCACCATGTGGTATACAATCGACAAGAAGATGGACTTTACTTTTTCTACGTCAAATTTCTGAATACTCTTCAACTTGTGTTTAAATAAAAATGCTAACTTATAAACACATCAATTTCATGAATAAAACGTTTATCTCGAAGATCTGATTACATTTGAGTTATTTTGACCCAATATAACTATTCAATTAAACATGTTATATAGGTTTTGTTTAGGTTACCTATTCATCGAATAGGTTGTTTTTGGGTTAAGAATTTCTGGTATGATCATTAAACACGTTTCGACTACTCCATATAATAATACATTCTTCAGTCGTCCGACACGAATGTGATCCATGGAAACAAACCAAATGGCACCCTAATCTTTGATGAGACTAAGAATTCCCACATAGGAATTTAAGCCGGTGGCCATAGAAATACAATTTAAAACTTTAAAGAAAAAAAAAGAAAGGCATGGGCCATCGAAATGTGATGAAATACTAGTTAGAATATTTTATCATATTTCTAATCGCAATTTGCACATTGTTTCTCTTAAGGTTCTTAGTTCTTTTAAGGAAAAATTGTCCAAAAAGTCATAAACTTATTACTCTTTTACCAATTCAGTCTTAAACATTTTAATTTTGTCAATTCAATCCTAAACATTTTCAATGCTTGCCAATTGAATATATCTAATCAATTTTGATCAAAAAATTCTGACATGGACGCCAACGGTGCCACGTAGGATCATTGGTGCAAAATTTTAATAATATTTTAATTTTTTTGAATTTTAATTTTTTTCTCTTTTTTCTTTCTTATCTTTTTGGTTTTTTTTTTCTTTTCTTTTCCTTTTGTCAATGGCCAGCCACCACCCATAGGCGATAGCCGGCCACCGGCCAAGGCTAGCTGGTTGGCCTCTCCCGCCACAAGTGAGACCCGGCTAGGCAAGGGCAAGCCTAGGCGAGGAGAGCCCTCGCCTAGGTCAATGCCCGACAAGGCCGCCTTGGCCTAAGCGAGG
The DNA here is from genome assembly GCA_014182385.1 of Eucalyptus viminalis. NCBI lineage: Eukaryota > Viridiplantae > Streptophyta > Magnoliopsida > Myrtales > Myrtaceae > Eucalyptus > Eucalyptus viminalis. Next base: position 36,607,767 of record CM024532.1, read on the forward strand.
GCTAGCCCGATTAGATCTAGCGAGGGTACTCACGCGGCCGATGCCACCCTAGGCCTTGCTAGATCTAGCAAGGGGGAGCCCTACCTCACCCGGCTGATGCCACCCTGGCCTGGGGGAGGGCCGGCCTTGCCAAATCTGGCAAGGGGAGCCCTCCTTCACCCAGGTGAGCGTTGGCCTTGCCTAGGCCAGATCTAGTGAGGCCAACCTTCACTGGGGCCAACCTTCGCCGAGGCTAGGGCAACCTTGTTGTCACTTGACCGACGCCCAATGAGGCCACCCTAGCCTAGGCGAGAGCTTGGGCAAGAGTAGGCCTCGCTAGATCTGGCTTGGGCGAGGTTGACCCTTATCGGGCTGTGCTTGGGCAAGGGCTCCCCTCGCTAAGGCTCACCCTTGCTGAATTGAGCCTCACTTGTGGCAGGTTGAGCGAGGCCAACCAATGGCCAGCCACCGGCAAAAAAAAAAGAAAAAAGCCAAAAAGAAAAGAAAGAAAAAAATCAGAAAATATTTAAAAATTCAAAAATATTTAAATTGTATTAAATTTTGTCCACATTAGCGCCGATGGTCCCACGTGGCACAGCCAGCATTCATGTCAGTATTTTTCGGTTTGTTAAAATTGACCGGATGGATTCATTTGGCAAAAAGTGAAAAAGTTTAGGACTAAATTGGTAAAATTAAAAGGTTTATGACTGAATTAACAAAAGTGTAATAGGTTTATGACTTTTTTTTGACAATTTTTTTCATTCTTTTAAGGTTAAATCCACGTTAAAAACAGTACACTTCGTGCTTATTGCGGGCTTTGAATTGGGAATGAAATAAGCACAAGCTTAATTAATTGGTCCGTATACATGATTAATTTAATGCGTGCACCGCTCATGTAAACACTTTGTACATTGTGGTGTCTTATGATCAATTGGCATGGCAACTATGCAACGTATATATAAGGAAATAATTTGACGATGCATTTGTTTCGCAAAATACATTTTCAAGAAAAACATTTTCCTCATTTTTTGGCATTTGGTTCACTCAAGAAAATGAGCCAATGAAAAAGTTTTTCCTAATCAACAGAAAAAGTTTTTCTATCACAGCTTAAATTTAGAAAAATGATTTTCCCTTTAAAAGAACTGAAAAACGTTTTCAGAATCTACCAAAGTACAGATTTGGTGATTGGTTTACAAATAATTGTTCTTATAAAATTATATTTTTTAAAAATTCGAATTTAAATATTTTATTTTTTTAAAATTCTAATTTTTTATTTTATTTTATTTTTCCTTTTTCTTCTTCTCCATCTATCATTGGCCATGGGGATAGCTAGCGAGCTTTGGCCTCACTAGATTGCGCGAGTTCACAGCTTTTGGTGACAAGGCTTGAGCTCACCCAAGGCCAGTGAGCCTTAAGCCTCGCTAGATCAAGCAAGTTCGTGGCCTTTGGCGATGAGCCTCAAGCCTCGCCAGAATGGGCGAGCTTGTAGCCTTTGGTGGCGAGTTGGTGAGGCTCGAGCCGGCGAGCCTCGCTAGATTGAGCGAGCTTGTAGCTTTGGGCGGTGAGCTCGCAACGAGGCTAGAGCGGCAAGCTGCAACCTCACTAGACCAGACGAGCTCATGGGCTCGGTGACAACCTCGAATCTCATAAGATCGGCGAGCTCTCAATCTCTGTTGACAGCTCAAGCTCCTCCCTCGTAAGCCAGTCAAGGACGAACCACGAGAGGAAGCAAAAGGGATGGCACGAGGAAGTAGAGTGGTAAAGGAGAAGAAGAAGGAAAAGAGAGAAAAAAAAAAGGAAATTAAAAAAAAAACATAAAAGAAAAATAAATAAATAATTTTAATAATTTTTAATTTTTAATTTTTAATTTTTAAAAATTGGATTTTTTTTTTTTTTTTTTTGTATGAGATAAAGTGTGAAATCGTTTTCTAGTGGAATCCAAACAAAAAAAATTTTCAATTATCCATTACCAAATAAAGGAAAACAAACGTATTCATGGAAAATACTTTCTGGGAAAATATTTTCCTTTATCATTGAGTTTTCTGCGAAACAAATGCACCCTGAGTTTAGATGAATAAATATATGTTTTCTAAGGTCAGTGTATAATCTCCCTTCTTTTCGCGTGCAAACTTGTCCCCAATTCCATCCACTAATTCTACTATGATTTTGTTCACAATTATCTTTAAAGCACATGTTGAGTAACTCATACACAATGATGCATTTTGAAGATTTAAAAGAAAAAAGAGAGGTGTTTTTGCATGTTTATTTTTCTAGAGAAGCTCGAACATCTATTGCACCTTTTTACCCAATTTTCAGAATTTTGGAAATGGTATAATGCTAGGGAATTTGTCCAAAAAGTTCTACTCTTATTGAATTTTTGCTAATTCAGTCATAAACCATTTAATTTTACTAATTAAATCCTAAAAATTTTCACTTCTTATTAATTGAATTCATCCGTCCAATTTTGATAATAAATTATTAACATGGACAGCCGGCACTAATGTGGCATTTTTTAATAATATTTTGAATTTTTTTATGTTTTCTTTTTTTTTACTTTTATTTTGATACCTAAATTATAGCGACCCGTTTAGTCATTTATTGCATTAAAAAATTAGGGGTTAATCTTATCCTTGAAAAAATATTAATTGCATAGCATATAGTTTTAGGTGCATCTATTTTTAATTTGCATTTTTTACATTTGCATTGGACCGATGGTAGATGGATTTAAATTAGTGGTTATGAGCTTTAAATTGACAGGCTGGACTAAGCCCCTGAAGTGAACAAATTGGCCCAAGCCCTTTTTTTTAAGTGATCGGAAATTATTTCGTGAGAAAAAAAGAATTTGAAATTTTCCGGATATCAATTTGGGAAAATTGAAACCCTAATCGGTGGCCTATAAATAGGTTTGTTTGCGTAGGGTTTTGGAGGCTACACATTGAACATACGGCCACAATTGAGAGCATAGAGAGAGAAGAAATCGTGAGGGGACCGACCATGATCCACAATTGAGAAAAGGGCACATTAAGAGAAAAATCGTGCGAGAGAGAAGAAATCGTGAGGGGTTTTCTTCTGTTGAATTTTCGTGGGTTCTTTTTGGTGTCTAAAAGTCAACGAAGGGGGAGTCCTCTCTTGGGGATCACTTGGCAGAGGGGGAACAACTGAGTACACGACGGAAGAAATTGAAAAAACACGCATGAGAAATCAAGAGGAAAGGGGGCGGATCGTGAGAGCAATGGGACTCCATCGACGTCGGTGATCTCCACGTGTGCCTGCAGCTCTTTTGGGTGCTGGTATCGTGTCCGTGAGGGGCGCCCGACATCAATTAATTTACTGTTTTTGTTGCTAAGTGCTTCGTGATCATCCCACCGCAACCCAACTTCCGCCAATAGTCCAGGTGTGCTTCAAAGAAGACTGAACAACATCGTCTCCAGCGTTCATCCATTGGTGCAGAAGCGTCCACCGGTTTCTCGGCCTTGAATCGCGCCTATCACGGTCCAGTCCAACATTGGTGAAACTCGACGATCTTGCTGCGTCGACGTTGCTGCTCCCTGTTCAACTCGACGCCACAGATTTCTTGGTGTCCCGAACGATAGTCCATCAAACTCGTCGCGACTTTGTCGAGCCACACCGAGATACCGCGACAACCGTTGCCATAGATTCGTGCCGTGCCATGCCACACTCACCATTGATCCATTCTACCGATTGGTTTTTTGGAAAAATTCAAATTTAGGTATAGATCTATTTTATTTTTAGATTTAGTAGATTTAATTTATTAGGTAGATTTGTTTTATCTAGTTTTAGTTTTGATATTTTATCTCTTTGTTTGAAATATTTTCCAATGCATTATTGAAATTCTCTTATGTAGCATCCAATTCGCAACCGTACGAATTTTTATTCTATCTATAAGGCTTTAGATGGAATAATTATTCACGCCGGAGTAAAACTGATATCTTGATCTTTAAGGCTTAAGATCAATTTATCGATTTTATTAGCGAGATAATCAAGTTTGAATTTCAAATTGAGTGATGGATAATATTTTTGATGATTGTGGATGGTTTGAGGTTTATCTTTTATTGTTATGTTTATCCCGAAAACACAAAAAAAAAAAAATTTGCATTTGCATTCCATGTAAATTAGGATTGATTGCATGATAGGTTAGTTAGTCATTTTTTTTAAATGCATGTTTAGATGATATCTAGGATAGATGATATCTTTGAAATAGGTTGCATATTTAGGATAGGGATTTTATTTCGAAATTTTTCGAAAAATAAAAAATGCATTCATTTAGGATGTTAGTTTTAAATTTGAATTGCGTGTTTAATTATTTGACAATTTTAATTTCGAATTTCATGAAAAAAGGAAAAAAAGAAAACTTAGAGTTAGGGCATTCTTTGCACGCCATTGCATACTAGATAGGATTGCATGTTTAATTTTATTTTCTACTTAGTTATAGTCTTAGATAATTTTCTTTAGATTAGACCACATGCTTATTTATATCATATAGTTTAGGTCATGTGGTCATGTCATATCATTTCATGTTAGATTAGTGACATGCATCGCATAAATCATGACTTTCATTAAATAAGTGAAAACAAAAATTGAATGTTTGCGTGTTAATTAGAAATCATATCTAAGATTGCTGATGTGAATTCTGATCTAACAACGCAAATGCTTTCGTTGCTTTGAGGTAAGTCCTATAATTTATTCACTGCTTTATCTGAGTATTAAATGGGTGGTTTGCGCACTCGTATGATCAGCTCACATGTTTGGGAAATGAATTAAAATCCATTCAAGCTGTTTGCCAAACATTTTTTCAAAAATAAAAGAGAAAAGTACCGAAAGGGCGTTAGTGAAAGCTAGCGTAATCAAGTCCCCGAACTCATAAATCTCTAGTTCGTAGAAGTAAAGTAAATATCTCGTTACTTTACTTAGGTGTCTAATCGACCTACCAAAAATAGATTAGTGGCGACTCCTAGTTAAAAAATCATTTGCATGTTATGAACTTAAACCCAAATCGCGAATTGGTATGGGTTGGGGAGAACCCGAGCTAAGTTTAGGCTTAGCAATCCATTAGTCAAACCATAGGCGGTTCAAACCCAAAAAGATTGGTCGCGACAGTAGGTACGGGAAAAGGGTCCCTAAAGTTGCAATTGATCAACCAGAGATCGAATTTTTCATTTGCACTTTTTTTTTCTGGTGGTATATTGAAAGTAAGTGCTCTAATTTTTCCGCATACCAAGTCCATGACCGGTTTTTGAATAAATCAGCTACTCCAATTGAAGCAAGATGTACAAGCAATCAAGTTCAGATGATATTTGATGTATATTAATGGATATCTGTTGAATTGTGAAGTTGATCTCAAATGCCAAAACTGCATTACAAAGACTAATGCCGTTTTTATTTCCATTCACTCTAGCTAGCGTTTTAATTAATATTTGGTTGCTGAAGTTTGCGTCATCTCAAGGATCAACTCTGGCTACTTTTTCCTTGAATTTTCCTACTTTTTCACTCGTGCGTCTCATTTGTATCTTGTGTTGTTGGATGCACCACAGCCAAAACTAGTTGCAGTATCAGATACAATTGCATTTGCAAATCCAAAGGCTCCAGTTTATCCTCACCTAGCTCAAGGAAAAGAATGGAATGAAGTATGTCTTTTACCTTTTTAAGTTGAAAAGTTTAGCATAATTATATCGTTCTTTCAGATGTTGACAGTGCAATTTGCGTTTGCTAAAATGTGTTAGATTCTGCTTTTACGTTATGCAGCCTCTGCCTGCACTTGTTTTTCTGTTCTGCATAATTTAAAACAGAATCCTAATATCAAATATGTATTGAAACGTGATATCAGATGACTGTAACATGGCAAGTGGATATTAAATAGCTGAAGCAGAGCCAGTTGTTGAGTGGACTCGTCAAGGCGGAGAAAAGATGCGTTCTCCGGCTGGAACTTTGGATTTTGACCGTAGTAGCATGTGTGGTGAGTATACTCCATTGTGGACATTGTTGTTATGAATGAAATGTAATGCATAACAAGTCTCTGTGCTCGGAAGGCACAGTTTAATAAATGATTATTTAGTTAAAAAAATATCTGTAGGTATTGTCTTCTTTATTCAACCCGGAAGGCACAATTTAAAATGAGGGGAAAATTCCTTTCCACTTTTTTTTTTTTTTTTTTTTAAATTTCTAGAAAGGTTAAAAGTCGAGGTGTTGTTGGGATGAATTCGGCCAATGTCCTTAAGATACCAAAGAAAGATGTATCATCTCTCTGACATGAGTGGTAAAAATAAACAGTGTCTATCATACTTCCTGATCTAAAAGAAATGAGATGGCAAATGATGTCTATTGGCTAATTTAAGCATTATTTTCTGTTTACTCATACTTAGAAGAGGACAACTGTTGAATTTCGTTCGTCAACATATATAAATTTTAAAGGTGGTGGGCTATAACAATGACCGGTATGGCAAGTGCAAATCAGTTATTACCGTGAGACACAATTGAGTGGATTCTTAGCAAGCCATATGCAATGGACATATCATGCAATTATGAATAGAAAGATGAAAGTAGGCTCCCACATTAGAGAAGAGGCCCTCCTGATCACTTTCCAGAATGTAGCAATTATTTTCCTGGTAAAAACACCTAAACAAATGGTTGATTTCACTGCATTACTGTCTAGTTTGACTTGGATGAAGTTGATAAGACCATTTAACTGCTGTGCTTAGAACACTAACTGGGCCTTTAACCCTTTAAGCACCAGTTTAGGGTGTATCCTGCTATGAGTTTAACTGAAAGTTTTCTAAAGGCCTGTCCGGGGTCCTCATCTTGATGATCCTAAAGTTTTGCTTCCAAACAAACATGCAATCTATATAGGTAAAATTTTGACTCTATCCATTGTTCATGATCCTTAGTAGTTGAAGCGTAGTGATGGCTTCACAAACTTGATTATTCCAGATTCCAGCAATGGTTAGAACTTAGAAGTAGATTTCTTGACATTCATGAATTATAATTCTCTTAGTAATCTAAATTTTCAGAAGCACCTGCAAGGACAGTAGGTTGGAGTGATCCAGGATTCATCCACACCGGTTTCTTGAAGGACTTATGGCCCAACTCTGTGTAAGTGAAACCAAGATTTTAGACTCTTCAAAAGTTTATGTGAAACGAAGATGCCATTTCGTTTATTACCCTGGTAAGTTGTTCTTTAGGTATTTACGAGAGTTTATGCCAATCAAGCTTTGAGTTTGAACAATTGAAAGAATTTTATGTTAGGGTGACCTTTCTAAGAAACTCCTTCCAAATAAGTTGACTGCCTCATTTTTCTCTTTTCTATTTAATGCTGTGAGGAGAGATGTCTGTAACAGTCAGGATTTGTGTCTCTCCTTTGCTTGTGTTTCTGAGTGAAAATAGCTGGAAATTAGAAGGGATTTTTATTTTTATGCAGGAGATCCTTGAATCTTTAAGTACACTTGCTGCTGTTCATATAACTTGGAGTTAAGAAGATTTTTCTCCTCCAGGGAGAGAGAGAGAGAGAGAGAGAGAGAGAAAGAGAGTGGTCATTAGTCAAATCTTCAGTCATCTTCGTTCTTTAGTAGGATGATATATCAAATCAGGCTTCTTACCAATTGAATTGTAGTTGTGTGAATCATGGATTATTTGCAGTATCAGCCATACAGTTTACTTGTCATGATTATGTTTTTGATTTAATTATGTGTTTTATGCAGGTTTCTAGCTATATTAATTTCAATTTATACCTGAGTGCTACTTTTACTGATATTGTAGGTATTATAACCGGTTGGGGCATAAGCTATTGAATGGTGGTTATATTTGGAGCCAGAAATACCGGTTTAGAGCATCTCTATATCCTGGTCAAAACAGCTTGCAACGTGTTGTCATTTTTGGGGACATGGGAAAGTTTGGATCTCTCTTGAACCAGCAATGTATATTATCAACATTTGATCCCTTTTTGTGGCAGTTTCTGGTATTGCCTTCGAGCAATGGAAGACACCACATATAGTCATATCGCTTCCTATGGATATGAGAAATTTCACTCAGGTGAAGGAAAATAATTGGAAAATCTCGTTTTCAGAATATCCATTAGTTATGTGGTGTTGCTTTGTTTTCTAATAATAACCTCCACTGATTAAAGAAACCTTCTGTAAAACTCCTTCTGCTTCTAGGTGGGAATTGAAAAATCTACATTTTTGGTTAATGGGGCAATTCCTTTCTCAGTTTTGTTCAATTTTGATGGACATTATCTCTCTCTATATATCATAATATGTTGATAGAACCATCAAAACTGGGCTAACCTAATCTTCAAAATTAAAATGTTTGAGAAGCACCTTGTGCTTATTTTCTGTCCTGTTATTATCAGGATGATAGACTACAATTTCAAAATGCAGGAAGAAGCGGATGGCTCAAATGAGTACCACAATCTCCAGCGTGGCCCTCTTAATACCACTGATCAACATGTTAAGGACTTGAAGAACATGATATGGTCTTCCACATTGGAGAAATATCCTTTGCAATTAGATGTCTTTTGCAATGGGATCAGTTTACATTGAGCCAATTGCCTCAAGCTTTCCTTACATGATTGCAAGGTTTGTCTTGGTTTTTCCTCCTTCTCCGATCCTCCTCTTGGTGCAGAGGTTTGGCTAATGTTGAAATTGCGATTTCATGATCATTAGCGGCTTTTGGCTTGAGCAATTATGTCTAGGAATTAATCTGGACTCTAGAGTCATCATGCATTTTCTAGCGGGACCTATTCATTTTGTTTTTCAGTGTAATCATGAACTTGATTGGCCTGGAACTGGATCTTTTTATGGAAATTTAGATTCAGGTGGTGAATGCGGTGTGTTGGCTGAAACGATGTTTTATGTCCCTGCAGAGAACAGGGCTGAGGTTTGGTAAGGATGAGAAATGGCACATATCCTGGTTATTTACCTTTTCTAACAAAATGTCAGCCTCTCCTGAATGTTGGTCTTTGCTTGATCTAGGTACTCCACTAATTATGGCATGTTCAGATTCTGCATTGCTGATACAGAACATGACTGGAGAGAGGGAACCGATCAATGCAAATTCATCGACACTGTGTAGCTTCTGTTGATCAGCAAAAACAACCATGGCTGATTTTCCTTGCACATCAGGTATTGGATTATTCTTCTGGTGAGTTTTATGCCAGGGAAGGATCGTTTGAAGAACCAATGGGCAGGGAGAGCCTTCAAAAACTTTGGCAGAAGTACAAGGTTGACATTGCCATATATGGCCATGTCCATAATTATGAAAGGACTTGTCCTGTATACCAGATACCTTTAACTTTTTATTTCAGTGGTAATCATGAACGAGATTGGCCTGGAACTGGATCTTTCTATGGAAATGAAGACTCGGGAGGTGAATGTGGTGTATTGGCTGAAACAATGTTTTATGTTCCTGCAGAGAAGAGGGCTAAGTTTAGGTAAGGATGAGAAATAGCACCTTGTGATTTGCAAATGCAGCTTTTTACCTTGTCTAACAAAAATGCCAGGCTCTCCTGAATGTTGGTGCTTGATCTTGGTACTCCACTGATTATGGCATGTTCAGATTCTGCATTGCTGATACAGAACATGATTGGAGAAAGGGAACCGAGCAATACAAATTCATTGAGCACTGTCTAGCTTCTGTTGATTGGCAAAAACAACCATAGCTGATTTTCCTTGCACATCGAGTATTGGGTTACTCTTCTGGTGAGCTTTATGCTTGGGAAGGATCATTTGGAGAACCAATGGGCAGGGGGAAACTCCAACTGTGGCAGAAGTACAAGGTTGACATTGCCACATATGGTCACGTTCATAATTATGAAAGGACTTGTCCTATTTACCAGGTATACCTGTGACGCTTTTTTGTAATGGAGTTGCATCTTATCAATGATTGCTCCACTATCAGCCCTAACAAAAAGATTTTCATTAAATAGCACATCACGTAGGTGTTAATATTATTTACATCAACTCAGTTTTAATATTATTTACATCAACTTAGTTTTATTTTTTTATTTCCTTTTCCTTTATTACGGATAAATAGACATTTTTAAAAACAAAAAATATTACTTTAATATAAAAAGGGAGCTCGGGGGCTGGGCTTTGCCCCAGCCCCCTTCTCTTTTCACCCCCCTCAGGTGGGCTCGAGCCTAGCTCACCCCAACTCTCCCCCCTCGGCCCGGCCCCCTCTCCCTCTTTCTCCTTCCTCTTCTTCCTTCCTTCCTGCAACCCTCACGCGCGAAGGCTGCAGCCGAGGTAGAGTAGGTAGCCGGCAATGGATGGGACGTCTCGTAGGCGCCATCAATGTCCCCGAACAGCGCAGAGCAGGCCTGGCCACGGTAGGGCATGACCGACCGCGGATGGGGTGGCTGATTGGATGCCGGTTTGGCCAAGGGGGAGGCCGGTCGGTGCGCCAAGAACCGACGGCCGAAGCTCCTCCGTCGACCGGCCTCCTCGATTGGATACCAGGGCCGTGAGAACGTTTCGGTATTCACAAAAAAGGGAGAAAAAAGGGGAGAGAAGGGAGATTCGAGAGAAGAGGGAAATCGGAGAGAGAGAGACATCCGATGCGAGAGAGAGGTTCGGGTGAGAGATCCGAGAGTGAGAAGGTGGCCGGCGTTTCTCCTCTCCCCTCGACTAGTACACGGTGAGACCCCGTCGTCCTCCGTTCGGGTTCATCCCGATTTGGCGTCGGTTTGGGTCGATTTCCTGAGGATCCGAGCTCGCAGATGCGCGAGGCGGGCGGACGTAGCCCGATCTATCGAGTTCGTCTGCCGTCCGATGCCGCCGAGCCTGGTAGGGACCACGACCGAACAAACCTGTTTCGGACCACCTCCCCATTTCCTTGCTCTGTTTTATCCCGTCTTGGGCTCGCCGGACCGAGATTCGTCTTGATTCGACTCACGCGATTTCGCCACGCATGATCTGTGGTCGGTTCTTCCTGGCCTTGGCTAGTTAATTGTTGCAAACCCAAGTGTTAATCTGGTCCCGAATGAGCTGATGTTTTCCCCACTGCCGATGCACCCTATACGTTCGATGGAATGCCCAAACTAGATTTGCATTGGTTTTCTTGGTTTTTGGCTTGATTTGGATTCGCAGGTCGTTACGCGTATTTCTTTATGGGGTTTCATGGCCGTCGTTGTTCTGGGTACCGCTCGAGCTTGCATCTTTGCTTCGCCTTCGTTTAGCCCGGGCCGCGTTTTGGTGTTCGGGCGTTCGGTGGCCGGAGTTGCAGTGAACTCGCGTGCTTTTTGGTTCAATATTTGGGACGTGGGCTTAGGCTTGCTCTGGCTATTAGATCAGGTTTGGGCTGAATCTGGTCCATTAAGGTGGGCTTTGATCAACTCCTAAAAGGGATTGGGCTACATTTCATGGTTGAGCCCAATTCATTTTAGTTAAAGCTTTCCTACTGTAGAGCCCATCTGTCTTTGTATCCTTGGTCCAAACCTAAGGCCGGAGACAGCCCACATTTGGACTGGGCTAAAAGGCCCAGCCCGAATCCTAATTTCGGAATAAAAATTATTTAAAAATTATACATGATAAAAAAAAAATCCGAAAACACTTTATATTTTCCAAAAAATGAGAAAAAAGCTTTAAAATAGTCTTTATGTGTTTTTTTTTTTTTTTTAACCCTGAACCTCCGCACGCCGCCATGGTGGAGAGTAAACCCTGGGGGAGACACGTGAGGACCCCACCACCCACGTGCCCCCCGGGTAAGACCGGCTAGTACTTAAACAACGACGACGCAGTTTTCGAACGCAGCCCTTTCGTGAGGTCCCTTGCTCGAACCACTATGCCACCACCGTGGTGGGTTTCTTTAGGTGTTTTTCTTTAAAGAATGAGAAAATCTTTAGAAGAAAAAAAAAAACAATTGTGTTTAAGAAAGAAAATATTGGATTGATATCCACACATTTCCTTTATTTCAATTACATACTTTGGACTCATGATTGGAACAAAAATGTTGCATAAATTCTTTGTTTGATGTTTAAAAGATTAAGTACTGAAATTGCATTAGCCAATTCACTAATGTAGGCCTCGTTTAGTTGGACTTTCCCAATGGGCTTTGGGCCCTGAAAGCCCTTTGGAGAATTTTTTTTATGTTTGGCAAAACTTTTGAATGTTCTTTTGTGAAATGTGGGCATTCCAAATGTTGAAAGCCAAATGCTAGGGTAGGATTGCTTTTAGTATTGGCATTTCCAAAATGCCAAGAGTCACTGTTCATTTTTCTTCCCCACCCATCTTCTTCGATGTTCGTTTCTTCTTCCCCCGACTGAGAGTCGGCCGAGCTTCGCGATGGGCGGTGCTCAGCCACAAGTGGCCCGCCAGGAAGCCTCGCCTGAGGTTGAGCGACCCAAGCAATGCCACTTGAGGCCGTGCGACCTGAGGCGACGCCTTGGGTCGCGCCTAAGGCCAAGCGACCCACCTCAGGTGGTGTTGCCTGGGTCACTCGACCTCAGGCGACGCCACCTGTGGCCGCGTGACCTCAGGTGACGCCTTGGGTCGCATGACTCAGGGCATCACCTAAGGTCGGTGCGACCCAAGCGGCTGGGTGGCATCGCAGAGGCAAGCTTAGGCGAGCTGCTCCTTGCCACCGCCACTACCTCCCCGCCACCACTAGCGCCACCGCCACTAGCTGCTCCCCCACGATCACCCAGCTACATCTCCTCCTCCCTTTTCTTTTCTTTTCTTTTTTTTCTTTTTTTTTTTTCATCTTAAAGTTGCTTTGCAAATATTAACTTCCAAACACACTTGCCTTCTCCAAATGCCTATTCACTCAAGGATACTTGGGGAAATGGCTTTGCATTTCCCCAAAGTTAAACCAAATGGGCCCATAATCAAGTTTTCGATGTCCTTGATCCGTAGAAGTATAATTTTTCTTCCAATATTACCTAATGAACTTACCACAAAGCAATTAGTGGTGATTGTTAAATGAAAATAACTTGTAGGTTAAAAACTTAGACCTTAAGTCACAAATTGATGGGCTTGGGAGAAACCAAACTAAGTTTAGGCTTAGGCCACCCATAATAAACATTCTATTTTTGTTATAGAATTATTTTTCTATTCCAGACTTCTTTCTGAAACAAAAATCCATTTGATAAGGTAATTTTATTTTTCTATTTCTAGAATTAATTTTTAGTCCAAAAATATATTTGAAACATAACTTTTACTTCTGTGTTTTTAAAACAATAATGAGAAATAAAAACTATTATTATCACTCATCCTTGCTATTAGTTGACCGCCCATTCGCCACTACCTGTCGTTTGCCATTGTTGGTCGTCGACCACTACTGTAGCTATCTATTGCCATTTGTCGTTGTTTGCCACTGGTCGACGTCCGTTGTTGTTCGCCACCGATCACCGTCCGTCTCCATTCGCCACTGTCAAAAGGAAGAAATTTTATGTCGCTAAAAAAATAATTTTTATTCAAGGTATGGAAAATTTGTATCGTAATCAAATGTGTAATTTTGTTCATAAACTCATCCATGAATAGAAATAAAAATATCTATTTTTGGTCAGAATGATTATCATTCATGATCTTAGCAAGTCATTAGCTTTTGCGCCCGAGTGTAGGGCTTGGGGATGTCGCAACAATCTTCAAGAAGGCACTAGGAAAGGACACTCGAGGGAAAATCTTGAATTTGAGTGTCATATTTGATCCCATGAAACCGATCTTACCTTCTGAAAATTCAAGGAAATCAGGCCGCATATTGCGGCCAGTACCACCAAGATGACAAGAGCTGCTTTTCCTTAAATGCATTCTGATATGAGAGCCCAATAACAGCAAGCACAATAGTTTTTATATGTATACATGAAAAAAAAAGAAATTACTTATCTAATTATTTTATTTATAGAAGGAATTCATATAAGTATATAATAGGGAAAGCAGTTTCCTTAAACAAACACAAACGGGCTCTAGTCCATTGCTGGGTGTAAAATTGAAGTCCTAAATTTATGTGGGGAACTTTTATTTATAGAAGGAATTCACATAACCCAGGCACACATTCGGGGTCCTTGCCAATATAATGGGTTTAGAATTTTTCCAACACTTTTTCTTGGGATTTTCTTATGATTGTGGATCTTGTTACTTTAAGTGGTTAAGTGTTAAGTGCTTGATTTGGACATGATAGATTTTATATTTAAAGTATAGTGGCTTTCATCTAGAATAACTTAAAAGCCACTCCATCACGATAACCCATATGTGATACACATGATCAAGGTGATTTATGTACAACCTTGGGTTTAGTTGAGCCCAAATTTTCAAATACCTCCCGGGAAAAGATGTAGGTTTTGTTAAAAAGTGCTTCAAGGGTACTTGTTACATGAATGAATTGCAAGGCTAAAATTTCTATGATATGTGATAGTTGTTTGGAAAGTGGAATATAATATATATTGTAGGTGTATGTCACGACCTATATTTCGGGTGCACCACCTAAAACTAGGTTAATGGACTACTAAGTTTTTAAATTTAGCTCAGGCTCTCCCAAGCCCATACCAAATCGCGACTTAAGTTTAAATTTTTAAACATGCAAAAAATTATTATGATAGGTCGATTAGACACATAAGTAAAATAAATGGAGATTTATTTTACTTAGTTGCAGAGACTAAAAGGGGACTTTTGCTTAAACTTCTCTAATGCCCTTTCGGTACCATTTCTTTTTAATTTTTCAAAATTGTTTTTGCAGGCAGCTAATTTATTTTAACCTAAATTGCTATCATGCAAATGTGGTGACCACACAAGTGCTCATCCATTGTTAAAACATTCAAATAATAATAAATAAATAAATTGCATCACACAAAGCAAGCAATAATTTTTTTTGGGTTTTCTTAAAAATTAGTATTCTTTTATAAAAATGCATTTTAAAACTAAATGACTTAATCTTATTAATGTGCAAATTCTAATTAAACGGGTATATTATGCAAACTAATTATTATGCACCTTATGACCTAACTTTACTAACAAATTCTAATTAAATGATCATATTATGCAAACTAATTAACATGCACCTAGATTTTTGGATTTTTTATTATTGAAATTCAGAATTTATAAAGATCCTAATTAATCTATCTAAAAGGGATAATTTTCTAATTTATTCTAGGGATTAATTTGACTTAAACCCTATCCTATCTTAGAAAAATATTGTTTAATTTTTATATTTTATTTTATTTTAAAAAGAGGATGAGAATATGAAAATGTGCCAATTATATCTAAGACTCTAAAAGGCTATTTAAGTCTAATCCTAACTTATTTTTTTTAAAATATCTAAAATGCAGTCCTAAAAATATTATCTAAAAATGCAATCCTAGAAATATAATCCTAAAAATTTGATTAATTAAACCTACGTGTCTAATTTATTAAACCTATATGTCCTATATGCTCAAGCAAGATTTTGATTTTTTTTTTAATTTTTTATTATGATTTTTTTTTAGTTTTTTTTAAATATAAGTAATTATTAAATCTAAACTATCAACAAAATCAAGCAATGATTTAAATAATCGAAAAAATAACCTATTGTCTCACAGGTCAAGTTAACGGTTATTCTAACCCTAATTATCACAACAAAGAGATCAAAATAATTACAAATCTGATCCGAAATCTTACAGACCAACTTAAATAATTATTGTGATTTAACAATTAAAATCTCACTAAAAAGCCCAACAATTAAAATAATTAAAAAAATAATCCAATGTCTCTCGGATCAAATTAATAATTATAATAATTCCGGACAAAATCCCTGTGGATAATGCCTACAAAAATTACAGATATTAACATCCAATATTACAAATTAAATACCTAAACTGAAAATGCTATCAAATGAAATAAACAAAAATAACATAACAAATAAAATAAACTAAATTATAAAGAAAGTAAAAAGTAAAAGTAAAAAGTAAAAAGTAAAAATAATAAAAACTACCTAGGTAGGTAAAGGAGATAGAGGGTGACGCCGGAGGGAGGCAGGCGGTCGGCTGGCGGCACTGGGACTCCGGCGAGGGCTGAACAGCGCCGGGACTGCTGGTAGTCAGCGGCGAGGCGGCGCACGGGCTCCGGTGGTGTTGGGGTCGCGATCTGCAGTGGCGAGCGAGGGTGATCGCGATCCGGTGCGGGCGGAGGCGGATCAGCGAGACGCGGAGCGGCGGCTGTGCGGGTCGGGGCTGCGGCGTCGCGGTGGTCTCGCTGTGGCGGCTTCGGGTCGCAAACGGCGTGGGTCCAGCGGGAAGGGTAAGGCGGCGACGGCGGTTGCACGATGGTGGCTCCAAATCGCAGGGGGGCTCGGGTCCAGGCGCGGGGGGGTGTTGGCTGCAGATCCGGCGGTGTCGACGGTTGCGGTGGTGGGCGCGAAGAGCGAACCGGCGAGGTGGCGAGGCGCGACGGTGGCCGGCGTCGTGGTGCCGGCGCGGGCGCGGGCACGGGCTGGTGTCCACGCGAAGAAGAAGAACAGTTGCTGCTGCTGCTTTTTCTTTTTTTTCTCTGGCCACACGTCACTTTTTCTCTTTCTTTTGTTGACTTTTCTCTTTCTTTTTTTTGCAGGTTGTCAGAAGGAAAAATAAAAGAAAATGACCCTTGGACGAGAAAATGGGATTTCCTCTCTCTCTCTTTTCACTTTCACGAATCCTCTCGGCTCTTTTCACGAAATTTTTTTAGCGAATTCCCCCCAATCTTTCGCACCCCCATTTCTCACGAACTGTAGCCCTTCTATAGTGAAAACCTCTATTGATCTTTAGAAAGTTGTGCTTCCTTGATTGCGGGAATTAAAGAATTTCAGCCCCGATTTACCATCGCAAATTTACATTTCGGTTTTTCACTCACGTTACCAAAAACGCATTCAGGTTCGTTTTGATTTTTGCAAACAGCTCACCTGATGAGTATAATTTTTGATACTTTCCTTTTGATTTATCAATCTGATCATTATGCTCACTGATTTTAGGTTTGGCTTCCATTTTATTAAAATCCTTGCCATTTGTTCGCCTGATTTTTCAATTGTTTCTACATTTATCAAATTTTGAATACTCATCAGAATTTCAAACTTCCATGCATAATCAATCAAATCAATCTTCCCCATTTTTATTTTTTCTTTTCAAAATGCAATTTTATTTTTCCAAAATTAGGTGTCAATAGTGTATAATCCTATAAGGGCCTAAACTTTTCATCTTTGTAGAATCAAGAACTTAAGTTTTAACTTTATTCAACTAAGTACCTCAACTTTCAAAATTAGGCTAATGTTAGGCTTTTGAAGCGCATGTTACTTGATTTTTGCTGAGGTGGACTGACTAATTAGGTCAAGCTGATGATGTGGACGGTCATGTCATTCAATTTTTCCAACTCAACACATAGAAATTTCTTTCGCATTTTATTTTCGTTCCTTCGTTTCTTCTTGTTGTGATGGTGAGGCAGTGTGATTGGTGGTGGTAAGGCTCGATTTGTTCACATCGGCAGGACTAAGTACTACTGACAGTGGTAACATCGACTTAGAATGGCGACTGCTGGCGGTGGTGGTTTTTGGGTCCGTAATGGTAGCAAAGTGTTTGAGAGCGGTAGTGGCCGCTGCTGGAGATGGGAGGTGGCGGTGGCTGGGGGAGTTTTCAACCAAAAAACTATCCTGTTAATGAGTTCCCTTAGGGCATTTGTTTTTGGAAACATCATTTATGCGAGACATAAAATAACAAGTACACAAACTACAAGCTTTGCTTAATGAGCTGCTTACCAAAGGCATTTTCTAACAAAATTTTAACAAAATAAGAGATTTAGATTTAGAGAGAGAGAGAGAGAGAGAGAGAGAGAACGTTGGATGCCGTTGTGCACTTTTGAAAATCACCTCAAATACTAATCAGGTGCAACTCTATTAAATATGTTCAACCATTGAAGACTCAAGTCATTATCAGAGATGACTAAATAATGGACAAATGTGCTTAAAAGATACAGTTTGAGTTGGATTTCTCGCACCACGAAGTGCACAGTGAGATAGCTAGTATAAGCACCTAGAGGGGGGTGAATAGGTGCACAAACAATTTATCGAGATATGGAAGCGATTCTTGGCAAACGATAGAAAGGAAATTCTTTCTTGATTAACAAAATGAAATACGATCAAGATAATGAGAGTAAGGAAGAGAGAATTGAACACAGGATTTATAGTGGTTCGGCTTATTCCAAGCCTACATCCACTCTTCCGCACTGATAGCCTATCGGCTGGATTTCACTATGATCAAAAGAGAAGTTATAGCACAGCTTTGCCTTGATTCCACAGTGTAGATGTTCTACCACACTTCCTCAAGGTTTCTCACAAATATAGACTCTCTTTGTATACAAGTATTCGCTCAAAGTAATTGTCCAAACAAAAAGGAGCTTCATACTTTGGAATTCTTTTATCGCGCACACCTTGAACAACTAAGACCGTCTTCCTTATATACTCCTTTATGCCATCATACCCGTTGGCACTTTCCAAAGGAATTCTCCAATCTACCCGTTGGACGGAATCAATTAGGAAGATTGTTCGAGCTATTAAAGGAACGTGTTAATAGCCCATCAATCATGTTCGCCCATACAATCAGGATCTCGGTTTCCATAAGTAGAACCTTCAATAATATTTAGGCAATCACCGGATCTTCAATTATCGAGTCAATCTTCGATCAATCAAAGGACTCCGTTATGTCTTTTCCAGCCACGAGATCTTCTCCGTTGATAAGGTTAAATCATTAACGAAACATCCAGTTACGGGATAACATTTCTTCAACGGATTAGAGACTCAAGTCAATGAGGATAGACTTTGAGTCTTGAGTCCGGCTGTCTGGAGGTCTTCGGACTTTAAATAGCGAGTCCGCAAGCTTTCGGACTAGATTGATGGAAACGTTTTGTCGCTTCAAAACACTTCAAGAAGATTTCTCCAACAATCTCCCCATTTTTGATGGTGACAAAACTTTCCTGCAGATTTGGATAACTTTGACCTACAAAACATTTCTCAAACACATATGCATATCTTATAGAGATAAATGGCTAAATGAATAACACTAGAATTTGCAACCACAGAAAATAGGTTAGTCTAGTATATGATAAAGCCATCCATAAGATATCAATACTAGTTAATAGAAGCAGATCAAGTCCAAGTCTAGTTCGGTTCTCATCCAGACACAAAACAAAGTCAAACGAGTTCAAACAACAAAACAATCCAACAAAATGTTTAACAATTGAAAGTTTGTTCAAATCTTGCATCTCTCCCCCTTTTTGTCAGCATTAAAAAGGATGAGATGAAGTCAAGATTGCTTGGGAACGCGGGACAAGCTGGAAATCTTCCATAGACTCGAACGATGCCTTCCAGCCTTTTCAAGTCTTCCTTCGGTTGTGCAATCTCCTCACCCTTGGCATTGGCCTGAATCTGAACAGAGAGGGCTTGGATCTTATCATTCAATGAACATGAAGATTCTTGACCCGCATTCTGCAAGTTTTGAACCTCGCATCCTAAAGCATAAATTTGACCTCGCATCTCTAAGAGAATATCCATGATTCTGCGAAAATCTGCTGCATTATCGGTCCCGAGTACTTGCTTCGGCTCGATCGATGGAGTAAATGCGGACGATGGTAGATCAGCATAATCTCGCAGGTTTGGCGATGAAACTTCATGACCTTCTTCTGGAAACGAGAGGCATAAACATCTTACGGGTCCGTGAGCGATCGACTCCTTCACTTGCATCAGGATATGAAGACTTTCCTCATTTCTCTTGATCTCCCCCTGTTTCCATGCCTACTTCTCTTCTTTCTTCTTCAGGTCTTCCTCCTCTGCTTCTTTTTCAGCTTCTCTTTCTTCTTCTTCCTTCTCCTCTGCTTCTTTTGTCATTTGTTCCGATTCTTTCTGTGGAACAGGATGACTTAAATTCTTTAAAGTCATTGCAGAGATGGTGATGTCTTCCTCATCATCTTCATCCTCAACGAGGAGAGCTCTTCTTCTCTTGGATGGAGCAACCATGGGCTTCTTCCCTTTTCTTTTAGCTGTAGAAGAGATTTGATGAGTTTTGGCAGGAGTCTTCTCCTTGAATTTCTCCAACTCCTTGCTCAGTTCCTTCAGATGCATTTTGGTCACCATTTTCAGTCCTACCACCATATGATCGCATGGTCGAACACAAAAGATTTGCGGAGGCTGAATATTCAGATGTCTGAATAACTTCGTAACAAGGCTTGGATAAGGGAGTTGACCTCTGTCCTTCATCATTGCTCTATACATGTGAAACATAACAATGTGAGGGAGAGAAAACTTTTTCCCAAAGAGGATGGCATACATCAGCTTGGCCTCTGGACTTGAAACATCAGTCTTGGAAGTTGATTTCGGTCAGAGGCAATTAATCACAATCTTGTGAAGCAAGATGTTGAATGCACTCATCCTTAAGTAGGTGATCTTCTCCTCTGTTTTCCTGTCCTTCACCAGTTCCAATGTGGCCTGAGCAATGGAAACTTTGATTGGTTGATATCTTCCTCTTTCAACTCCTAACACATCTGCCAGCATATTCATATCCACAACATAGTCTTGGTCTTTAACGCTAAAAGAGAATCTATTCGCATCCAAAAAACTAAGATTTGAATAGAAATATGCAGTTAATCCAGCATAGGCCTCTGTAGTGTTAGAGCAGAACTTTTCAAGTTGAAGATAACTGAACTTTTCTCTCAAGTTCACATTCACAGCATCCATAAAATCAAAATCCACACTCCTAGGGTTTATTACCCCACGCTTCAGCAATTTCGAGTACAGATCCTTTTGTTCCTTCGATCTGAACAAATCTCCCCATTTTCCTTGATTTTCAACCGCAATACCCATTTTCGATTGAAATTGACTGTACAATTTGTCATCATCATTCCCATCTACAGGATTCGGCCCCCAGTCACGAGGATCACTTAGGATATTCGCAAGGGTTTCCTCAGCCACCCCTTTACGAGCAATTCCCAAACTTTCCATTTTTCGCGAAAGATATATTCGTTCTTATATCCTTTGTCTTTAAGAAAATCATCAACATAGTTCAAAGGAGTACGAATTCCTTTTAAGGCACGATATAGCTTGTAAATAAAAGCGGGCTTTTGAAATCTTACAGTCTCGCATCCTCGATGATTTCTTCCCGTTGTTGATGATCAACGCCTTGAGGACTAGATGGAGGAGAATAACGCTGCTGAGAATGTTGTGGGCTCGGTTGCTGTTCTGGAGACACTTCTTCTTTAGTAAGATCGAAGTGCGTAGGCCCCTCACTCATTCTCCATGGTCCCCTGCTTGCGATTCTCGAAGACTTTCTTGAAGATGACATCTTTCTCAGTTTTTGGAAGATTCCTTGCTTGACTTTCCCAAGAAAAATGACAACTTTTTGAAGATTAAACAAAGAAGACAAACGGGAATGGAGGATCGATGCTTTCTAGGGTTTTTGAGAGTAAAGTGAAGAGGAATCGACAGTGCACGATCGGTTAAAAAGAGAGATAAACGAACCGTCACAAAGGAAATAAAAAGATGCCTTTTCAAAATAACTGTCTTTTTCCGCAAAAATAGCCATTTCAAAAATACTTTCTTTTTGAAAATGAAACGATACAATATTTTCGTCGATTAAATATAGCAACAATTTAAACACAATCTGACGATCGTACCTCTTCAAGATAAGGTTAGAGAGAGAAAGACTTACAGTCTGATGATCGTACCAAGACTATCTTACAGATAAAGTCTTGTATGTCTGAGTCTGAAAGTCTTTAGACTTTGATTTCCTCATATCTCAAAATGTTGAGTCTGGAATGGATTGATTCAAATTGATTTTTCTCCAAAGGTTTTGTGAATATATCCGCTAGCTGGTTCTTTGAGTCAACAAATTGAATTGAAACATCTCCATTTTGAACATGTTCTCTAATAAAGTGATGTCGAATCTCTATATGCTTTGCTCTTGAGTGGAGAATTGGATTTTTGGTGAGATTGATAGCGCTGGTGTTGTCGCAATTAATCTCCGTGCTTGAGTCTTCAATTCCAAAGTCTCTTAGCTATTGTTTTATCCATAGTATTTGTGAACAGCAACTTCCAAGAGCTACATACTCTGCTTCTGTCGTTGAAAGAGCCACAGTGCTTTGTTTCCTTGAAAACCAAGACACTGTCCTGCTTCCAAGCAACTGGCAAGTTCCTGAAGTGCTATTTCTATCAACTCTACAACCGGCCAGATTTGCGTCTGAATATCCCATAAGATTAAAGTCTCCCTTCTTAGGATACCAAAGACCGATGCTTGAAGTTGATGAAACATATTTAATAATACGCTTCACAGCATTCAAATGAGATTCTTTTGGGTCTCGATTGAAATCTGGCACAAATGCAAACACTAAACAAAATGTCGGTCTAGAAGCGTAAGATAAATAAGAGATCCGATGATACTCCTGTACATCTTTTGATCGACTTTCTTCCCTTCTTCATCTTTGTCTATCTTCAAGGCACTTGACATTGGTATGTCAGCCTTTTTGCAATTGTCCAGACCGAACTTTTTTTGACAAGATCATTTGCATACTTTTCTTGATGAATAAAAATTCCTTCCTCTAATTGTTTTATTTGAAGTCCAAGAAAGAAGGTTAACTCACCCATCATGCTCATTTCAAATTCATCCTGCATAGTCTTAGAAAATTTCTTGCACAGACTTTCATTAGAGGATCCAAAGATAATATCATCGACATATATTTGAACAAGCAGAAAACTTTTGTTTTCCTTTTTGATAAATAAGGTTGTATCTACTTTACCTTTGAAAAAACCATTTTGTATTAAGAACTTACTTAGTCTATCGTACCAAGCTCGAGGTGCTTGCTTTAAACCATACAAAGCCTTTTTCGCCCGAAGACGAGTCTGGCTTTTTTGGGTCTTCAAACCCTGGTGGTTGTTCCACATAGACTTCCTCATGGATGAATCCATTTAGGAAAGCACTTTTGACATCCATTTGAAATAACCTGAAATTTTTATGACAAGCAAATGCAAGTAATAAACGAATTGCTTCTAACCTTGCTACCGGTGCATAAGTCTTGTCATAGTCGATCCCTTCTTCTTGTGTGTATCCCTTGGCCACGAGTCTTGCTTTGTTCCTTGTGACTTTACCTTTCTCGTCCATCTTGTTTCTGAAGACCCATTTAGCTCCAACAACTGTTTTACCTTTCGGTTTTGGAGTTAATTCCCAAACATCATTAATGTTGAACTGTCTGAGCTCTTCTTGCATAGCTTCAATCCATCTTTCATTAGATAAAGCTTCTTCTATGCTTTTTGGTTCAATTTCAGAAACGAGAGCCACATCACTAGACTCTTCTCGCCTTTTGGATCTGGTGCGAATTCCTTCATTAATTTCGCCGATAATAAGATATTTGGGATGACCGGACTTATGCTTCCGATTACTTGTTGATTTATCTGGTTGATGATCTCTCTCTTTGTTTGGATCTTCACGAACAACCTTATGCTGGTCTTCCAGAGTCTGAGATGCTTCTTGAGTTGTAAGTTTTGGAAGGTATGGAGCAGGTTCAGACTCTTCTTGATGAGTCTGACTTGATTCATCTTGCGTTGAGTCTTGAAATTTGACATTCATTGACTCCTCCACAGACTGGCTCTTATTGTTATAGACTCTATAGGCTTTGCTTGATGTAGAATATCCAAGAAGATACCTTCATCTGATCTTTCTTCAAACTTACCAACTCGATATTTTGCATTTTTCAATGTAAAACATTTGCAACCGAATACATGAAATTATGAAATAATAGGCTTCTTATCTTTGAATAACTCATAAGGGGTTTTCTCTAGAATAGGTCTTAAGAAGACTCTATTGATGATATAGCATGCTGTTGAAACAGCTTCAGCCCAAAATCGTGAAGAAATCTTACTTTCAATTAAAAGAGTTCTAGCCATTTCTTGAAGAGATCTATTCTTTTGTTCCACAACTCCATTTTGCTGAGGAGTATATGGAGAGGAGAACATATGCTTGAAGCCAGATTCATCACAAAATTTTGTAAAATCTTGATTTTCAAATTCACCTCCATGATCTGTTCTTATACTTGATATAACACATCCTTTTTCATTTTGAACATTTTTAGCAAATTTTTCAAAATACGAGAAGGTTTCGGACTTACTTGCAAGGAAATATACCCAATTAAAACGGGAGTAATCATCCACAATTACTAGGCAATATTTCTTACCTCCAATACTCTGTGTTCTGGTTGGTCCGAAGAGATCCATATGCAGCAACTGCAGTACATGATTAGTAGAAACATGATTTATTGGCTTAAATGAGTTTCTTACCTGCTTTTCCAGAATACATGGAGTGCATGGATCAGTCTTTTGATAAGATAATTTGGGTAGACCTCGAACAAGCTGCTTTGATGAGATTTTGGCTAATTGCTTCATGTTGACATGACCAAGCTTTCTGTGCCATAAGCTTGCTTCGTCTTGAATTGAGATAAGACATTGCGATTCATTTGGTTTCACATCCAGAAGATAGATGTTTCCATGTCTTCGACCCATGAAAGACGAGTAGAGTCTTTTACTTGATTCCCGAACATATTCCTTCTTGAAAGAAGATCTTGAAACCAGTATCACACAATTGATTAATGCTGAGAAGATTGTAATTGAGTCCTTCCACTAAGGAAACATTACTTATTGTGAGATTTCTAATTTTCACAGTTCCAAATCCCACAATACTTCCTTTGCTGTTTTCTCCAAATAAAACTTTTCCACCATTTACTTGAGCAAGCTTTATAAAACAATTTGAGTCTCATGTCATGTGTCTTGAGCATCAACTGTCAAGATACCACTTTATCTTTCTCTTGACGGAGACCTGCATTTAAAATAAAGTCTCAAGCTTTCTTTGGTACCCAAACTTTCTTGGGTCCTTTGGTGTTAGTAAGATAAGTAGTATTAGCCCATATTTTCTTAACAGGTTTCCAAACCATAGGACACTTTTTTCAAAATGATCCGGACTGTTGCACTTTGAACATCTGAGAGCATTCCTACCTACAGATTTTACAAAAACTTTCTTGAAATGATTTTTGTAAGCCTCTCTCGAGGGTCTTTTCTTAATTCTTTCTTTTACTTTAGGAAAATCAATCAAGGGAATTGTTTCTGCTGTCATACCTAGACCGGACTTATTGAAGTAAGGTCTTTGAGCTGAAAGAATTTTTTCAAGTTTTCAGACCCTATTGAAAATTTCTTTGAAATATTTGATAAGTCAGTTTTTAAAAGAACATTTTCTTTTAAAAGATTAACTTCATTTTCTTTAAGAGTGGAAACAGTCAAGTCTAGACTTTCAACTCTTTCTTCTAAAACGTTTTCCTTTTGTTTTAAAGCTAAGTTTTCTTTTTTCAGTTCGGAAATTCTTTTGAGAGAAGTCTTAAGACTAAAACATAGTTCATCAATGTATTTAGAAACTTTGATAGGAATTTTAAAATTACTTGCCTCAAATTCACTGTCTGAGTCTGATCCAGAGTCTGAGTCTGATTGTGCCATCAGACATAGATTGGCATAATCATCATCACTATCTTCACACTCTGTATCACTCCAGGTTTATGCTTTGAGAGCTTTTCGATATCTTTCAGTTTTGGGTCTGATGTGTCCCTTTTTCTTACATTCAAAGCAGACTACATCTTTGTTTGATTCTTCATCTTCAGCAGACTTGGTCTGTTGCTTTTGAAAGCTTTGTTTCTTTGCATTGAATCTTCTTCCTTTTTTGTTCAGCTTTCTGAATCTTCTTATCATAAGAGCAAGTTCTTCATCATCGATGTCGTCTTTAGAATCTGTTACATCAGAATCATCATTAGATTTTAATGCAATAGATTTCTTACCTTTAGGATCTTCGTCTTCATTGATTCGTTCCACTTCATAAGACTGAAGAGTCCCAACCAACTCATCGACAGACAGTGGCATAATTCTTTGGGTCTCTCTGATTGAAGTCTTTATGTGATTCCAATCCTTGGAGAGTCCACGCAGTAACTTGTTTACTTTCATGGGATCAGAAATTGGTTGACCTTGATTTTCAAGACCATTCACGATATCTGTAAAGCGACTAAACATGTCAGTTATAGATTCTCTTGGTTTCATTCTGAAGGCTTCGTATTGACCGAGAAGAATGTTGATTCTTGTCTCTTTCACTCGATCGGTTCCTTCATAGGTAATGTGTAATCTATCCTAGACTTCTTTGGCTGTATCACAAGAAGATATTCTGTTATATTCTGTAGGTGATAAAGCACAATATAAAGAATAAATTGCTTTTGCATCAAGACATTGTCTCTTGATTATCTCTTCCTGAGTCATTTCACTAGACTCAACAGTGTCTTTTCCTCTTTCTGAGACAGGATCAGCTTTGGGAACGATTCCTTTTTCTACAACGTCCCATTCCAAAGGATCCTTTGATCTTAAGAACGCCTTCATCTTGTTTTTCCATATGTTGTAGTCCTTTCCATCAAAATAAGGTGGTTTGGTGTTACTTTGCCCTTCTACCAGCCCTGGAGCCAACATACTAGCCATGGATCTTTAACTCTGAAGTAAAATACTTCGAACAAAGTGAGTACACAGGCTCTGATACCAATTGAGATAGCTAGTATAAGCACCTAGAGGGGGGTGAATAGGTGCACAAACAATTTATCGAGATATGGAAGCGATTCTTGGCAAACGATAGAAAGGAAATTCTTTCTTGATTAACAAAATGAAATACGATCAAGATAAGGAGAGTAAGGAAGAAAGAATTGAACACATGATTTATAGTGGTTCGGCTTATTCCAAGCCTACGTCCACTCTTCCGCACTGACAGCCTACCGACTGGATTTCACTATGATCAAAAGAGAAGTTACAGCACAGCTTTGCCTTGATTCCACAGTGTAGATGTTCTACCACACTTCTTCAAGGTTTCTCACAAATATAGACTCTCTTTTGTATACAAGTATTCGCTCAAAGTAATTGTCTAAACAAAAAGGAGCTTCAGACTTTGGAATTCTTCTATCGCGCACACCTTGAACAACTAAGACCGTCTTCCTTATATACTCCTTTATGCCATCATACCCGTTGGCACTTACCAAAGGAATTCCTCCAATCTACCCGTTGGACAAAATCAATTAGGAAGATTGTTCGAGCTATTAAAGGAACGTGTCGATAGCCCATCAATCCTGTTCGCCCATACAATCAGGATCTCGGTTTCCATAAGTAGAACCTTCCAATAATATCTAGGCAATCACCGGATTTTCAATTATCGAGTCAATCTTCGATCAATCAAAGGACTCCGTTATGTCTTTTCCAGCCACGAGATCTTCTCCAGTTGATAAGGTTAAATCCTTAACGAAACATCCAGTTCTGGATAACCTTTATTCAACGGATTAGAGACTATCAATGAGGATAGACTTTGAGTCTTGAGTCTGGCTGTCCGGAGGTCTTCGACTTTAAATAGCGAGTCTGCAAGCCTTCGAGACTAGACTGATGGAAACGTTTTGTCAGCTTCAAAACACTTCAAGAAGATTTCTCCAACACACAGAACCTACGTCAAAGCCACATATTACTCGAAATATGACTTGTGCATTACCCAAACCTGTGAGGTTAGCAGGCACTTCATCACAAGAATTTACCCAAAGTTTTGTCTTTGAGAAACTGAAGATGACGGGCTACACTTATATCATATATACCCACAAGTGTTTCACCAACTTTTCTACGAATATTCTATCAATCTCTTTTCTTGCCTCCGCCTCTTTTTTCCAGGCCATTCTTTCAGGCCTTCTAAGCTTTCCACTCGATATTAAACTTTACCTTCTATTCACGGCATCGAAACAGTTAGTCTACTGTTGTAAATAGTTTGTTATCTATTATTACGTAGGGCATGCGGACTTGTGATCTAACGGAGCCCTCAGTGGGAGGACCCAATCATGGGACTTCACGTCGGCATGCTTAGCAAGAATAGACACAGAAACTTCACGAGACCAAAGCCCTGCATGTTCTTACCTTGATCTTCCCAATCTCACCTAGCCCACGATCTAAAATCCCTTCAACTGAACAAGAGGAGGAACCAATGTGTTGTCCGATGAGAGGGAGACTCACTGGTTCTTTGCACCACCATGAGTGGAAAACATTTGATTCGAACGTTCAAATCATAATTACCCTCTTGAAGGTACAAGCCAAGGTCACGAGCCCTCCAAATTTCTTCCACGTTGGTTTACTTAACCAGCCCACCATTCCAAAACCCATCTCCTTTTTCTGAGTTCCCTTCTTTCTTCATGGCTTGTGCTGTGTATATATATAGTCATATTCCTGACCTCTTTCCACAATCCAACTTATAAGAGCAAATTCCTGGAATAGAGAGAAATCGTCACCTGCGATCCCCAAATACAAGAATGGCTCACAACTCTCGTGTTACCATGTTTGTGCCCTTGTCCATCTTGATGGTATTGGTGATTTCAAATGGCTTAGTTCAAAAAGCGAGCGCAGCCGGAGAGTGCAGGAGGACCCCCATTGGGTCAGCTTCTGCTAGCCTGAGTCCTTGACTTGGGGCAGCTAAAGACGCTCGAGCCAAGGTCCCACCCGCTTGCCGCACCAAAGTCAACGCGCTCATCGGCACTTCTCCTCGTTGCCTCTGCGCTGTCCTGCTCTCTCCTCTAACGAAGCAGGCCGGGATCATGCTGGCCATAGCTATCTCCATTCCAAAGAGGTGCAACATCAAGAACAGGCCTGCCGGAAAGAAATGCGTGAGTGAGTATAGCTATTCTATGCCTAACAATCCACTAAGTAGCTACTTATAATAATTAAATATCATCCAAAGTTAATTATGTTTTTGTCCTTTTTATTTTATTTTATTTTCCTTCATTTTTTTTTATCGGTCTTACTCTATTCATATTTAAGGCTCACTCTCAAACTTTTACATTGCTTCCTTGCAAAGCATGGGAATCGAAACTCACTTTTGAAACTATATAGTCCCCACTCTAACCCCTAAGAAGGTGGGGATTTATTAACTGCAAGATATACTGTCCCCCGATTGATAAATGCTAAGCCCGACAATCTCGGGGGAGGATGTCAAAGTAATGGCCTGAGAAAGCTAGAAATTTACCAAACAAACCTTGTTAATATAAAAGGGCCATTCTTTGTTTGATCAGCCCAGGCCCATTATGGCATTGTCTATGGCATTGTCTATGGTAATTGATAATTATGTATTTTTACCATCCGATGATAAAAAAAGTTCCCTATGATATTTCATCTATGGGTTCTTAATTAATAGCAAATGCGTTCCTTCCTTTTTTGGCCAAGAAATTGCTCCTTTTAATTTTCATCAAAATATAGTCCCTTTGTTGAGAAATTGACATGTAACTAAGTGCCTATCTAATCACTTAGGCTGGGCATGACAAAATTTCTGAAACAGAAATTGATTTCTGGCCAGAAATCAATTTCTTAATTTCTATTCCCTGGACAAGTTTCTAAGCAAAGAAACCCGTTTGATAACGACTCAAAATTTCTATTTCTGAAACAGAAATTCGTTTGATAACAGAACAAAATTTCTATTTCTAGGAATAGAAATTGATTAGATAACAACATAGAAAATCCTCAAATACAAAATAATAGTCGAAATAATACTAATACATTACAAAAGTTGAAAATACAATTTCATGGAATTTCCGGCATATTATTATCCCTTGCCATTTTATTAGCAATTATTTTCCTAAGCGTATTTATTTGGTTTCTCTCCTCGGTCAATGTATCGTTTGCAAGCTCATCCTGCGTAGGTTCAGACAAGTACTGTAGAAGCATGAATATGGGTGCCATCAATGGCGCCTATACACCTTTCATTTTATCAAAAACTAGTATTATACAAGATTATCAACAAAATAAAATTAATGGTGTAAAGGAATATATGCGAATTCTACCTTAAAGTAACGTTTATGGTTAGGAACCAATCGGGGGAAGGTCGGTTTATTTTGATTCTCGAATTGAATCAGTCCAGTTGCTTATCCCTAATTTCTTTATTGTTGCTCAATGAACCTTTAATGGCCCTTACATAGCAAAGAGAGAGATTCTCTTGAATCTCTTGCCTTCAAATTAAAATTCAAGATTGTGTAACAATCTAATTATTTTGATTTTGCAAGAATTTTGAATCCGTAAAAAAATAAGGTTAAATTTCTAAGCACGTTTTTTATTCATCTATTACGTAAGAACTTTTTCTTCATTTGATAATTACCCTTTACCAAAAAAAAAAAAAAAACTTTTTCTTCATTTGGCCATGCGCGTGCCTTTTCTAGGAGGAAAGAGCCCTATTGTTTTTAAGTAAGCATTTAAGAACTTTGGTCGTTTTTGAAAATTGGGGACCCATTTGATTGTCTTTCATCATAAAGAGGAAGTTATCAAAAAAAAAAAAAATGAAAAAAAAAAAAAAAAAAAAAAAAAAAAACACGAGCAAAATAAGAAAAAGAAAATTAGCAATAATTTGTGAAGTTGTGGTTATGAGTGAATTAAGTTAGTAAGAAAGTGCAAGGTTCTTTTATGTGGTTTGATTTCAGTTTCTGATTTCTATTTCAGAAACTGAGAAGTTAAAAATTTCAGCTTCTGATTTCTTCAATTTCTCTATTTCTAGAATAGAAATCTGTTTCAGAAATAGAGAAATCAAATTGCGTTACCAAACGGATTTCTGTTCCAAATATGTTCCGGGAAATAGAGAAACGGAGAAATCGAGAAACATAAATTTTGTCATGCGCACGCTTAACCAACTACCTAATCATGGAATTTCCGAACTCCCAGTAAACATTTCCATTTCCGTGTGTCACATGCGAAACTTTGAAAGGAGATTGAATAAAATATTCTATTGGCGCACTTGAGATTACATAGAAAAATTATAGTACAAGTGCCATAATGTACTTAAGACGCTCACTTTAGTATTAAACTTTATCGCTGAATCACTTCCATGACACATTGGAGGAAAACACAATCACTTTAGTGTCTTCAATGATAAATTATAATAAAAAAGTCCTATGTAACTTTTTTATATAAAATATTAATGCCTATGTGGCTTTTGAATAAAAAATAATAATTTCAGTCCTTCAAATAGGCAAAAAGTTTAAGAGCTTCACATGGATCGGGGATCTCTCCTCCTCTTCTTCTTCTCCTTCTTGAAATGCTTGCATACTTGCGTCATTCAGATTTCTTCTCTACAGGCTTTGCTGTTTTCATTTGTTTAAGTTTTGTTAATTTCTTCATGCCAAGCTTTGCAGTATTCTTCGTTTCAGATTTTCCAAGTCAACTTCTTGACCCTGCTGCTCCAACTCAGTAGTGTCGTCTTCCTCCCACTCGTCATTAGAAGAAAATTCAGACAGCTGAAATGACAATATATTCAACAAGAGATTTGCTCTTATAATTATATCCTGGGACAACCCAAATAGTTCCATAGGAGGAGCTCACTGGAAATTTTTCATTGAAATCCGATAATCAGAACTTAGATATGCATAATCAACTTCTTCATCTTCATCTTCATACTTGTTGGGAATGACTGATCCCCGAAATACCGGATTCGACACTAAATCGAACCCCTAAATCAATGCGGAAGACGAAGCCCGGGAAAACACGTATCACCGATCGTAAAGCACACCACGGATTCGAGCGTACCTTGTTAGCCACAGATTAAACACCAATGCCGAAAACCGAGGAGAAATTTTGAAGAAATTCTTTTTCTTCTTTTTTGATCCGATGATGCCAATTTGCCTTGAAGGGAAGACAGGACGCCTTAAGCGTTTTTCTTCTTTTTGTTTTTGAGAGAGAATGCGCGGGAGAGAGGTTGCTCGGCACCATGGAAGCCGAAGAAGCCGAAGAAGCTCCGCCCGTTACCGCGTACGTTTGTTTTTCCAACCGTTGTCTTCTCTCCGTCTCTCTGCCTTCCTTCGCCCTTAATCTCCTCCCTTTTGACCCGTACCCCGAACCCGAGCCGTGCTTTGGGGACACCGTTCCTCGCGCCGCCGCCGTCGGATTGATCCGATTTGCGCGCGATTTGGTGAGTAATCCCCCATCCACGGGCCTTATTCCCGTGGGCCGGGCCTAAGTGGATTTTAGTATTTAATTATTAAATTTCGGAATTTCATTAATTAATTATTTATTTTCCGAAAATTCAACTGGCCTAAATTGAATTTTTAATATTAATTAAATAATTAATTATTTTTCAGAAATTAAGATTTTAATGGCCGACGACCGAAATCTCGTGCTGATCTCAGTCCGTTTATTTATTTGAGCTCCATGTTGCATGGAATTAAATAAATTGTGATATTTTAGAGATTTACTCTAAATTGATTGGAATTGATTGAGACTGAATTATGGATTAGTAAATGGCGTGGTTAAATTCTGCAATTGAGTGTTAAATTATGCAAATTGAGTGCTGATTGGATTCTTTTGGGCCCAACTCCATGGGGAGGCGAGCGGATGGGCCTTAAGCTTGCATGTATCGATTCTCATAAATCCATCATCTCCCCACTTTCGCACATGGTGGTCCAAAACCAACATGGGCGGAAGATAATCAGGGGCCTTGAGTCAACCCCATCTTTTGAAGAAAAAATCCATCATAGACTCTCACTTAACAAAGGGTGGTGGGCCGAACAGAGAAGGATCCTCTTTTCCTCTCTTCAACATTCAAAACCAACATGGGCGGACCGGTGAATAATCCGTGCGACCAGCATACTTTGAGAGCTCGTTGCTATACATCTGTTAGGAATATATAGCAGCTCATAATGGGCATCACATCCTGAGTAGATTTAGTATGCAGTTCCCTAGATCGATCGATCACATTTATATCTCTCTTGATCTCTTTTAAACAATGATATATATATTGTATTCACAATTATGATTATCCCAAAGACAGTCATAATTGGTTAACCGGTGAACACAAAACTACAATGTGATTCTCCAAAATCGATCTTCCTCTTCCCTTCAAACTCTCAATTTCAGTTCAACTTGCTTTTCTAGAAATGCCCCATTAGATCGAATCAAATTCATGACCATTGGCAACATCCTAAGATAACAAACACTAAATAGAAATCTTGAGAATAAGTAAGAGTCATGAGGGGACTAAAAATTGAGGAACTCTTTTCCTCAAGAGTCTCACACGACATAAAAAGTTGAGATCAAACTTTTGCCACTCTTATTGGTCGTCTCATGCATACGTAGTATGAAATACGTATTACAGTATTAACTCCTTTCCCATGGAGCGTATGTCTACACCTTTCAATACCGTACAGATGATAGTTCAGACATACCCAATGTCTAACTTGAGTTCACGTATCTACTCATTTACAAAATTCATCGAACTCACATCGGCATCTTAGACGGATAAAGTAAAATATGTGGGGTATTTTACTTTCGGACATAGTAAGTATCATGTCCTCATCTTAACACTTAGTTAAGGCGACATACGTGTTTTAAGCTTGAGCTCTCGATTATCACCTAGATAATAAGCTTAAAAACAGTCTCATATCTATTTATCACACAGTAAATAGAGGCGATTACCCGCGTGAGTGGGCTAATCCTATATCTGTCCGACATAATTTCTCAACTTAAAGTAATGCACTGAGCATTAAGATGCATAAAGATCAAACAAAGATTCATAGGCATTAATGATGAAAACACAAATTCATCAAATTGTGAACACTTAGGGAAATTACAATATTTAGTACATCGTCTCTACGCAGTCCTAGAGATTTCACATGGCCACAAAGCACATCTCTAGGTATTGGCTTTGTTATAGGATCTGCAACCATTCTATGAGTAGTATGTACTCTAAGTTCACATCCTTTCGTGCAACCATATCCTTGACAAAATTATACTTGGTATCTATATGTTTGGTCTTGCCATGATATTTGGATCTTTAGTGTACACTTTTGCTGCTTGATTATCATAGTTAACTAATAACAAATCTGCAGCACTTCCAATAACATCTAAATGATCCAATAATCTCTTAAGCCAAACATCTTCTTATATTGCTGCTGATAATGCCACGAACTCAGTTTCCATCGTGGACAAGGCTATACACTTTTGTTTCTTACTGCTCCAACATATGGTGCCATTATTCGGTAAGAGAACAAACCCAGAGGTAGATTTCCTTTCATCTAAATCTCCTTCTTAATCAGCATCATAATAGCTTTAGAGTCGCAGATCCTTTCCTCAATGACTCAGCATATAATCAACAGTTCCCTTTAGATACCTCAATATTCTCTTAACAGCTTATCAATGTGCTTGACCTGGATTGGATTGGTAACTACTCACCATTCCAACTGCAAAACATATGTCAGGTCTTGTACACATCATAGCATACATAAAGCTTCCAACAGTACTAGCATAAGGAACATGTTTCATTTGTTCCTTCTTTTGTGGAGTCCTTGGACACAATTTATGGCTCAATCCTTCACCTTTTGCAATAGAAGTGTCTATGGGTTTATAATCCCATATCTTTCAATTCAAAATTGGAAGAGAACCAACTTTTGACAGTATTGACAAACTCCATATTACTTCCGGCAATTAGTATATCATCAACATATAATGATATGATCACAAATTGATCTTTGGATCTTTTGATATATACACAATGATCCTCATCAATCATCGTAAAATCATATGCCATTATGGCATTATGAAAACGTATATACCATTGTCTTGATGACTGCTTAAGGCCATATATCGACCCCCAAAGTCGACATACCTTTTCTTCTTGGCCTTTCACTATGAAACCAGCATATTGTTCCATATATGTTTCTTCCTCTAATTCTCCATTGAGGAAAGCAGTCTTTACATCCATATGATGTAACTCAAGATCCATACTAACCATTATTGCCAGAATAATGCGAATCAAGGTAAATCTTACTACAGGAGAAAATGTATCTTAATAATCAATTCATTCCTGTTGATTATACCTCTTCGCCACAAGGCGAGCCTTATGCCTTTCTATCGAGCCATAAACTTTTCGCTTTATTTCGAGAACCCACTTGTTCCCAATAGCTTTGTGTCCTTTTGGAAGATCAACCAGTTCCCAGACTTGGTTTGATTTCATTGACTCAATTTCCTCTTTCATTGCATAAATCCATATTTCCTTATTAGGGCAATTCAGAGCCTCATTAATATTTCTTGGCTCATCCTCATTTTGTGGAGCAACCATAAAAGTTTCCCCTTCAATGTCAAAACGTCGACGGGGAATACTTTGGTGACTTGTTCGCCGTTTGGAAGATTGTACACTTAGCACATCATTTCCCATTATGCTCCCACTTGGATTAGATAATGATGATGTTGTCTCATCATGTGATTGTAATTGAGAATGAGTTGAATTTAATTCATCACTTCTCATATTACTCCCACTTGGACGAACTCTACTAATATCATTATCTTGATCCAATGTTTCAAATAGGGACTAAACTTCCCCTATTTCGCCCTTCTTAGGAAATTCATCCACTAAGAATGTGACATCCCGTGATTCAAATTCAGTTATACTCCCACTTTCCTGCTCACCTATGAACACATACCCTTTCGAGTGTTCGGAGTATCTCATGAAAATACTCTTATTTCCTTTGGGACCTAATTTCCCAAACTTGTGAGAGGACTCATGAGTATAGGCAACACAACCCCATGACTTAAGAAAACTTAAGTCCGGTTTTCTACCTATCCATAACTTATATGGAGTGGAAATAACTAATTTGGAAGGCACCCGGTTAAGTATGAAGGCAACAGTTAACAACACATCACTCCAAAAAAGTGATAAGTAAGTTGGCATGCGCCATCATGGACCTAACCATTTCCAGTAGGGTTCTGTTTCTTCTCTCTGCAACACCATTTTGTTGAGTAGTATATAGAATAGATAACTGTCTTTCTATTCCTTTTTCATCACATAATTTTCTGAACTCATCAGATAAATATTTTCGACCTCGATCGGATCTCAATACTTTTATTTTCTTGTCTAATTGATTTTCAACCAAGTTCGTAAACCTTTTGAAACAACATAATGCTTCAGATTTATGAGAAATCAAATAGACATATCCGAATCGAGTATAATCATCTATAAAAGTGATGAAATAAACAGCCCCATGCCTTCTTCTCACATTCATTGAACCACGAGACATCATAATGGATTAAATGCAGAGGAAATTCAGCTCTTTATCTTTTTCAAATGGTTTCCTTGTCGTTTTCCCTTCTAGGCAATACTTACATATGGACAAATCGATTTTTTCAATATTGCCCAACAAGCCCTCTTTGGCTAGTCTATTCATATGTTGTTGGCCAATATGACCAAGTCTAGCATGCCACACATTCACATCATTATCACATGAAGTAAAAGACGTGAAACAAGGAAATAACATATTGACATCACCACAGTCAACATTTAGTACAATGAAACCATCCGAAAAGTGACCACAACCATAGCAGTTTGTATCTAAACACAAATCTACACCTCTATTATGGAAGTTCATATAAAAAACAAGTTTAACCAACACCAAAAAACAGACGTTAAATTTCGACGAATCTCTAGAGCATATGGAACGTCATGTAGGATCAAGTTGCGTCCACCACGCATGTTCAATTGGCAGGTGCCAATCCCTTTAACTTCAACTCTGGAGCTGTTTCCCACATAGATCCACTTAGTTCCAGTTGGTATCGTCGGAATTCCATGAAGGATCCTCTATCCTTCGCTACATCGTCTGTTGCTCATGAATCTACAGTCCACAAAGGATTGGATTCAGCTAATAATGCAGAACTTGACACATAATCAAAGTTCTCAAATGTACAAGAGATGTTTACTTTCTTTGGCTCACGACAGTCGTGATCATAGTGACCCTTTTTGTCACAATTGTAACACCTCACCCTTGACATTTTCTTCACTTGAGGACGTTTTCCTCTCTTGTGTTGGTCAACTCTTGATTTCTTGCAATAAGAACTTGATCTTTTGCATTCCCACATATTGAACGAATCAATACGCTTGTGCTTAGAGCTCAAAGCCCTTTCTGAGCTAGAACCAGCATTGCAAATATCTATTTTCAACTCAAATGCCGTTAAGCGGTCCTCTGCTAGCTCAAAGTGGCGCACGACACCCTCAAGATCTTCCATAATATGGTCAAGAGCTTCTAGTGCTTCTTGCTTTTCCAGCACATATTGAATCTTCATATTCAATATTTCACAATTGTTGCCGTTCATATCAGCAATAACGTTCTTAGTTGCTGAAACCATCGATCTGAACACATCAGACTTATATTCACGAATAATTAATGCCTATCTTTTATGCATCCCTATTTGCATAGACCCATCATATTAATGAATAATTTCAAGTAAGGTTTCAGAATCAAAAGGTCACTATGTTTCCAATCATCCTCCAAAATCCTAACTTAAAACTATCAGCAATATAATTGTCTTATGCAAAATCAATTCTATGAAGCTACAAAAACTTCTAAAACTACCCACGGCTAATTACCCACAGCAACCAGCAATAACAGAAAGCAATATATAATAGAACATCCAATAAAAACAATAATGCTTTCAATTAACACAATAGGTAGTAATCATTACATAATATGTCCACAAATCACACTTAACATATATCAGCCAATACAACTAACACCAAGTCAGCACACGGCGGAAAGATCCTCTTTTGTTCAATTTCTTGATCTTTTCCCTTGAAACAATACAATAATATTCATTTACAAAATCCATCACAATTTTCTTATAGGAAGCAGCTCCGTTGACATCCCATATGCGATTCAACACATCTTGCCATTCGGTGGAAGAGTGTTTATGAAAAATCGCACCATCTCTCGATTGTGACATAGGACGACCATTCCATACGACCTGTTGAATTTTCCCGTTGACTTCAAGGACATGATCAATTAAGTCACCTCTCTCCCATCGATGATCGATCCGCTCGCTATCAACTTAGACAGCCTATCCTTTTGTTCATCGGTAACTGCGCGAATAGGTGTGCGCAACCTCAAGTGAGTCATTGTTCCTGCAACAAATGCAGAACAAATAAGGGATCACATTATAATCCATATAGACTTAATTGAAAAAAGAAACACATTCTTTTCCTCTTTTTTTTTTTCTTTTTTTTTTGGTCAACGGTCAACGGTCGTCAACGGTCGTCAAGGTCAACGGTCAACGGTCATCGGACCGGTCGCACCGGTCGGGCCGGACAGACCGGTCCGACCGGTCGGGCCGGTGGGTCCGATTCGTGCGAACCGACGGCACGTGCCGTGCGCGTGCGCGGGACGACGTCACGCAGACGTCATCAGGCACGTGCCGCGTGCGTGTCGGGTCTCGCGCGGGTCGGGTCGCCGGTCGATTCGCCGGCCGGTGACCGTCCAGCGAACCGTCGCCGTGCTGATGCCATCGATGACGTCACCCTAGCGGTTATTGACCGTTGGGTGACGTCATGCTGACGTCAGCACGCGTCGGTCCGCGGACCGGCGCGTGCCGGCTCGCCGGCCGGCGGTGTGCACGCGCCGGTTCGCCGACCGGCGCGTGTGCCGCACGCTCTGGGCGACGCAACGCTTCCGAGCGCGTCGCGCCCACGCGCAGCGGCTTTTGGCCGCGCGTGTGGGCGCGTGCGGCGTCGCCCGGCGGCGCACGACGTACCTCCAGACTCGTCTCGACGTCGCCTTTCTCCCAATCTTTTCAGAAAATAGTTTCGACATACGAAAACTCAGTAAAAAGGCATTAGAACGCTCGGGTGTCGGGATTTTTGTCCCGATCCGTACGGCCGAAAGTTTCTTCGCGAAAACTCAATCAAAGAACATGAAATTGATCGGGAAAACGTGAAAGCGGGCTCTGATACCAATGTTGGGAATGACTGATCCCGAAATACCGGATTCGACACTAAATCGAACCCCTAAATCAATGCGGAAGACGAAGCCGGGAAAACACGTATCACCGATCGTAAAGCACACCACGGATTCGAGCGTACCTTGTTAGCCACAGATTAAACACCAATGCCGAAAACCGAGGAAGAAATTCTGATCCGATGATGCCAATTTGCCTTGAAGGGAAGACGAGACGCCTTAAGTGTTTTTCTTCTTTTTGTTTTTGAGAGAGAATGCGCGGGAGAGAGGAAGCGTACGTTTGTTTTTCCAACCGTTGTCTTCTCTCTCTCTCTCTCCTCCCTTTTATACCTTCCCCCATCCACGGCCCTTATTCCCGTGGGCCGGGCCTTTTCGGGCCCAACTTGAGCGGATGGGCCTTAAGCCCATCTCATAAATCCATCAATACTACTCACCGAGAGATTGATCTTCTTCATCTTCTTCGTTGTTTTCTATTGAGCGAACTGAAGAGCGTCTTTGGAGTGGCGAAGTAGTCAGAACTCAGAATCACTAGCATTCGCTACGAGACGGAGGCTTTCTTCTTCATCAATGTCTGCACCTTTCATGACATTGTTCTCTGTTGTGAATTGCAATCCCATTGTCCCAAATTGCCTCGGTTCAAAGTAAAGTTTAAAGAAAAGGAAAATGACTCGATTAGTTCAATTAGGTTTTAAATTTGGAGCAAACTTGTTGAAAGATTTCTTTTAGGGCTATTTATGTTGACTCAAAGCACTTGCAAGCACATAAGTCAGAGGAAAATGATAAAATATTATCACATTGAATTTCTAATATCACAAATTAGTAATGACACTAAAGTAAATAATTTTTTTTTTCAAATTTAAATAATTCGGTGAAAAGTTTAGATATCAAAGGAGCACATGAACCTTGTAATATTTTTTTGTGTCTTTTTCCCTTTTTACATGTTTGGAATTGATGCCAGTAAGAGCACGCCTATGTTTTTTAAGAACGGGGAAGAGAGTTGATTGACCCGTGCGAGGGCTGATCGACACACAACGCGATGGCGCTCCATCGCTTGCTCTTGGCGAGGGCGCTCTGACGAAGCTAGGGCAGCTCCTGCCGCCTTTCTTTGGATCCTATGCAGTGTGTATCATTTTTGTTTCCCGTTTTGGCATTCTTTCTTTCCCTATATTTGGTTTTATTTATTTTTCCCAAAGTTCTAATGACGTGGATAGTGATGTGCACAGCCACCTCAGGGAATGTGAGTCATACGCATGGCCGACTTGGATTGTCGTGTCAAATGCCAATGGGTCAAATTGTCAAGAATCATATTGAATTCATTAAAAAAGAACAAGGACTAATTTGGCCACACCACTAAATTGAGCAATGGATAAGAGTACAAGGACTATTTTTGACATTGTCCTCAAATTTTACACATGTGGAATTAGTACTAGCAAAACATGACTGGAGAATTAGGCCTGCATGGTTGGCACTTATTTCTGTTCCTCAGGAACAGAAATTTCTGTTTTTTGTTCCCTCGGGAACAAAAAAGGAACAGAAACGCGTTTGTGTGCGTTTTCCTTTTTGTTCTTTGTTCCCGAACAAAAAAAATGCAACAAATGTGCTTTTGTTTTTGTTTCAAACACAAATCGAAACACTTTGTTTTTTTTTTTTTTTTTTTTCTTTTTATTTGTTCTTCTTTCTTTTGGCCGGTCGCCGGCCCGCCATGGCCGGCGACCGGCCGACGAGGGCCGGCGGCCTCGCCCAGCCACGGCGAGGCTCGCCGGCCCCGGCGAGGCCGACGCTCGCCGTCCCAGCGGCGAGGCCGAGGCTCGCCGTGGCCGGGCGAGGGTCGGCCTCGCCATGGCTGGGCGAGCTCGAGCTCGCCCGGATCCCGGTGAGGCCGACCTCGCCCGGGCCGGCCGGCGAGCCTCGGCCTCGCCGAGCCACCGCTGACGCCAACCTGGCGGGTGGCTCGGCGAGGCCGGGCTCGCCGCCGGGCGAGGTCGGCCTCACCGGATCTGGGCGAGCTCGAGCTCGCCCAGCCATGGCGAGGCCGAGCCGCGCCGCCCGGGCGAGCTCGATCTCGCCCGATCCGGCGAGGCCGAGCTCGCCCGCCCGGCCGGCGAGCCTCGGCCTCGCCTGGGCGGTGGCCCGCGAGGCCGCGCCTCGCCGGATCAAGGCGAGGCCGACCTCGCGCCGGCCAGGGCGAGCTCGATCTCGCCCCCGATCCGGCCTCGAGCTCGCCCAGGGCCGGCGAGGCCGAAGCCGCCCGGCGGCGGCGAGCCTCGGCCTCGCCCGGCGGTGGCCCGGCGAGGCCGCGCCTCGCCCGCCGCCGGGCGAGCTCGACCCTCGCCGGCCGGTCGCCGGCCAACCAGGCCTGGCCGGCGACCGGCCAAAAGAAGAAAAAAAAATGAAAAAGAAAAAAAGAAAAAAAAGAAAAAAAAGAAAAAAAAAGAAAAAAAAAAGAAATAAAAAATTATCCAAATTTACCAAACATGTTTCTGTTTATTTTTTATTCCTGGAACAAGTTTACCAAACGCGTATTTTTGTTCAAAAATTGTTCCCCTAACAGAAATATTTTTTTCTATTTCTATTCCCTGGAACAATTTTTAAATAGAAACACAAACAAACGCGCCCTTAGTAATATTCCAAAGCGCATGGCCTTTTTGTCTTCCCTTCCTTCTTCATGGCTCGTGATATGTATATTATTGAGTCATGTTCCTGATTTGTCTCAACACTCCCAACTTACAAGAGCAAATTCCTAGAATAGAGTAGTTGTCACCTATGATCTCCAAATAGAAGAAATGGCTCACAATTCATTTGTTGCCATGCCCGTGGCCTTGTCCATGTTGTTGATATTGGTGATTTCGAATGGCTTCGTTCGGGAAGCGAGCACAGGGAGAGTGCTCAAGGACCCCTATCCGGCTGTTCGCCACTAGCCTGAGCACTTGCCTAGGGGGCCAGGGGCAGTTAGAGTCCAGAGGCGCCCAGGCTAAGGTCCTGCAAGCAAGCCGTGCCAAAGTCAATGCACTCATCCGCACCGCTCCCCGCTGCCCTCGCACCGTCCTGCTGTCTCCTCTAGTTTAGCAAACCGCGACCATGCCAGCCACGGCTATCTCGATCCCGAAGTGATGCAACATCAGGAGCAGACCCGCTGGAAAGAAATGCGGGAGTGAGTATAATTATCCTACGCCTAACAATCCACTAAGCAGTTACTCATAACAATCACAAATCATCCAAAATTGATAATGTTTTTGTCTTTTTTATTTGCCTCCATTTAATGACTGCAGGATACACTGTCCCCTAATAAACAAATGCTGAGCACGGCCTAAGATGGAGGATGACGTTAATCGAAGCAATGGCTAGAGCCTAGAGATAGCTAGGGATTTTGATAAATAAACTTTGCCAATGTAAAAGGGTCATTGTCTGTCTAATTGGCCCAGGCCCATTAATTAATTATGTATTTTGGTGGAGCCGCACCATTGGAGCAGTTAGCTCAATCTATAGCAAATTTGTTTTCTCCTTTTGTGGCCAAGAATTTCCTCATTTTAGTTTTCATCCGCCTATAGTCCTTTGTTGACAAATTAACATGTATCTAACTCCCTATCTTATCACTTCGGGTATTTTTGTCTAGAAAAAAAAATGAATGATTTGAAAAATATTTTCTTAAAAATAATTATTTGTATATTTTATAAAAATAAACGAGCGAGAAAAAATTTCACCGTTCACGAAAAAATTTAGACATAAATTGTTGTTGATTATAAAATATTTCTCGTTGATTCATTTTTCAATTGATAAGCGGAATTTTAAAGAAAATATATTCTAAATTATCCACATCTTGTGAAACAAATGGAGCCTTAATTAGCTACCTAAATATGAGATTTCCTAACTCCCAACAAAGAATTTCAACTTTGTGTGTCATGCGGTGAATTTTCAAGGATTTTAGAGAAAAGATTCTATATCGTACAGTTAGGTAAGCCAAACTTTGATATAAGTATTGGGTGGTATTAGGCCTATTTCATATCAAAAGTCAGTTCATATGATTAGATTTTGTCTTACATTTATACAATGATTATCTACCCAGTAACCCCAACGCAATTATCGATGGCGCCCTTGAGAATGAGACAATTTTTACTTGTATGAAATTGGCATTAGTAAGAGGGCACGCACGCATGTGTATAAGACCAAGCAACACTTCTGTCCTCTTTTTCTCACAGTTTTTTCTTTTAATTCTTTTTTCAGGTATTAATGACGTGGGTATGGTGCGTACGGCCACAGCAGCAAATGTGAGTGACATTGATGGCTGACTTGGGTGGTCGGATCAAATTTATTTTCATTAAAAGAGCACAATGACCAATTCGGGCCACAATCAAAATTCAAGGATCAAATTGGGCATTGGATAAGAGTATTAAGGACAATTTTTGGCATTGTCCCCATACACAGATGGAATTAGTGCTAGTAAAATAGTGAGGGCATGTCTATATTTGTATAGAGTAAAAAAGAAAAAAGATAGCTTTAAATATGTGGAGGGGAAATAAACGCATCTAAGAACCAGTTTAGGAAATAAATTTAATATGTAG
Organism: Eucalyptus viminalis; assembly: GCA_014182385.1. NCBI lineage: Eukaryota > Viridiplantae > Streptophyta > Magnoliopsida > Myrtales > Myrtaceae > Eucalyptus > Eucalyptus viminalis. The sequence continues at coordinate 36,651,064 of CM024532.1, forward strand.
AATATTAGAGATCTTCTAAATTAATGACTATTACATATGGCCAAGGTAAACTAAGAGAACTTGTCTCACCCTGTTACCATATCAGTATCATTTGTCTCAGCAAAAGGCGCGGTCTCTAATGAAATTTTTAGATAAAAGCGTGAGCGGTAAAAGGCTAAAATGTCTGCTGTTGTAACTACTAAATAATCTAATATACGTGGGCAATGGACTCAATTAATGGTTGGTAATTTCCTAAAATAGTTATTGAGTTGCACAAGTTCGTAAGCTGCGAATAAATGTCGATAAATTATTAAAAAGTTGAAATTAATTATGACTCGAAAAAAAGTTGGTGACTTTCTATAAAAACTAGTAAATTTAACATCATGCTAACTTTAACAAATAACTTTTTAAAGTAGTGGAAGCTTGTTAATCGCAAACAACGAGGTACATTTATAAAATGATTTAAACAAGGGTCGGTAATTTCCTAAAAGAGTTAATAAATTTAGTAGTTCGCTCCAAAAATAAACATTGGTAAATTAATATCGTTGTTAGTTTTGAAACAATCAAACAAATGTTGGTGATTTTCTCGCATAACAGTTAGTAAAGTTAAAATTAGTTGGTACTTAACCCACAAAACTCAATATAACACCCAAAGCAAGACTGGTAGTTTTGGATAAGATTTATTAATTTTGAAGCACATACGACTTCACAACAAATTTTAGTAAAATATTGGAGCAAACAGTAATTTTGAAACAATTTGATAAATAATGATAAGTGGACTCTAATAAGAATAGGTAGTTTTTTGCAAAAAGTTGGTAACATTAACACATTGGTAAATGATGTAAATAATGTTAGTAAATTATTGAAATAAGTAATTTAAAACTGTTGGTACTTTCGTAAAAGTGTTGGTAATTTTTTTTTTTTTTTTTTTTTGGTGAATTAAGTGTTGGTAATTTATTAATGTGTTATTGACTGAATAAGTTGCTGATCAAAATTTTATTGCTAACGCGTTTTGTAGTTACCATGCTCTTCAAATGTTACCTGCGCGAAACATTGTTCCAGTTTTTACCCTACAAGAATGGTAGACTCGTTCCATTTTGGCTTTACATAGTCAGGCTCATTTTACATATAACAAATTGCATTTTCTTGGGCAAAAGCAAGAGATTTATTATTATTATAATAATAATAATTATAACCAAATAGAAAGAAATGTTAGAGAATAATGAGCACAACACCTTTATTAATGGAAACTTCATTAGCAATCTTCCATCATGAAGAAAGGAACTATCAGCTCCATAACAGTTGTAGTGGTGCACCTCCATAATTGGATAATCAATTTGTACTTTCGTGCAGGGTTTCACCTGCGATTTATAAATGCGAGGACAAATGCTAGAAACAATTAGCAAAATCTATAGACAAAATAAATGAGTATGAGAAAGAAGCTATTAATCATAAGAGAGAGATCTTACTTCCTAAATAACCTCTATTTGCGTAGCTGAAATTGAAAAGCTTTTTCACACCAAAGCATGGTAATCATGCTCGTTATGGACAATTTTTCGATTATCCTATCCACCGCACGGATTGAGAATTATGAGGCCGAATTAATCGATTCCCACGAGTCCATGTTCAAAAAGCCTATTAGAATGGGCGTATCCAGATTGGGCTGTGCGGACTAATTGAATTTGAAAAGTTTGCGTGGATCTAGACCAAAGCCCCCTTTCCTTTATCATTTTTTGCTAATTTGTTCTTTTGTTCGTTATTCATTATTCATTTCAATTTAATCTTAGTAAATTAGTGAAGCAATTGTTTCAAAGTGGACTTGGAATAAGAGTTGGTAATTTTCTATTTGTGATAATATGCTAACGGTTGGTATTTTCATAAATGTGTTAATAACTTATCTACGTGTTATCGTTGAACAAGTTGCTTATTTAAATTTTGCTGCTACCGACCAAAATTTTTTTTTGCTGCTGACGTGTTTTGATAGTTATTGACCCTTTTCACATGTTACTAGCATGAAACAATGTTCCAATTTAAACTCTCTTGAATAGTAGGCTAGTCCACTTTCGGCTCGTATTGGGTCATTTTACACTAAAACATGTATTTTTTATTTTATGACAAAAGCAGAATATTTGTTTTTGTTTTTGTTTTTAACCAATTGGAAAGAAAGGGAGAAATGTTGAGAACGAAGAAATAAACTTCTTTATTACTTCATGAAGCTTCGGTGGCAATCTTCCTCAATAAAAAAGAAACTATCGGTTTCATGGCAGTTGCAATAGCCTTTGTCTCCAGAATTGGATAAGTTAATCTATACTTTCATGCTAGGTGTCACCTGCAACCGGGACTATAAAAAAAGCCCTGCCCGGCCCTGCCCTCCCTGAAAATTTAGGATATTTTGGGGTTGGGCCTTAGATGTTTTTTGAGTGTCGCAACCTCCCTAAAGTGGGTCAAATCACCTAGGGGTTTGATTAATAGATTATTAAGACTAGACTTAACTCATGCTTTCCAAAGTCCATACTAATTTGTAACTTAGGGTTTAAGTTCTTAACAAGCAAATGATTTTTTATTATGTAGTCGCCACTAATCTATTTTTTCTTGGTTGATTAGAAATTCAGGTAAGTGATGATTACTTCACTGCTATGAACAAGAGATTAAATGAGCTTGGGGACTTGATTACACTAGGTTTTTCTAATGTCATTTCAATGCTTTTTCTCTTTTATTTAAAATTGCAGGAAGCTTGATTGATTTTAAATTACTCATAGCATGTGAGGTGATCATACGGATGTACAACTATTATTTAACACTCAATAAAGCTAAGCAAGAAATAAGTTGCATGCACAGTAAGGAAATACTTACCTTAAAGCTATGAAAGTATCTGCATTATTAGCTAGAAAATCACACATAATTAACACGCAATTTCACCCGAATTATTTTTTTTAGGGTTTTCACTTATTTTAATGAAACTTAATTTCCATGCAATGTCATGTGATGTAATGGCGTACAAAAATACCTAACTAAAATGACATGTAACATCCAACCTATCATGCAAATTATATGTCACCCAACATTGATTAAATGACCTAATCTAATGATGGGCAAAAATTAATGCAACTAATCTAACATGTCACCCACTTTAATTTAAATGATTCATAAATGTGCAGTCACTCATTCTACATGATATGCGCATGATATATATATATATATATATTTTTAATTAATGTTTTTAATTAAAATTCGAAATTTAAAATACCCTATATTTAAACATGCAGTCTTAATTAAGAAAATGAAACTTAATTTAATCTAGAACAATATTCTTGGATTTTTATTAAAAAAACTATAAATTAAAAATTATGCAATATTATCTCAAAATAATCTATTTCAAGTTATTCTCACTTTTTTTTTTTTTTTTTTGGATTTTTCTTTATAGAAGCAAAATCAATTCAAATAAAGAAAAACTAGAAAGAAATCATATCCACATCAAACACAGAACCAAATCATGCAAGATATATCCATATTCATTTAATTTTAAAAATAAATTGACGAATCGTATCTTGGGCATGAGACCAAATTAGACAATTTTATTTTTTTATTTTATGAAATCACGAATTATATCATAGGCTTGAAATTGGATTGTTGATTTTCCATACAATCGCGAATCACATCTCGAGTAGGAGATTGGATTGACAATTATAACATGTTAGGAAATCAGGGAATAATCCATAATTTAAAAGGCAATTTAGTATGGTGTATCACGCCCCATACCTTACCTTTGCCACGAGAATGTGATATCCACTACGTCGGGATTAATTTGCGTCATCCCAAAAGGCATCGCTATCTTATTGAATTTTATCTTTCCATTAAGCACATGTGGAAGCGTGTAATCTCAATTACCCAATCAGTCACAACAATAGATAGTAATTCGAATGTTTCATTTACAAACCCTTATCTTTAGGGCCATTCCAATTTGTCATCCCCAAATAAAAAGATATAAGGGGGTTAGTCCTAACTCCTATAAGGACAACCACCAAAAATGGTTCCCATTAAAGTTGATGTCCTCATGGCTAGGGCTCAGTGGATGACTCTGAATACAACCTTAATTATGACCCAAACCATCTTGGTGTGGCGCTAGAAGAGGATGTTGATTGTAACGTCCTCAAAGTCAAGCACCATGACTTTCATATGCACAGGGAAACCAACACATGAAGGTAGAAGACTCATACCTCCGAACTTGAAAAAGATTAAACAACAACTAATGAGTTGAAAACTCAATAAATAAATAACCTAAACTTCGTATAAACAGATGCCTCGCATTGAAACTTTATGATTACCTGACCCAAATGTGTCAATGACAAATCACTACCAAAGCCTATGCTTTGCCTTAACTATATATATGAGAGAATCCATCCTCTACTTTGACATCTATCTTATCAAAACTACAAGGTATCCCTTACTCATAAAATTTCCAAACTTATCAGTTTCATCCTCGTACATAAGTCTCTCGAGACCTAATTGTTGGAGAAAACTTATTTATTGTTTTGAAGTTGACAAAACATTTCCAAAGTCTAGTATGAAGACTTCCAGACTTTAGTGTCAATGTCTGAAGTATCCCAGACTTTGTGTCAAAGTCTGCCCACACTAACAAATTATAGACTGAATGCTACTGAAGAATGAAGACTTATCCAGATGCAAGATTATCTTTATTTCTTCAAGATTTCGATTCATATGGCTTATGGATGGCTTTCTAGTTGGATATAGCACCTACATATTTGACTATCTTTATTGAAATCAATTCTAATAATCAAATCTTTTGGAAGGCAAGCAAACTTGGAAAGTTCTACTTATGAAAACCAAGATCCTGATTGTATGGGCGAACATGTTTGACGGGCTTTCATCACAAATCATCAAACAACTTGAGATCTCCTTGATTGATTCTATTCAATGGGTAGATTGGAAGAACTCCTTTGGAAAGTGCCAATAGTCGAGAATGCATGAATGAGTATTTAAGGTGGATTCTCTAGTTGTTGGATGCAGTGCGTGAAAGAAAAATTTCAAAGTGTGAAGCTTCCTTATTCCTTGCTATTTCATTCACCGAGCTCAAATTTGTACTCAAAAGAGAGAAAAGCTCATAGTGTGACTTGTGAAAGAGAAGCAAAGTCTTCACTAAGCAGTTGAGATCATTAAGTTGTAAAATCTCTTTTGTTTCTTAATGGAATATAGCCAGTGAGCTGTTAGCGTGAGAGAGTAGACGTAGGTTTGATCTAAGCCGAACCACCATAAACCTTATGTTCTTATTCTCTTCCTTGAACTCCTTTATTTTGTATAAAGTTTTATCTAACTGCTAAATTCTAAATTAGTTCATAGTCTATCATTTTCTAAAAGCAATTTATTTCTACTGAATCTTGCAAAAATTCTTATCCACACCTATTCACCGCCCCTTAGGTGTTGTTACTAGCACTTTCGATTGGTATCAGAGCTTGTGTGCTTATTTTATTGAAGTGTTTTTACTTCTAAGATAAAGATCTATGGCTAATATTTTGGCTCCAGGATTGGTCGAAGGTCAGAGCAACACCAGCCTCCTTACTTCGATGGAAAGGAGTACAATGTGTGGAAAAACAAGATGAAGGCATTTCTGAGATCGAAAGATCCCATAGAGTGGGATGTTGTAGAAAAATGGATCAATCCCAAAGCTACATCAACCTCAGAAAGAGGAAAATAAGTTGTAGATACTGGCAAAATAATACAAGCAGAAATAACCAAGAGACAAGCTCTTGATGCTAAAGCCATCTACACTTTATACTGCGCTTTATCTCCTACTGAGTATAACTAAATTTCTTCTTATGAAACAGCGAAAGAAGTTTGGGACAGATTGCACGTTACCTATGAAGGAATTGATCGAGTAAAGTAAACGAAAATCAACATTCTACTCGCATAGTATGAAGCCTTCAAGATGAAGCTTGGAGAATCCATTACTGATATGTTCAGTCATTTCACTGAAATCGTGAATGGATTGGCATATCAAGGACAATCAATCTCAGGACCAATGAAAGTCAATAAATTGCTGCGTGGACTTTCCAAAGACTAGAATCACATGAAATACATCAATTAGAGAAACCCAGAGGATCATGTCTCTTTCAGTAGACGAACTAGTTGGCACACTTCAATCATATGAAGTGGAGTAGATCAATAAGGAAGAAGATTCAAGAGGTAAGAAGTCAATTGCTTTAAAATCTAACAATAATTCTGATGATACAGATTCAGAAGATGACATGGACGATGAGGAGCTAGCGCTTATGATAAAAAACTTCAGAAAGTTAAATAAAGAGGGAAGAAGATTCAACTAGAAGAAACATAGCACACAAAATTTCTAGAAGAGATCGACTGAAGAAAATGAAACTAGCAAAGAAATAATATGCTTCGAATGCAAGAAAAATGGGCATATCAAACCCAACTGCCCTTTGTTGAAGAAAAAGAAGGGAAGAACTGAGAAATACAAAAAGGCACTCAAAGCTGAAACCTGGAGTGACACTGAGTGCGAAGAAAGTGAAGAGGAATATGCCAATATTTGTTTGATGGCTCATTCTAACTCAGACTCAGAATCAGAAACAGACTTTGCTTCAAACTCAGACAAAGAACTTGAGGTCACTATCAAAGATCAAATGGTATTTGGATAGTGGCTATTCGAGACACATGATAGGAGATTTGAGTTGCTTTATAAAACTTGTTCAAATGAATGGAGGAAAAATTTTCTTTGGTGGAAATAGCAAAGGAAAAATTGTTGGATATGGAATCGTGAAGATTGGAAACCTCACTATCAACAATATCTCCTTAGTGGAAGGTCTAAATTACAATATACTCAGCATAAGTTAGCTTTGCGATATTGGATTTAAAATTAATTTCCAAGAAGGCATCTGTTTGGGAACTAGTAAAGATTTCTCTTAATTCTTCACTAGACGAAGACATGGGAACATTTACCTTTTAGATATAAAACCATAAAGTTCTCAGTGTCTTATATCTATTCAAGATGAAACAAAACTTTGGCATTAAAAGCTTGGCCGTGTTAACATGAAGCAGATTGCCAAGATTTCTTCTAAGAAGTTTGTTTGTGGTCTTCCCAACATGGCTTATCAAAAGTTTGAATTATGCACTTCATGTGTTTTGGCAAAACATGTTAGAAGTTCCTTTAAACCTGTAAATCAAGTTTATACCAATCGAGCTTTGCGGCTTCTGCATATGGACCTCTTTGAACTAACCGGAACTCAAAGTATTGGTGGAAAGAGATACTGTCTAGTAATCATGGATGATTACTTTCACTTTACTTTGGTTTACATTTTGGCAAATAAGTCTGAAGCCTTCTCTCATTTTTCAAAGTTTGCCAAGAAGATTCAAAATGAAAAAAAGATATGCTATTTCAAGCATACGAATAGACCATAGAGGTGAGTTCGAAAATCAATATTTTGCGAAGTTCTGTGATAAATCTGGTTTTTAGCATGTTTTCTCTTCTCTTTACACTCTAAAACAAAATGGGGTTGTGGAAAGAAAGAATAGATCCTTACAGGAGATGGCAAAAACCCTCTTAATTGAGAGCAACATATCCTCTCAATTTTGGGCTGAAGCAGTTTCTACAGCTTGCTACATCATCAACAGAGTGTTCTTGAGACCTATTCTAGAGAAAACTCCTTATGAAGTGTATAAAGGAAAGAAACCAAATGTTTCTTACTTCCATGTATTTGGCTGTAAATGTTATGTTTCGAAAAATTTAAATGATCGAACTAGAAAGTTTGAAGAAAAATCAGAAAAAGGAATTTTCCTTGGCTACTCAATCTCAAGCAAAGCATACTGAGTCTTTAACAATAAGACTTAGTCCGTGAAAGAATCCATGAATGTCAAATTTGAAGAGACTCAACTAGACCAGACTCAACTTGAGGAGTTTGAACTCATTCCAGACTTTACAAAGTCTACTTCCCCCGAAGAGGTTCAGACTTCTAGAGATCAACAACAAGCATATCTAGTTGATTCAACTGAAGTAGAGGATTAGTAGACTCTCATATCAACCCGCAACTGGAAGCATAAGTCAAGTCATCCCAAAGAAGTCATCATTGGCAACATTGATGAAGGAATTTGCACTAGATTCAAAAGGCGAGAAGAGTCTACTACCTTAGCACTTATTTTTGAGATAGAACCCAAAAGTGTAGAAGAAGTCCTGTCTAATGAAAGCTGGATTGAAGTCATACAAAAAGAGCTCAAACAGTTTAGCATCAATGATGTTTAGGAGCTGATTCCTAAACCTAAATGTAAGTTTGTTATTGGTACAAAATGGGTTTTCAGGAACAAGGTGGACGAGAAAGGAAAAGTGGTCAAGAACAAAGCAAGACTCGTGGCCAAAGGATATACGCAAGAATAATGGATAAACTATGATGAAACCTATGCACTAGTAGTGAGGTTAGAAGCAATTAGATTATTACTTGCTATAAAGATTTCAGGTTATTCTAGATGGATATAAAGAATGCATTCCTCAATGGATTCATCCAAGAAGAAGTCTATGTAGAACAACTAATAGGATTTGAAGATTCAAGAAAGCCAAACTTAGTATACAGACTGAAAAAAGGTATTGTATGGACTGAAGTAAGCACCTCGAGCCTAGTATGAAAGGTTAAGTAAATTCTTAACCCAAAATGGTTTTGTTAAAGGAAAGATAGATACTACTTTGTTCATAAAAAGAGAGGGTAAAGACTTTCTGCTGGTTCAAATTTATGTTGATAATATATCTTTGGATCCCCTAATGAAAATCTATGCAAGAAATTCTCAAGATGTATGCAGGATGAATTCGAGATGACTATGATGGGTGAGTTAACTTTCTTTTTGGGATTGCAAGTCAAACAATTGAATAAATGTATCTTTATTCACGAAGAGAAGTATGCAAAAGATCTCATTAAGAAATTTGGATTGGAGAATTGCAAAAAGACAAAGACACCTATGTCAAGTTCTTCAAAGATGGACAAAGATGAAAGAGAAAAGAAAGTAGACCAGAAGCTTTACAGGAGCATTATTGGTTCGCTTCTTTACCTTACTGAATCTAGACCTAACATTTTGTTTAGTATTTGCATTTGTGCTAGATTCCAATTAGATCCCAAATAATCTCATTTAATTGCTACAAAACGCATCATCAAATACATTGCAATTACTCCAAAGCTAGATCTGTGGTATCCCAAAGAATGAGACTTTACTCTCCTTAGATATTTAGATGCAAACTTAGTAGGTTGTAAAGTCGATAGAAATAGTACTTCTGGTACTTATCAACTTCTGGGCAGCATGCTAGTATCTTAGTTCTCAAGGAAGCAGAGTACTGTAGCTTTATCAACAACAGAAGCAAAGTATGTGGCTCTTGGGAGTTGTTGTTCCCAAATTTTGTGGATAAGACAATAGGTAAGAGACTTTGGAATTAAAGAATCATGCACGGAGATCAAATGCGACAACACCAGTGCTATTAATCTCACGAAGAACCCAATTCTTCATTCCGGGGCAAAACATATAGAAATTCGACACCATTTCATAAGAGATCATGTTCAAAATGGAGAAATTACGATTCGGTTCATTGACTTGAAGAATCAGTTGATAGACATATTTACAAAGCAACTGGAGAAAAATCTATTTGAATCTATTCACACTAGATTGAATATTATATCTTCTACCGGTTAAAGTTTGAAGTTGGTTAGACTCATAATGTCCATAAACTACTTCAATAAGTTAATATCTCTTCAATATAGGTAACTTAATTTTAGTATGAAGATTTCGAAAAGATATGTTGATATTTGAATCATCGATTGCCTATTTTATTTTTAGAAATTATCTTTTTTTGAATTTTTGAAGTTTTGGCGGTTTTTATTTTTGAAAAAAAGGCACTTTTCTTTTTTCTTTATTACAGTTGATTTACCCCATTTTACTTTCTTTATATACCATCGAGTCTTTCTTCTTTATTTACAATTTCTCAAACCCTAGAATACATAACTTCTACTCTCTTATTTCTACTCTCAAGTTTGCTTCACAAGTTTTCATCTTTTTCACTCGAACGTGTTTGGGAAATCCTCAAAGACTTTGAAGATGTCTTTCCCAAGGAAGTCGTCTCAAATCTCAAGTAGGGGACCATGCAATATGCCTAACGGTCCTAGACATTTTAATCTAATTGAGGAAGAAGATTCTCCACAACTTTCTTCATAGTGTGCTACTCAAAATCCTCCGTACCAATCGGTAGAAGAGGAAATCATGGAAGATGTTGAACTTGTCAGGATGTTGAAACCCTAGGTTCTTTTTAAACTTTACAATAAGTTGAAGCAGGGTGGTACTGCTATGACCTTTATTGATGAATTTCTAAAACAAAGAGGTTACAGGAATGAGACTCTCTTTTTGCAAGCTATGGAAAGATTAGGCATAACACCTGAAGGAATGGCATATAGAACGTTTGCAAACTTTCCTGTTGATCCCAGTTTTAGTTCTTTCAATCAGTCAGAGATAAAAGATGATGATGAGAGAATGTACTCGAATTTTCAGCCTAGAATGGGCATTGCTACTGAAGTGCATGGTGTTGGAACGAGTTTGTTTCGTTCTAAAGATCATAGAAAGACTTACTCCAAATTGCTGAAAAGAGGGGTGATGAACCCTCGTTCAGTCGACTTTGATTTCTTGGATTCAATAAGGGTGAACCTGAGGGAGAAGCTAACTCTCCTTCAACTTTAAAAAAAAAAAAAAAATTGTTCTGAAACTATTGTTGTTTATCCTGAGTTGACTACATATTTCTATTCGAACTTGTCTTTTCTTGACGCGAATAGATTTTGATTTACTGTGAGGGAAAAAGAGTACATGGTGGATGTTGACACATTGGCTGATGTTATTGGTGTGGAAAGAGGTAGTTTCCAACCAGTAAATGTCTCTGTTGGCCATGTGACAAGTTTCCTTGTTAGGGACAAACTTTCTGAAGGTGGCATTACTTATTCCAGACTATCTGCCTCAAACATTTTGTTGCACAAAGTCGTAATCAACCGTATCCGACCAAAGTCAACTTCAAAGACAGATGTTTCTCAATCTAAAGCCAAACTAATGTTTGCTATCAGTAATGGAATGAAGTTCTCTCTGCCTCACACAATCTTGATGCATATGTACAGGACTATTGTGAAGGATAAGGGATAGCTCCATTACTTAGCATTGGTCACACAATTGTTTAGACACTTTCACATTTAGTTTCCAACCTCTCTCTATGCTAGAACTATTGCTCCTATGGTTATAGGATTAAAGATGGTGTCCAAGATGAGGTTGAAGGAGCTGAACAAAGCCTTTGATCGCTTGAAGGAGAAGTCCCCCACCAAAACCAAACAAGACTTTGCTGCAAAAAAGAAGAAGGAAAGGCAAGGAACCTATGTGTGAACCTACAAAGAAGAGAAGATCTCTTATTCTGTAGGATGAAGAGGATGAGGATGATCCTACTCTCTCTGCATTTGCCTTGAAAAATCTTTGGAGTTTTGTCAGTTTTGACCAGAAACAAGACAGAGAAGAAAAAGAAAGAGAAAAAACAGAGCATAGAAAAGAAGGAAGAGAAGACGGTGAAGGAAGAGCAGAAAGACAAGAAGCCGGAAGAGAAGCCAGAGAAGAAGAGGAGGGTTAGAATGATTCTCATGAACCAACATTTGCAATATCCTTGTCTATGGATTCAGAAAAAGGCGAGGAGTGGAACTGTAGGAGCTCAAAACAAAAAAAGGACATCACTCTGGTACTGCATTTGAGAAGGAACAAGAAGAAGCATTCCTCCACCTATAGCCATAGAAATAGGGGGAGTTTGTGAGAAAATAGGTATTTTTTCTTCTCCTCTTTTTACAAGTGATGATGTTAGTAGATCTCCTGCTGATCCAGAGGATGTCTGTTTCTAATTTTCCTGAAATTGATGTTGGAAAATCTACTCCAAGTATTGGAAGTAAAGGAGTTGATGTCCTCTCATCTCTCAACACTCCACAAACTGAATGTGATGAGGCTAGCGCACAATTAGAACCTAATGCAGACTTCCAAGGCTACTAGAGCTCCTTCTGGAGATAAACATAGCAATATGAAATGGAGTGTAAGATTCAAAAGCTTCAAAATGATTTGAAATCTACTTTAGATTCCCTCCATGAGAAGGTACATGCTCTTAATCTTCAAGTTCAAGCTTTACAATAGCAAGTGAAAGAGATTGCCAAGGTTGAAGATGTTGAGAAGTTGAAGGAAACAGTGCGAAAGCTAGAAGAGACAGTTTAGTCGATTGGGGATTTCCAGCTTGTTCGCATTCCCAAACACACTTGATTTCATTGAACTTTTTATCTTTCTCCACTTTTTGCTGCTGATAAAAAGGGAGAGAATGTGCATATTTGATTTATCTTTTTGATTGAACTATGGTTGTTGACTTTTTTAACTGTTGAACTTTTGTTGTTTGTTGAACTTTTATTCTGTTTAACGTTGACGCCTGCAGCAACTTACTCTTGTAGTGATTATGTGTCATGCCCCAATCCTCCGAGCGCGTGCCCATCCCTCCGCGGTCGATTAAATAGTGACGTCCTAGGACGCATCGCCGACCCATTCATTTTTAATACAGAAGCAGAAGCATATAAATAATTTCCAAATAATAAAACAATAGGATATGAAAGTAGAACTAAAAATCTCGAATTTGAAAAACCATCACACTTATATACATATATAGCAACTGGGTCATATATATACATACAGCTGGAGCCTACGGCTGAGTACACCGGAGAGCCTCGAGCTTGGGATCCTTTGCATCCACAACTGATTCACCTTTAGAATTTGTTGTCCCCTTCCCGAACGCAACCTCCAAAATGTACAGAAGTACATCAAATTCTGGCACAGGACCCACCCTTTGTCTATCGCTATAATGGCGATACCATGAACGGTATTCATGGGGCACTTTGTGGGGTAGGCCCTTATCAATCCAGACGGTGGCTTTCACCAGCACATATTTCAATCCTTCGAGGTGGTGGTGTATCGGAATGTGATAACCTATTTATGTGAATTTCTTAAGTTGACCAAACCGCTCGGGAGGAGCTGGAGGTGCTGCCATCTATGGACCTAAAATGTTATCCCACAACGGGGTGAGATGATATCTCAGCGAGTTCCACCCCCTAAGACCCGACTAGGAAGCAAATATGCCTTAAGAGTTGTCTAAGCACACCACGGGTCAGAGGACTTACCTTGGCCTAAGTTCCATCATGCAAATCAATATCATTTACAGATGCCTCAAATCACATTAACAAATCAATTCATAACATCATATCCAATTATTGATCAATCGCCCTAATCGATTACATGTCACCACGACCTTCTCTTGGTCGGCCAAATCGATATTACTTAATAAGTCCGCTCATATCATGAATGCTCCCTTTAAGTTGACATATCAGAGCCTATAGGTTGATATAGTATCTAATAATGCTCCCTCAAAGCTGATTATATTGCTCTCGCTAAGCTGATAAGGTATACTGCTCGCAATCTAAGCTGACATATCAGAGCCCATAAGTTGATATAGTATACCAGTATACTACTCACAATCTAAGCTGACATATCGCCCGCAAGCTGATATAGTATACCATCCCGAACCACACAATCAATTCATAATTTTTATCATACTCGATAAAAATACACGTGCATGGGTACATGGTCGGCCTTAGCCAAAATACAAGGTTTTTTTAACTTTTAAACTTCCCACTATTTTTAGCAGTCATAAAATAAATTTTTGGCACTGTAGACCGATGCTCGGTTATTTTCCAATTAATTACCAAAATTAAATCAATTTAGGAATGAAATCCTAAAATTACAATCATGCAAAATTAGCACAAATTAAAGCTGAAATAAATAAACAGATTGTACCACAATAACCAGCATAATAGTTCGGTCACCGACTATCCCGATCTAATTTCTGGAAAATAAAAAATTAATTAAATAATTACAAAAATTAATTATTAAATAGCAATAAATCCAATTTAGGCCCGTAATGCCTAATTGAACGCCGAAATGAACTCGGAAAATTTTCGAATTACTCTAGATAAATAGTAGAGTTTGTCTATGTCCTAATTACACTAACTATCTACCTAACATGCATTGGCAAATAATTAAATTCACTAATCTAATTTATAATCACCTAAATCAACCCTTAAGCATCATTAACCTACTAAGCGAGGATTAGTGAGTTAAACTCACTTGCTCGGCGATCCAGTCGGTGCAAATCGACGGGGATGCGACATGGCTCACTTCTCTCCAAAGTGGGCCTAGCTTTTGGGGCCGGGAAAAGGGCCAAAACGGGCCTCAAGCGTTGCTGAAAACCCACTATATTTGCTGCTGTTTTGGACTAAAACAGAGGGCAACAAGCTCGGTTTAAGGCGGGGATGGACTGAGGAAGGTTGAAAAGGACAAATCGGGCCTAGGTCCTCACGATGGTCGAAGGCGAGCCAAATGGCTCTGGCCGAGCCTCACGGTGCTGGACGGCAAGGTTGGATGGCAGAACAGGCAGCTGGAGCGGCGAGCTAAGTGCCACAAGGTAAAAGGCACGCGAGGACGGCGAACGGTGGTCCGACGGTGGCGAGTGGTCCTGGCGGCATGCGAGCGGGTCAGGGGCTTTGAACGGTGGCTTCTCAGGTCTTCTCTACAAATTAAAGTTTTCAAAGCATAATAAGGAAAGGGGAAGGGCTGCTCGACGGCTAAGAGGGGAAGAGGGGCCAAGGGGGCCACCAATGGCCTTATCTCTTCTCCTTTGTCTCCCTTGACCTAGTCCAACTTGTGGGGTATCATCCACCAGCACATTTCCAGCCTATAATGCCCCTTCTAGAGGGTTGAGATGGTCCCAAAGTCATGAGGGTGGGGGGCATACGAATTTGCTTAGTTTCCTCTTCAATTGAGCCTTGATTCCTTCTTAATTCAACACAATTCGGTCTCAATAAATTCAACCGACACTTCATTGATCCAATTGATATTTTTCCTTACCAATTGATCTCACTTGCTTCCCAATTTTGCGATAAAAAATGATCACCGATATTTTCTGGACAAAAATGGCCATAGGACGACTTTTTCCCAAAAAGTCTTAGTTTGCAAAAAAATCTTCTAAGATTGAGTCGACATTCCTAAAATGACTCGTGACATGACAGAACTTTCAATTTCTGAAATCGGACTCAAATTCATAGTTAATTTCTATTCGGCATGATTTTAGCGTGACTTAGGCTACCGGATAATTTTTAGAAATTTTTAGTGCAAATAACCCGTGGTCGATTTTTCTTTAAGCCATAATGAACCCACTCAACATATTGGCGACTCTCGATTGTCTTGAAAATCTCAAGGATTCAATTACTGACACATCGTACCAAAACGATAGAAAAATCAGTCTAGGGCCAGTCAATGAGAATTTTCCAATTTAGTGGAGTCACCCACATTTAGCCACACATCTTAGTCGAACCAACCTATCTTTGACTTCTAATTGATTTTTAACTATGTTGTAATGACCTCTAAAAATGAGCATGGTCGAGAAGCCGATTCTTGGTCAAATTCTAAAGTGTATTGCACTAAAATCCCTTAATTGTTTTCCTAGATAGTCTAGTTATCTTGAGAGTGATCAGCTCTGAGAACAGCCTTATCGACGCGTCGATGAAATGCCCGATTAATTTAATTGAAAGCTGAAGTAAGAAATCCAGGATGTCACATTATGGATGGATAATTGTTTAAATATTGATATTTGTCTTATCTCTTCAAGATGAACATGTTTTCTATGGTTGCAGAATCAATACTATCCAAATCATAATCAATTTATTTTGATAAGATATCATGTACTACTTAAGAGTTGTTTTGCATGTCAAAAGTTCTTAAATCTGCAGGAAAGTTTTGTTACCATAAAAAATGGGGAGATTGTTGGAGAAAACTCTTTTATTGTTTTGAAGTTGACAAAATCTTTCCAAAGTCTAGTTTGAAGACTTCCAGATTTTAGTGTCAAAGTCTGAAGTATCCTAGACTTTGTGTCAAAGTCTGCCCACACTGACAAATTCCAAACTGAACGTTACTGAAGAATGAAGACTCATCCAGATGCAAGATTATCTTTATTTCTTTAAGAGTTCGAGTCATATGGCTTATGGATGGCTTTCTAGTTGGATATAACACCTAAATATTTGACTATCTTTATTGAAATAAAATCTTTTGGAAGGCAAGCAAATTTGGAAAGTTCTACTTATTGAAATCAAGATCCTAATTGTATGGACGAACATGATTGACAGGCTTTCATCACAAATCATCAAACGACTCGAGATCTTCTTGATTGATTTTGTCCAATGGGTAGATTGGAAGAATTCCTTTGGATAGTGCTAACGGTTGAGAAGGAATGAAGGAATATTTAAGGTGGACTCTCCAGTTGTCTTAAGCTTCCTTGTTCCTTGCTATTTCATTCACTGAGCTCAAATTTGTACTCAAAAGAGAGAAAAACTCATAGTGTGACTTTGTAAAAGAGAAGCAAACTCTTCACTGAGAATTTGAGATTATCAAGCTGTAAAATCTCTTTTGTTTCTTAGTGGAATCCAGTTAGTGGGCTGTTAGTGTGGGAGAGTGGACGTAGGCTTGATCTAAGCCGAACCACCATAAACCTTGTGTTCTTATTCTCTTCCTTGAACTCCTTTATTTCATTTAAAGTTTTATCTAACTGCTAAATTCTAAATTAGTTCATAGTCTATCATTTTCTAAAAGCAATTTATTTCTACTGAATCTTGCAAAAATTCTTATTCACACCTATTCACCCCCTCTAGGTGTTTGTTACTAGCCCTTTCACTAATTATAGCATAAAATTTTCCACGTGTCGCATATTAGCATCTTAAATGATACTAGAACCTTCGAGACTCAATTAATGGCCTTTAAAACATCTACATGTCTCTGACATCACAAATAATGATAATTTTAGCATGCACGTGCCTCTTAAGTCACTAAAAATAACAATTTAATTATGCACTTGTCTCACACATCTCATATAAAGCCATAGCAAACATGCACGAGTCATATATCAACTTCCAAAGTATATTTATAACACTCAAATACTCCGTACACCTTTAGTGTCTCAAGAATCACAAAATACTCCATAATATTATGCTATCTCAAGTCCAATTATTAATCACACAGCTAAAACCCTCCAGCTCTTTTAGAAATCTCCAGGATATTGTCTCGCCCCATCAAGCACGGGATCCGAATCCCTGTCGGGCATCCTTTTCGGTATCATTCCAATATTGCATTCCCATGAACGGCATCCCGAAACCTCTGGGCATCACCCTCCAATGTCTCTCGGTGGTGGAATCATCCGCCAAAATATTCGATGATGGAATCCCTCACGTGATCATACTAATCAAGTATACAACTAGTTTTATCTTTCGTATTAGTCCAATGTATGAATGCCCCAAGGGCATACGGAGTGATGTGCAACTTATGACCTATAAAAAATGCGTCAATAAAATATGTTGAGCACGAAACTAGAATCGTGGCTTGACCCATTACGTTTGAGCACTGGCTCGAGTCAAACTCAAATCGGACGATACGCTTCAATATCACTGAGCCAAGAGAGTGACCTAGCCTAGCGTATTTCCACGCATATCTAAGAACCAACGCTGTTCTAGCTTTGAAGGCTTGATGTGAATTTCAAGCATCAATCATGACCTGTGGACTTCTATATGCGAAGACCACATCCATATTGCAATGGCAATCCTTGAAGATCAAATCTAATACTAGCATATGAAAATGCGAGTATGACCACCAAGATGGGGGTGGATAGGTGTGAAGAAATTTTTCGTGAAACGTAATAAAATATTTTGCTTTTGAATCTGAGTCTAAGAACAACAAACTTTAAGTGAGTTCAGACTTTAACGATAAACAAAACTACGAACAAAGTAAAGAAGTTTAGGGAAAATAATAAGAAAACATAATTTATAGTGGTTTGGCTTAGATCAAGTCTATGTTCACTCTTCCATGCTAACAGCCTCCTGGTTGATTTTCACTAAGAATCAAAAGAGAATTTACAATTTTGCGATCTCGACTTCACCATGAAGAGTTTCTACTGCTCTCTCACGAAGTCACACTATAAGTCTCTCTCTCTCTTTTGAGTACAACTTTAAGCTTAATGTAAGAAATAACAAGAAAATGGGAAGTTTCAGATTTTGGAATTTCTCTTTCACGCACTCTATCGAACGACTGGAGATGTCTCATTAAATACTCCTTCATGCCTACTCGATCGTTGGCACTTTCCGAAGGAATTCTTCCAATCAATCCGTTTGACAGAATTAATCAAGGAGATCTTGAGCCATTTGAAGATTGTGATGAAAGCCTGTCAATTATGTTCGCCATACAATCAGGATCTTGGTTTCTATAAGTAGATTTTTTTCCAAATTTACTTGCCTTCCGAAAATATTCGATGTATCTAAATTGATTCCAATAAAGATAATCAATCTCGTAGGTGATATTTTCAACCATAAGACCATATATAATCCATAAGGACCAAACCCTTGAAGAAAGAAAGATAATCTTGCGTCTGGATAAGTCTTCATTCTTCCCTTTCGTTCAGTCTGGAATTTATCAAAGTGGACGAACTTCTGATGTAAAACAGAATTTGACACAAAAGTTGGCAGTCTTCAGATTTTGATATAGAAGTCTAGAAATCTTCAGAACATAATGTAAATAAGTTTTGTTAGCTTCAAAATATCAAAGGATTTTTCTCCAACAATCTTCCCATTTTTGATGGTAACAAAACTTTCATGCAGATTTAAAGACTTATAACCTGTAAAATAACACTTTAGCAGTACATGATATCTTATAAAAACAATTTGTTAGGGATCTGGATAGCATCGATTTTGCAACCACAAAAAACATGTTAATCTTGAAAAATAGACAAAGACAATATTAAACATCCACATCCATAATCACTACCACCACAAAGATTGCTGTAGAATATAAGTGTTCAAAACAATCAAACAAACTCAAATGAAATTTGCAAAATTAAGTTCAAAAGTAAGTTCAAATCTGCACATTCTCCCCCTTTTTGTTAGCAGCAAAAAAGTGGAAAAAGTCAAAATAGAGAAAAGATAAATGAAATCATAGTTGTCTTGAAATTCGAACTAATTGGAAATCCCCCATTGATTGCACCGCCTCCTCAACCTTCTAGCACTGGCGATGAACATTCTTGACTTGAGTCTGAATAGTCTTGAGAATCTGAATATTCTATCATTCTTTGCCATAGTCTAAGAGACTTGTTGATTCGAATTTTGTACCTGAGTATCTAAAGACTGTACCTTTCCAGTGTGAAAATCAGAAGAGGATCTCAAGGCAGTGTGAAGTTTTTTTTTATCTCAATCTCCATAGTGTATTGCTGAGCTTTTACCTCCAAAAGGAGCTTTATCATCGTTGGATAGTCACCATTCGGTTTAGTCTGCGCACTAGCTTCAGCGAATTGAATTCGTGGAGAGTTCAGAGATGAGGAAACATCAACTTGTCTAGCCCCATGACTCGGAGTAGATTCTTTAATGTCAGCTTCAGGAAATTGAGAAGCATAAACATCTTCTAGGTCTGTAGGAGATTGACTTATGCCATCATTTGCAAAATGAGGAGAAGAAGTCCATGTTTTCTCAACAGCTCCCCCTTGTTTCTATGCCTATAGGTGGAGAAGGGATTCCTTCTTTTTGTGTCTTCTCGTTTTCAAAACAAGAGTGATGTTCTTTCTCTGTTCGTACTCCTACTGGTCCACCCCTAGTTGCTTCTAAATCCTTAGATAAGGTGATTGCAACTGTCTCTTCATAAGGGTCATTCTCACCCTTTTTTCAAAATGACATTCTTCTTCTTCTTCTTCTTCTTCAACTCCTGCTCTTTCTTCTCTTTCTACTTCTTCCTTCTCTGTTTCTTCTACTTCGTCATGCTCTCCTTGCTTTTCTTGCTCTTCTTCTTCTTGTTTATCTCCTCCTTCTCTTCCATTGGTTGCTCAAAACCAACAAAACCTTGAAGATTCTTTAAGGTAATGGCAGATATTGTAAGATCATCTTCATCCTCTTCGTCCTGCAGGATAAGTGATCTTCTCTTCTTTACAGGTTCTTGCACAACTTCCTTGCCTTCCCTCTTTCCTCCAGCAGAGTCTTCCTTGGTTTTGCTTGAGGACTCATTCTTCAAGCACTCAATAGCCTTGTTCAGATCCTTCAACCTCATCTTCGAAATCATCTTTAGTCTTATTACCATAGGAGCAACAGTTCAAGAGCAAAGTTAGTTGGGAAACTGGATCTGAAAATGTCTAAACAATTTTGTAACCAGCGTAGAATAAAGCAATTGTCCTTTGTCCTTCATAATTGTCCTATACATGTGCATCAGGGTAGTATGATGGAGTGAAAAGCGCATCCCATTGCAGATAGCAAACATGAGTCTTGCTTATAATCTGGAAACATCTGTTTTTGATGTAGCCTTTGGTTTGATGCAATTAATGACAATTTTGTGTAGCAAAACATTAGAGGCTGGTAGTCTAGAATATGTGATGCCTCCTTTTGGTAATCTATCCTTGACAAGAAATCTGGTGGCTTGTCCTATGGAGACACTGATTGGTTGAAGACCACTTTTTTCTACCCTAAGAATGTCTGCCAGAATGTCAACATCCACCACATAGTCTTTATTACTCACGGTAAACTGGATTTGATTCTAGTCAAGAAAAGATAGATTCGAATAGAAAAATGTTGTCAATTCTGGATATGCAACAGTTGTCTCAAAAAAGAAATTCTTGAGTTGAAGGAAGGCTAACTTTTACCTCAAGTTAACCTTGATCGAGTCTAAGAAGTCAAAATCGATAGTTCGAGGGTTCATCACCCCTCTCTTTAGCATTTGGGCATAAACCCTTTTGTGCTCCTTAGAACGAAACAACCTTGTTCTGTCTCCAGGAACATCTGCAGCAACACCCATTTTGGGTTTGAAATTTGAATAGAACCGCTTATCATCATCCTTGTTCTCAAGATGCTCACGACTGAACCTAGGGTCTGAAGGAAAATAAAGAAAGGCTTTGTTTGCTGATCCTTTCAGCACTATACCCAACCGTTCCATCGTTCTTAAGAACACAGTCTCATTTCTATTCCCGTGTCCTCTTAGAAAATCAGTGATAAAAGTCATAGGAGTACCACCCTGCTTCAAATAAGAGTAATATTTATAGAGAACCTAGGGTGTCAAAGTCTTGAGAGGAACTGCATCTTGCTCGACTTCCTCTTCCAGAGGTTGGCGCGGAGGATTTTGAGTAAAGTTCTTTGGAGAGTTCTATGGAGATTGCTGTGGAGAATTGCGTGGAGAATCTTCCTCTGTGAGATCGAAATGTGGCTGCCATTCTAGCACATTCTAAGGCCCCTTGCTTGCAATTCGAGAGGATTTCCTTTGGTAAGACATGTTTGCAAACTTGGAGGATTTTGAAGACGAGTTCGAGTGTAGAAAATATGAAAACTTGTAGAGAAATCTTGAGAGTAAAAGTCAGAAAATAGAGTCTGTATTCTAGGGTTTTGAAATGATGTGTTGGAAAGAAATACTCGATGGTATAAGAAGAAACTGAAAGGGTTTGAATTGTCACAATAAAATGTCTTTTCAGAACGAATTTTAAAAGGTAACTTCCAAAAATTTGAAAAACTAAAAATTATCAATGAAATAATAACTTCTAAAAATAAATTAGGCAAGCGACGATTAAGTTAATCATACTTTTTCATTCCAAAAAATTAAAATAGCTGGATTCGAGTCATTCTCTTATTGAAGTAGCTTCTTTAAATTATGAGTCTTACCAGCTTCAAACTTTACTCCATAAGAGAAATAATATTCAGCTTGTGGCGAATAGACTCAAATAATTTTTTCTTCAGAGGCTTTGTAAAGATATTTGCTAGCTGATTCTTCGAATCAATGAACTGAATCAAAATCTCCCCATTCTATACATGATCTCTTATGAAATAATGTCGAATCTTTATATGCTTCACCCTTGAAGGAAGAATTGGGTTCTTTGTGAGATTAATAGCACTGGTGTTGTCACATCTAATCTCAGTGCATGATTCTTCAATTCCAAAATCTCTCAGTTGTTGTCTTATCCATAGGATTTGAGAACAACTCCCAAGAGCAACATACTATACTTTTGTTGTTGATAATGCTACAGTACTTTGCTTCCTTGAGAACCAAGATACCAGCATATTTCCCAACAGTTGACAAGTGCCAATGTGCTCTTTCTATTGACTTTACAACTGGCTAAATCAGAGTTTGAATATCCAAAAAGAGTAAAATCTCATTCTTTTGGATACCATGACCTAGCTTTGGAGAAGTCGCAACATATTTAGTTATGCATTTTACAGCACTTAAATGTGATTCTCTGGGATCAAACTGATATCTAGCACATATGCAAATATTATGTATAGAAGCAGTAAGGTAGAAAAGTGAACCGATCATGCTTCTATATAGCTTCTGATCTACTTTCTTCCCTTCTTCATTCTTGTCCAGTTTCGAAGAACTTGACATTGGTGTCTTTGTCTTCTTGCAATTCTCCAACTCAAATTTCTTGATAAGATCTTTGGCATATTTTTCTTGGTGAATGAATATACCTTTCTTCAATTGTCTGACTTGCAATCCCAGAAAGAAAGTTAACTCATCCATCATGCTCATCTTGAATTCATCATACATAGATCTTGAAAATTTCTTAGAGACTTTCGTTAGGAGAACAAAATATAATATTATCTACATAAATTTGTACTAGCAAAAAATATTTTCCTTCTTTTTTTCTAAACAAGGTAGTATCAACCTTTCCCTTCAAAACTGTTTTGAGTTAGAAATTTACTTAACCTTTCATACTAGGATCAAGGTGCTTGCTTAAGTCCACACAAGGTCTTTTTCAGTCTGTAGACTGACGCTTTCTTGGATCTTCAAATCCTGATGGTTGTTCCACATAGACTTCTTCTTGTATGAACCCATTGAGGAACACACTTTTGACATCCATATGAAATAACCTGAAATTTTTAAAGCAAGCAAAAACAAGTAATCATCTAATTGCTTCTAACCTCGCTACTAGCGCATAGGTCTCATCATAATCTATCCCTTCTTCATGTGTATATTCTTTTGCTACGAGTCTTGTTTTGTTTCCGATCACTTTTCCATTCTTATCCATCTTGTTCTTGAAAACCCACTTCGTTCCAATCACGGATATGCCTTTGGATTTTGAAATAAGCTCCCATACATCATTGATGTTGAATTGTCTGAGTTCTTCCTGCATAGCATCTATCCAGCTTTCATTAGACAGGGTTTTGGGAAAACGACTTGACCATGAAAACCCACTTCATTCCAATAACAGATTTGCCTTTGGGAAAATGACTTAACCGTGAGATTTGGATGAGGACAATCCTGTAGATAGGCAGGCCGATTGCAAGGACGACTAGAAGTCGATTCGCGAACAGAACATAATGGAACAACGGGTGATTCCGATTATCGTTGTTGAGCCCACGAACAACCTTAGGTCGATCCTCGGTAATTGTGTACTTTGAAATAAGAATCTATCCTCCTCAATTTCATATAGTTAAGGACGTCCATGTGTCGAGATGTCTAGAACGTGGTTTGGCACGAGTTGGTTATACGTGAATCCTTAAAGCCACATGTTAGTCTGAGTTGTACCCAAAATGGCATTATGGCGAAATTGACATGGCGTGAGAATCCAAGATTAGACTTCGAACTATCGAGAGCGTTCGGGACGGACTTTGGATGAAGCTACTTCATCAGTCGGCAGTGCCAGTCAAGCTGAGTATTTAGAAAAAAAGACTTACGGACTGAGGAATCAAGCCTTTAAGGACGTGGGCCGAGCAAAGCCAGTGTGGGCCTCAGGCCCAAGGTGGGACAGACACCGTGGAAGGGCCGAGCAAGCAAGTGAGCCCGTTAGGCCCAACCAACCCTTTCTCCCTCCAAACCCATTTTCCAATCTTTAGCCCTTTCAAGCTCAATCAATTCCTAAGCCCATTCCTATTCTTTTCCTAGCCCACTTCTTAGGCTCACTCATCATTTTTAGCACAATGATAGATTGGGAATTTGTGCAAGGTGGAAATGACCAAATTGCCTCTAAAAGCTTATGGATAAGGGCAAAGGAAGAGAGAGAAGATGAGGTCACTTGCATGGGGAGTTGAAGCATGCATTGAAGAGTCTTGATGAGGAAGACAGCTAGCTCTTTCACCCTCTCTCTCTCTCCCCCTCCTTCGGCCTTCTCTTGACCGACCTCTCTCTCCTTTGTTTTCCCTTCTTCCTATTTCTGCTCCAGCTGACCTTTCTCTAAGAACCTAAGTTAATAGTTGCCTTTTTCGTGAAAATCAGCCTTCGTGCCACCCACCATTATGCTCATGACAGCCAATCCATACAAAAGACCCTACTGCTCACTGAATGGAGTCGCCGGTTGAATCGCTAGTCGGCTAGAAGCCGCCGCTCGCCGGATCGCCTAGAGCCCTTCTAGTATGCATTGTTTTGTGATTTCAACCTATTTTCTTCCATTTTGACCCTTCCTTCACCCAGCCCAGCCACCAACAGGTCCCCCTCGACCCCAAAGAGCCGCTGGTCACCAGCCAATCCCTCACCAGAGCTCAAATTAGCCGCCTATCTCCTTTTTCCCCTATGTTGTTCGGTTTCCAATGTTGCAGTGAGAAGCAGAGGTTGTTGCTGCTGTTTTGAGCTTGGGACCGCCTTGGATCGTCGTGGCTGAGGTTCCCGAGCGTAGGCTCCATCTTCGCCGTCGCGTCCGTGTCTCCGACCCGTTTAATGGGTGAGTTTAGCTCCTAATCATTCGATTAGTGCTTAAACTTGCTTAGGGGTTGGTTTAATTAATATTAATTCTATTTTATGAGATTTAATTAAGTTATATTAGTCCTAAGATAGATGGTTAGATGAATGGTTAAGATTATTTTAAATTTAATCTTGCTTTATTTGCTTAATGATGCTTATGTGCTTAATTAAGCTTGTATAGCTTTAATTGATTTATTGTTTGTTTTAATTAGTGTTTTTAATGACTTTTGGATTTAATTTATTAGTTATTTAATTTTTGAAATTGACTATTCATGCGACACTATTCACGAAACACTGTTCACGCGCACTGTTCGCGTGCACTATTCACCCGAGAATGAAAAAGTGTATAATTTCATGTATTTTGATCTTATGAGGTGATTTGAGTGTATAAATGCATGGACATCTGCATGAATTAAGTGAATTTCACAAAAAATGGAAATGTGCTTTGTCTGAGGGACACCGAGATGGACCGCTTTTATGAGAGAAGGATTATAGGTGATATGTTTGCGTGATTAAAAGTTGAACTATCACCCAATGGAAGTTTGGGGGTGATGCCTGGTGGGAGTCGGAAGTTGGTTGTAGTAGATTCTGGACCGACATCCCTCCTTGAGATACCGTCTAGGTAGAAGTTCTAGGCATTGCCATGCCCGACGGGGTAGGACGAAGCCCGATTTTTATCAATAGCCCGGTGGAAGTCGGATGATCGTTGACTGGAAAGTTAGCCATGGCCGCGGAGGTCATTAATAACTGGAGTACGCGTGAGTGTTGAGATGGTTAAGCCTTATTATGAGGTAAATTGTGTGGCATGGTATGAGATGTGTCCTAACGATTTTATCTTATAATCAAGACCCATGTAATCGATTAATAAATGATAAGTGGCACACTAAAGTGCAAGAGCGTATGAGAATCATGGCATCATTGATTCTGGTTATGCATGGATTGAGTACATTATTTATGGCATGCACACATGAATCGATAACGTGCAGGGTGTGGCAATGGCGAGGTAAGATCGCTTGTGACGCAACTCGTGTGTGATTGATGAACTGTATCATCTAATGGCCATGTGCACTGTGTGTATTGTGCTGAGATTCAACATCCAAGGTATGGCATATCGAGTAGGGTTGCATGTGAACCGACTATGTGGTTAGTGGTTGACCCTGGCTATTGTGATTTGTTGATTGTTGGTTGTTAGTCGTGGTAATTTTGTGGGGTGGTGGAGAGATACCCCAAGTTGAGTTAGTAATCTAACCCGGGGCTTAGGGGAGGACTCGCTGAAATTTTATCTCACTCGTTATTGTATAACCACTTTCAGGCCCTTAGGATGGCGCTCCCGCCAATGAGGTTCGATATCCCTAAGGACTGAGATACTATCGTGACGCACCACCGCTTCCCGAGTCGATCATATCTGTACGAGAAGTATCTCTCCACCATCTGGGTGGATGAGGGACCGAGACAATGGATACCCCATAGGTTCTTGGCATGGTTCATACGGGATAGCAATATGCTGATCAGTCTCCTAAGAGGTTTTGACAGGCCGCCCGATAGGGGTCCCGAGGCCGCTGACTGGGATCCCATGGAGCTGGACCCTCGTAACAGTACATTGGAGAATCTTGGCCCTACTTCACCAGCGACTGACCTGTACGGCTCCAACTCTAAATCGACAGAGTTTGAGTCCACCGGATCTGAGTGACTGCAGTGCCCAGCCCGATCGCTCTTTTTGGTGTATAGTTGGGTTAGCCCAGCCTAATTTCTTTTTGGTATGGCTTAGAGGATGGATCGGCCCTCTATTAGGCTTATAAATCAGAAGCGATCCTCCGTAGGTTAATCCAATGTAAAAATGTATATACGAGTAGATGCTTATGCTTCTACTGTTCATCCCGCTACCTTGTTTGATTTCTTGATTGTCCGCTTGATGGGGAGATGGTTCGTTTTCCGCTTGCGCATAATGAAAGATTAAAAACTGAAGGATTGGCGATGAGTCTTGGGACATCACTTTCTATCATCCAAGGAAGGGGTTGTTGCATGCTCGAGGTTCGAGGCGTGACATCCTCGCCTGAAGTGGTATCAGAGCAAGGTCAGCATTTGGAGTGATAAGGTGCGATGGGTTTTGGGGATAGTGAGTAGGAAATGTTTTTTCTTTATTTAGACACTTGTGATTGATTAGCTGAGTGGTAGTTTGTTTTGTGTGGGTCACTTAGTTTTCCTAATGCTTTGTGGAATTGGGAGACAGGTTCTATAGAGATCCTGTAAAATGAGTGATCCGGATTAGAGGACTGTCGCGTCCGTTTCTTGGGGTAGGACATCGACTAGGGTCGGTACCCGAGGTAAAGTGCCGGCTTAGGCCAGAGAGAGAGAGAGAGAGAGAGAGAGTACTGCTGCAGGTCGATACTAGTGTAGCAGCACCTAGAGATATGAGAATTGATGGGATCGTACAGGCGCTCGAGACTTTGGGAAATCTAATGGAACAACAAGTACAGAATCAGGCCATCACTACAGCCGCCGCCACCGCAACCACACCTACTAGAGTCCAACCTAGGATTGTGATCGGGGTGAGACCAGTGCATAAGTTAGTTGAGCAGTTTTTGAAGTTGCAACTGCCGAAGTTCATAGGAACAGGTGATCCTGAGGCTGCAACCCTCTGGATCCAAGAATTAGAGAAGGCTTTCGACCTGCTGAGGTGCTCGGAAGAAGATAAGGTAGTCATTACGGTCTATCAGTTGCAGGGTAATGCAAGCACTTGGTGGAAGGCCACCAGAGGAATAGTGTTCCCAGAAGGCATGGTTCTGGTGTGGAATACCTTCGTGGAAGTCTTCAATGGAAAGTACTTCTCTGATTGCGCTAGAGAACATAAGATGAAGGAATTTCAGTGCCTTTGTCAGGGTTCGATGACTGTGGACCAGTACGAGGCCAAGTTTGCAGGATTATCGCAGTACGCCCCCAGGCCGATAGAGGATCCAAGTGACAAAGCTAGGAGGTTCAGGAACGGCCTCTGACCAGAGCTGAGGAATCCATTGGTGCCCTTCGACTTGAAAGATTACAATGAGGTATATGGATGTGCCCAATTGTTAGAGAGGAACTTGAATAAACAAGCCGCCGCATTTGGGTCGCGGTTTGAGTCAAGCAAAAATGGTAGTCAGATAAGGAAGAGGTCGATGACTAGAGGAGAGTATCCCATTCATCATAACCAAAAGGGTATAATCAAAAAGTCGGCACCCAACCCGAACGGCAGATGCCAAATTTGTAAAAGGAAGCATGGACTAACCCCGTGTCCTGGTAGGACGGAAGCATTGGCTCAGACACTAGGTGAAGGACTGTCCGCATAGGTCCAAGGGAGCACAGGCACCACTATCGCAGATAAGGCACTACTAGGATGGCTAAGAGGACAAGAATGAACCGAGCCATGCACCGATCAATGGAAGAATGTTTTTAGGATAATTTTATTAAAGTGGCACATCAGAATTTTGGTTAAACTAGTAGAATTTTAGTTTGTTGAAATGAAGTTGTAAAAAGGAAAATCACTGGTTAGAGTGGTACTTGGCTATTTTTGCTTATGTATAACTTTGAGGTTGTAAATGAAAAAGATTGGCTCAAGGAGCATCTTGTTGTAATGAATCGTTATTGTGCAGTAATCCAGTTTAACCTGTTAGCGGGAGAAAGTTTCAAGTTTGTCGAAAATTAAGGAGGACCCTCGTTTATTTTAATATTGCCATTTAAGGCAACCGATTATTGGATGTGGGTTGCCAATGTTATTTGGCAATCGTAGTGGATACGATAGTTGAGGAGCTGAAAGTGGAGAGCATCGCCGTGGTACAGAAGTTTTCTGACGCGTTTCCTGAGGAATAATCCGGATTGCCCCAAAAAGGAAGATCGAGTTCGTGATAGTATTTATCGACGATATCTGGGTGTACTCTAGAAGTCTAGAGGAGTATGAATGACATTTAAGGGCAGTGCTTCAGACCTTGCAAGAACATGGGCGGGGTTTCTGTGAACCCGACCAAGATTGAAGCCGTGATCAATTAACCAAGATCGACGACAATAACATCGATAAGAAGTTTCTTGGGGGTAACAGGTTTTTACAGACAGATTTGTGAGAAGATTTTTAGTAATAACTATGCCTTTGACTAGATTGTTGAAGAAGACAAAGAAGTTTGTAGAGACAGTGTTGTTGGATGGAACTTTTCAAGGACTATGGTTGCGACCTTCTGTATCACCCTGGAAAAGCTAATAAAGTTACATATGCGTTGAATAAAAAATCATCGATTGCGCAGATGGTGATTTAGGAATGGATTTTACTCAAAGGAGCTGGAGATTCAGTTTCAAACCTGAGGTGGGCTGCCTTTCAAGTGTTATGACAAGCAATTTTTAATTAAATGGACTTAGCAATAATCATTAAATGGCATGCATTTCATGAATCTAAATGACATGCAATGACATTTTTTTATTTTTTGTATTTTTTATGAAATTCAAAATTAGAAAAATGTGAAAATTATCTAACTAAATTAAGATTCTATCCAACTTATATTAAGGATTAAGTCAGGCTAAACCCTAATTTAAACCAAGATATTATCTTAACTTAACGATCTCTAACCTAGGATACAATCTATCTAGATCAATCTAAATTAAAAATGAAATATGCAATTTTTCTAATGTACAATGACGTACAAAGGATGCCCTAATTCTACATGACATATGCATGATGATTTTTATTTTTTAATTAATTTTAAAAAAATTTAAACAATTAAACATGCAATTTAAGCTAATGAAACAAAAATCTAACATCCTAAATTTATGTTTTTTTGACAATTCATGATAAATAAAAGGCTTAACCCAAATATGCAAATAATCCTAAAGTATGCAATATTCTAACCCAAACATTTTCAAGATAAATAAAGAAATCAAGACAAGACAGACCATTCAAAATCACCAAAGGTATCATACATTATTCGGATCAAGAGATAATATCTCACTAATAAAATTGATAAGTTGATCTTAAGCCTTAAAGAACAAAATATTAATTTTATTCCCGCTCGATTAATTATTTCATCTAAAGCCTTATAGATGAAATAAAAAAAAACCCCAAGCGCGTTGTGAATCAAGTAATATGTCGAATTTCCAATTATACATAAGGAAATATTTCAAATAAGTAAACAAGAAATAAAATAAAATAAAATAAGATAAATTTGCCTAATAAAATAAAGCAAATATGCCTCATTTGATTCTTTCCTTTTAAAGAAAATCTTGGCCGCCGTTAGAGCTCCGGCGAAGGGATCAACATCGAGCAGCATGTCCGGTGCGGGCAGCGAGGGTAGACGCCGGTGAGGGACTACTGCGAAGTAGGGCATCGGCGAGGGGGCGTCATGGGGGCAACAGCAGCGTCGGAGCAGAGGCGGAGCGGACATAGGGCGCTGAGCAGGGACGTCGAGTGCTGGTCTTCAGGGCAACAGCGTTAGGTGTCACGGCTGCTGGTGTCGGGTCACGGTTGGAGCAGGGGACGTCGATCACTGGGTCGTGGGGGATCTCGATCGGTGAGGGCTGAGGTACGATAGGAGGGCAGCAACCTGCTGTTGTGGCGACGATGACGAGGCAGACGGGTTGCGACCGGCTTGGGATCTGCCGGCGTCGGGGGGGAGTGACGATTCAGAGACGGTGAGCGATGGTGCTGCAGGCGTCGGTGAGACGGTGGCGGCAGCAGGCTTCGGCGCTAGGCGGCGTTGGGGCGGCATGAGCTTCGGGCGTCGAGTTCACGGGTCGCTAGCAAGGCGATGGAGATGGTCAGTGGCTCGGGCAGGAACAACGATGTGGAGCAATGGCGTTGCGGTGCAATAAGGCGGTGGCTTAGTCGAACTGGCGAAGCTTCAGCGGGTGCCGCAGCTTCTGGTACCATATCGCAACAGCGGTGGTGCTCGGAGATGACGAGTGAAGGCGCGGCTAACGTGGGATCTATGCTAGGCGGTTGCGAACGAGTGTCGGAGTAGGGCAGGACTGGAGTGGCTTAGTAGGTGCAACCCGTATGCCTCGTCATGGTAGAAATAATTAGCAACATCTATTAACAAAATAAATGAGTACAAGAAAAAGAAAACATGAATATAGAGAGAACATATATATATATATATATGCCTATTTACCTTACTAAATAACTTCTCATTTGCATAGTTGGAATTGAAAAGCTCCCTTAAACCAAACCATGATAATCAACCTCCCAATCAATAATTTTTTGATAATCCTATCCAAAGTTTGAAAATAGTAGATCCTCCAAGTTTGATTGACATGTAATATACCACAGAATCCCATAAGCGCCACTGCAAAGCCCGATCCCAATCCTGAGTAAAACCAATTAACAACAAAGCCACCTTCATTAGATTCATCTTCATTTGAATTGTGATCATATTGTCTCTCCATTTCATTATGCTCATCTCCCGAACAAACTTTCAAAAGAGGAGCTCCACAAAGTCCATTGTTGCCGCGATAAACAGATTGATCTTCTAGAGTGCTTAGATGACTGCCTGATGGAATATGGCCAGATAAATTGTTGAACGAAAAATCCATACAACTTAGAAAGTCTAACCTGGATATGCTAGAAGGGATTTCGCCCGATAGCTTGTTATTGGATAGATCAAGTGATTCCAAATATCTCAAGTTTCCAATATCTGAAGGGATTTTTCCAATCAACTTATTTCGGGAGAGGTTCAAATTTTGAAGTTGAGCAAGCCTAGTTAGCCCTTCCGGTATTTGTCCTTGTAATGTGTTGCTCGAAAGGTCAATAGAAAATAAATATCGGAGAGAGCTGGTGAATTCTAGGCTTGTTCGTTTTATATTAACCATAATAGGAATCTCTCGCATTTCGTCCAAATATAAAGTATTGGTGGAATCGACCCACATTAGGGAGAAGTTGCTAAAACAAGGAGGAATGACTCCGGAAAGGTTGTTATGGGCTAGGCTTAGATACTGGAGTTTATGAAGTTGACATAGTTGTAAAGGAATGTCCCCGGTAAAGTAATTTTTGCTAAGATCGATTACTCGAAATAGTCTAGAACTGAATGGAGGTATTCTACCAGTAAATAGATTGTCACTAAGATCAAGAATTGCCAAATCTTGCTTTAGTAAACATTTTGGAAGCACTCCATTCAAGCCATTTTTATGTAGGCCTAAAACTTTCAAATGCTTCAAACCGCAAAGAGAGCTTGGAATCTGACCATTTAACTTATTGTCTCTCAATGAAATCCATCGCAAAGAATTTAGCAACATCCCCAGACATTGCGGAAGTCTTCCAGATAGTTGATTCTTAGAGAGATCAAGATAGACCAATTCATGTGACATGCATAACGACTTTGGAATGTCACCACTGAAGTTATTTGCAGAAAGTAACAACATCTTTAATTGTGGCACCTTTTTCACAAAAATTTCAGATATGTTGCCTCTAATCATATTACCTGAGAGATCTAAGAATTCAATATTAGATAAAATGTCGGGTAACCAATGGGGAACCTCACCTAAGATGCTAGCATTTGACAGATACAAAATCAAAATGTTCCTCGAGTTTGAATCCAGTTGGGAATTCCGGTCCCACTTTGCAACTTGACAAGTCAATGGTTTTTATTTGGAAAGGAGGAACCCAAGATGCGCTAACATTTATAACAAGGTCATTCCAATTTAAACTCAACCAGATCAAGTTGGTGAGATTTGCCAAGTGAAGTTCCTTAATAACTCCATCCAATCGATTATGACTAAATTTTATCACCTCTAGATTGTAAAGCCCCCAAATACTTTCTGGAATGTTCCCACTCAAATTGTTATGAGAGAGGTCCAACATTCTCAGAGATGATAATTGACCAATGGTAGAAGGAATATGACCTGAAATCGAGAAATGTGAAAGCGAAAGGAATTTGAGAACTTGAATGAATGACAATTCATATAACATGGATACTAATTTAGAATGCCACCACTAAGGTTATTTGTAGAAAGTGACACCAACTTTAATTGTAGCATCATTTTAAAAATAATTTATGACATGTTACTTTTGAGCATATTGCCCGAGAGATCTAACAATTTACTATCAAACACAACATTAGGTAACGAATGGGGAACTTCACCTGAGATGCTAGCATTTGACATGTACAACGCTTCAATGTTCCTCTGAGTTCGAAGCCAATTTGGGAATTCTGGACCCACTTTGCAACTTGACAAGTCAATGAATATTATTTGGAAAGGAGGAACCCAAGATCCGCTAACGTTTATAACAAGGTCGTTCAATCCTAAACTCAACCGCATCAAGTTGGTGAGATTTGCCAAGTGAAGTTCCTTAATAACTCCATCCAATCGATTATCACCAAAATTTATCGCCTCTAGATTGTACAGCCTCCAAATACTTTCTGGAATGTTCCCACTCAAATTGTTACGAGAGAGGTCCAAAAGTCTCAGCGATGATAATTGACCAATGGTTGAAGGAATAGGACCTGAAATAGAGTAATGTGAAAGCGAAAGTAATGTGAGAACTTGAATGAATAATAATTCATATAACATGCATACTGATTTAGAATGTCACCACTAAGGTTATTTGTAGAAAGTGACACCAACTTTAATTGTAGCATCATTTTTCAATAATTTTTGACATGTCACTTTTGAGCATGTTGCTCGAGAGATGTAACAATTTAATATCAAACACAACATTAGGTAACGAATGGGGAACTTCACCTGAGATGCTAGCATTTGACATGTACAATGTTGAAATGTTCCTCTGAGTTCGAAGCCAATTTGGGAATTCTGGACCCACTTTGCAACTTGACAAGTCAATGAATATTATTTGGAAAGGAGGAACCCAAGATGCGCTAACGTTTATAACTAGGTCATTCAATCTTAAACTCAACCGCATCAAGTTGGTGAGATTTGCCCAATGAAGTTCCTTAATAACTCCATCCAATCGATTATAACCAAATTTTATCACCTCTAGATTGTAAAGCCTCCAAATACTTTCTGGAATGTTCCCACTCAAATTGTTACGAGAGAGGTCCAAAATTCTCAGAGATGATAATTGACCAATTGGAGAAGGAATATGACCTGAAATCGAGTAATGTGAAAGCGAAAGGAATTTGAGAACTTGAATGAATGACAATTCATATAACATGGATACTAATTTAGAATGCCACCACTAAGGTTATTTGTAGAAAGTGACACCAACTTTAATTGTAGCATCATTTTTCAATAATTTATGACATGTTACTTTTGAGCATATTGCTCGAGAGATGTAACAATTTAATATCAAACACAACATTAGGTAACAGATGGGGAACTTCACCTGAGATGCTAGCATTTGACATGTACAACACTTCAATGTTCCTTTGAGTTTGAAGCCAATTTGGGAATTCTGGACCCACTTTGCAATTTGACAAGTCAATGAATATTATTTGGAAAGGAGGAACCCAAGATGCGCTAACGTTTATAACAAGGTCGTTCAATCCTAAACTCAACCAAATCAAGGTGGTGAGATTTGCCAAGTGAAGTTCCTTAATAACTCCATCCAATCGATTATCACCAAAATTTATCACCTCTAGATTGTAAAGCCTCCAAATACTTTCTGGAATGTTCCCACTCAAATTGTTACGAGAGAGGTCCAAAATTCTCAGAGATGATAATTGACCAATGGTTGAAGGAATAGGACCTGAAATCGAGTAATGTGAAAGCGAAAATAATGTGAGAACTTGAATGAATAATAATTCATATAACATGCATACTGATTTAGAATGTCACCACTAAGGTTTTTGTAGAAAGTGACACTAACTTTAATTGTAGCATCATTTTTCAATAATTTATAACACGTTACTTCTGAGCATATTGCCAGAGAGATGTAACAATTTAATATCAAACACAACATTAGGTAACAAATGGGGAACTTCACCTGAGATCCTAACATTTGACATGTACAATGTTGAAATGTTCCTCTGAGTTCGAAGCCAATTTGGGAATTATGGACCCACTTTGCAACTTGTCAAGTCAATGAATATTATTTGGAAAGGAGGAACCCAAGTTGCGCTAACGTTTATAACAAGGTCGTTCAATCCTAAACTCAACCAAATCAAGTTGGTGAGATTTGCTAAGTGAAGTTCCTTAATAACTCCATCCAATCGATTATCACCAAAATTTATCACCTCTAGATTGTAAAGCCTCCAAATACTTTCTGGAATGTTCTCACTCAAATTGTTACGAGAGAGGTCCAAAATTCTTAGAGATGATAATTGACCAATGGTTGAAGGAATAGGACCTGAAATCGAGTAATGTGAAAGCGAAAGGAATTTAAGAACTTGAATGAATAATAATTCATATAACATGCATCCTGATTTAGAATGTCACCACTAAGGTTATTTGTAGAAAGTGACACCAACTTTAATTGTAGCATCAATTTTCAATAATTTTTTACATGTCACTTTTGAGCATGTTGCTCGAGAGATGTAACAATTTAATATCAAACACAACATTAGGTAACGAATGGGGAACTTCACCTAAGATGCTAACATTTGACATGTACAATGTTGAAATGTTCCTCTGAGTTCGAAGCCAATTTGGGAATTCTGGACCCACTTTGCAACTTGACAAGTCAATGAATATTATTTGGAAAGGAGGAACCCAAGTTGCGCTAACATTTATAACAAAGTCGTTCAATCCTAAACTCAACCAAATCAAGTTGGTGAGATTTGCCAAGTGAAGTTCCTTAATAACTCCATCCAATTGATTATCACCAAAATTTATCACCTCTAGATTGTAAAGCGTCCAAATACTTTCTGGAATGTTCCCACTCAAATTGTTATGAGAGAGGTCCAAAATTCTCAGAGATGATAATTGACCAATGGTTGAAGGAATAGGACCTGAAATCGAGTAATGTGAAAGCGAAAGGAATTTAAGAACTTGAATGAATAATAATTCATATAACATGCATACTGATTTAGAATGTCACCACTAAGGTTATTTGTAGAAAGTGACACCAACTTTAATTGTAGCATCATTTTTCAATAATTTATAACACGTTACTTCTTAGCATATTGCCAGAGAGATGTAACAATTTAATATCAAACACAACATTAGGTAACAAATGGGGAACTTCACCTGAGATCCTAACATTTGACATGTACAATGTTGAAATGTTCCTCTGAGTTCGAAGCCAATTTGGGAATTCTGGACCCACTTTGCAACTTGACAAGTCAATGAATATTATTTGGAAAGGAGGAACCCAAGTTGCGCTAACGTTTATAACAAGGTCGTTCAATCCTAAACTCAACCAAATCAAGTTGGTGAGATTTGCCAAGTGAAGTTCCTTAATAACTCCATCCAATCGATTATCACCAAAATTTATCACCTCTAGATTGTAAAGCCTCCAAATACTTTCTGGAATGTTCCCACTCAAATTGTTACGAGAGAGGTCCAAAATTCTCAGAGATGATAATTGATCAATGGTTGAAGGAATAGGACCTGAAATCGAGTAATGTGAAAGCGAAAGGAATTTAAGAACTTGAATGAATAATAATTCATATAACATGCATACTGATTTAGAATGTCACCACTAAGGTTATTTGTAGAAAGTGACACCAACTTTAATTGTAGCATCATTTTTCAATAATTTATAACACGTTACTTCTGAGCATATTGCCAGAGAGATGTAACAATTTAATATCAAAGACAACATTAGGTAACAAATGGGGAACTTCACCTGAGATGCTAACATTTGACATGTATAACGTTGAAATGATCCTCTGAGTTCGAAGCCAATTTGGGAATTCTGGACCCACTTTACAACTTGACAAGTCAATGAATATTATTTGGAAAGGAGGAACCCAAGATGCGCTAACATTTATAACAAGGTCGTTCAATCTTAAACTCAACCAAATCAAGTTGGTGAGATTTGCCAAGTGAAGTTCCTTAATAACTCCATCCAATCGATTATGACCAAATTTTATCACCTCTAGATTATAAAGCCTCCAAATACTTTCTGGAATGTTCCCACTCAAATTGTTTCGAGAGAGGTCCAAAAGTCTCAGAGATGATAATTGACCAATGGTAGATGGAATATGACCTGAAATCAAGTAATGTGAAAGCGAAAGGAATTTAAGAACTTGAATGAATAATAATTCATATAACATGCATACTGATTTAGAATGTCACCACTAAGGTTATTTGTAGAAAGTGACACCAACTTTAATTGTAGCATCTTTTTCTATAATTTATGACATGTTACTTTTGAGCATATTGCCCGAGAGATCTAACAATTTAATATCAAACACAACGTTAGGTAACGAATGGGAACTTCACTTGAGATGCTAGCATTTGACATGTACAACATTGAAATGTTTCTCTATGTTCGAAGCCAATTTGGGAATTCTTGACCCACTTTGCAACTTGACAAGTCAATTAATATTATTTGGAAAGGAGGAACCCAAGATGCGCTAACATTTATAACAAGCTGGTTTGACCGTAAACTCAACCAAGTTAAGTTGATGAGGTTTGCAGTGAAGTTCACCAACTACTCCATCCAATCGATTATAACAAAAGTACATCAGCTTTATATTGGATAGTCGCCCAATACTTTCAGGAATGTTTCCACTCAAATTGTTATGGGAGAGATCCAAATGTCTCAGAGATGATAATTGACCAATGGTAGAAGGAATAAGACCTAAAATCGAGTAATGTGAAAGCAAAAGGAATTTGAGAACTTTAATGAATAACAATTGATATAACATGCATAATGAATTTGGAATGTCACCACTAAGGTTATTTGTAGAAAGTGAAACCAACTTTAATTGTTGCATTTTTTTTTCCAATAGTTCAAACAATGTTACCTCTAGGCATATTGCCCAAAAGATCTAACAATTCAATATTAGATATAATGTAAGGTAGCTACTTGAGATGCTAGCATTTGACATGGACAACTCCAAAATGTTCCTTTGAGTCGAAGCCAGTTTGGGAATTCTTGTCCCACTTTGCAACTTGATAAGTCAATGATTTTTATTTGGAAAGGAGGAATCCAAGATGCACTAACAATTGCAACAAGCTCATTCGACCATAAAAGCAACTATGTCAAGCTGGTGAGATTTGCCAAGTGAAGTTCGTTAACAACTCCATCCAATCGATTATTACTAAAGTCCATAAGCTCTAGATTGGATAGCCGTCCAATACATTTTGGAATGTTCCCACTTAAATTGTTAGAAGAGAGGTCCAACTGTCTCAGATATGATAATTGACCAGTGGTAGAAGGAATAAGACCTAAAATCGAGTGATGTGAAAGCGAAAGGAATTTGAGAACTTTAAATGAATAACAATTCATAGAACATGCATAATGAATTTGGAATGTCACCACTAAGGTTATTTGCAGAAAGTGACATCAACTTTAATTGTAGCATCTTTTTTTTAATAATTTCTGACGTGTTACTTCTGAGCATATTGCCTGTGAGATCTAGCAATTCAATAGTAAACACAACATTAGGTAACAAATGGGGAACTTCACCTGAGATGCTAGCATTTGACATGTACAACGTTGAAATGTTCCTTTGAGTTCGAAGCCAATTTGGGATTTTGGACCCACTTTGCAATTTGACAAGTCAATGAATATTATTTGGAAAGGAGGAACCCAAGATGCGCTAACATTTATAACAAGCTCATTCGATTGTAAACTAAAGTGGGGTCAAGCTGGTGAGATTTGCCAATTGAAGTTTATGAACAACTCCATCCAATCAATTATTACTAAAGTCGATCAGCTCTAGATTTGATAGCCACCCAATACTTTATGGAATGTTCCCGGTCAAATTATTAGAAGA
Organism: Eucalyptus viminalis; assembly: GCA_014182385.1. NCBI lineage: Eukaryota > Viridiplantae > Streptophyta > Magnoliopsida > Myrtales > Myrtaceae > Eucalyptus > Eucalyptus viminalis. The sequence continues at coordinate 36,689,664 of CM024532.1, forward strand.
GATCCAAAAGTCTTAGAGATGACAATTGACCGATGGTAGAAGGAATAGGACCTAAAATTAACCAATGGGAAAGCGAAAGGAATTTGAGAACTTTAATGAATAACAAATCATATAACATGCATATAACATACATAATGAATTTGGAACGTCAACATTGAGGTTATTTTAAAAAATGATACCAATTTTAATTGAGGCGTCTTTTTTCCCATAATTTGGAAATTGTTACCTCTGAGCATATTGCCCGATAGATCTAACAATTCAATATTAGATATAATGTCAGGTAACCGATGGGGAACTTCACCTGATATGCTAACATTTGACATGTACAACACTAAAATGTTCCTCTAAGTTTGAAGCTAGTTTGGGAATTCTAGACCCATTTTGCAACTTGACAAGTCAATGGATATTGTTTGGAAAAGAGGAACCCAAGATGCACTAACATTTATAACAAGCTCATTCGATTGTAAACTCAACTGGGTCAAGTTGGTGAGATTCACCAAGTGAAGTTCGTTAACAAATCCATGCAATTGATTATTACTAAAGTGCATCAGCTCTAGATTGCGATGTTGCCCAATACTTTCTAGGATGTTCCCACTCAAATTGTTATAAGAGAAGTCCAAATATCTTAGAGATGCTAATTGAACAATATTAGAAGGAATACGATCTAAAATCGAGTTATGTGAAAGAGAAAGGAATTCGAGATGTTTGAAATTCCCACATTGATTGGGCATATGACCATTGAAATTATTGTTCCCAAGTCTTAGATACTTTAGACGCCTCAATTCACTAAGAGCAAGATCTATCTTACCTCCCAGACCACGACCAATTAGATTGAGCTGCGAGACATGACTAGTCCTGTGGTTGCATTTGACTCCTTCCCACTCACAACAATGTTTGCCAGTCACGATGACAAATTTCTCGAAGGATCGATGAGATCCTGCTTGAACTTCAAAAGAGCTTCCCTCTCAGCGCCAATACAGTTTACATTTGTTAAGGCATGAGGATAACAGAATTCCAAGGCTAGAAAGATAAAGAGTGCATGCAAGAGCGTGGGCACGAAGTTAGTGTAGAAGTAGGACGCCATTGTGCTTTAAAATGAACCTGAGAACTTCCTTTTATAATGGCAAAGCGACGCTTCCTTCAAGAAATATGATCTTTTTAAATTCACAAAAAATGTAGAAAAAGAAATAAGGAGGAAATTAACGTCTTTTCTGAGTCCATCCTCTGATCGCTAACCACCTAAAGTGACTTATGAAGATTCCAAGTCGTGCGTTGCAAGGCGCGTCAAGTGGTCAATAAAGCAAGTAAAGTTTGGTTGAGGCCCCACCAAAGAAAACTTTGGCTGAAAGCTGTCGTAGACAATGGAAACCTTCGAAGAGAAATGTTTTTGGACTTTAAAAACATAAATCCAAATTATTATCAAACGCACGATGTTAATTAAATTTAAATTTTGAATGTGGAAGACTATGTGGGATACACGTGAATTACCTTGATATTTTTAATTCAAGGTTTTGTCGATAATGAAAAATTTCTTATTACAATACAAAATATAGCAAGCATTGGTATTCATATAATTCTTTTGCAAAAATGTATTACTGAAATCCCCCACTAGATTTGCTTCACATATGATAGAGATGAGTTCAGGTCCGAGCCTTTTAAATACGTTAATTAAAAAAGTAATTAACCGTCCATTGAACACGTGAGATAGAGAATAGCAAGAAAATATATGCTCCGCATTTGCGTCCGTTTCTTTTAACTTTTTTTGGACATTTATGAATATGAGGTTCAAATTGGAGGCGCTTGAAACTCTCGTTGTTCAAGATCACGAAAATTGGGATTGGGTCGGAGGTCCAAGTGGAATAGATATTGGCGATGGCAATGAGTAGCCTCCAAAATAGAGAAAAGTGCCAAAAAAGTCCTAAACATTTTGTCTTTGTATCGATTTAGTCCTAAACTTTTTTTTTTGGTGCCGATTTAATCCTAAACTTTTTTACGTTGTGCCAATTCAGTCATTTCCGGTCAATTTTGGCCAAATTTTGCTGACTGGACGCCAGCCAACTGACATGGTATGATCAGTGCTGACGTGGACAACTTTTAATAATATTTTTAATTTTTTTTTAATTTTATTATTTATAATTTTTTTTTTTTCTTTTTCTTCTCCTCTTCTTCCTCCACCCGGTCACTGGACCTAGGCAACTGACCAAAGGCAACGGCCGGCGAGGTCGACCTTGACCTCGCCGGCCACCTCGCTAGTGGCTGCGAGGGTGGCCTCGCGCTGGGTGACAAGGCTCGCCCTCGCCGGATCTGGCGAGGGCCAGCGAGGCTCAACCTCGCTAGATCCGGCAAGGGCGAGCCTCATCCCCCTGGCGCGAGGCCGCCCTTAAAGGCCTGGGTGGCGAGGCTCACCCTCGCCGGATCTGGCAAGGGTCGAGCCTTGCCCATGGCTAGCAAGGGTGAGCCCCACCAGCTTGGCGTGAGGCCAGCTCGACGGTGACGGCAGGCGGTTGGATTAGCTCCAGCAAACGGCGAGCAAGGCGCGGGTGACAAGTGCAAGTGGCGAAGACGTGCGGACAAGCATGGGAGCAGGGGACGACATGACTGTAGCAAGGCCGCCTCCTCACCCTCGCCCTCACCCTCATCAGCCATGGGCGAGGCTCAACCCTCTCTAGATCTAGCGAGGGCGAACCTCACCGCCCTTGCGGCCACTTGCAAGGTGGCCGGCAAGGTCAACCTCGATCTCACCAACTGTCGCCTATGGCCGGTCGTCAAGGTCTGGGGACCGGTTGGTGGAAGAAGAGGAGAAGAAAAAAATAAAAAGAGAAATAAAAAAAAAATCAAAAAAAAAATCAAAAAAAAATTTTTAAAAAAAATTAAATTATTATTAAAAGTTATCCACGTTAGCGCAGATTAGGCCACGTCAGCCGGCCGGCGTCCAGTTAGCAAAATATTGTCAAAATTGATCGGAAAGAACTGAATTGGCACAACATAAAAAGATTTAGGACTAAATCGCACCAAAAAAAGGTTTAGGACTAAATCTGCACAAAAACAAAAAATTTAGGACTTTTTTTGGCACTTTTCCCCTCCAAAATATGTATACAACATACACCAATTGATTTGATACGACGAGTTTACGGAGATGCTCATCAAACAGTGCCTAGAACCTATATGGTCCTTGATTCGTAAGAAGAAGACCACTCCACAACCTTTTGTTAGGTCTTGGTCTTGATCTATGAGTACATTGATAGAATCGACGAAGACAACGTCGACTTTGAAATGATGGAAGAGAAGATCCGCCATTTTTCCAATTTTTCCACTATGGCTCTTGATTTACTGACCCATCAGCGTCTATGTGACGTTCACTTTCTAAATTGGTTCCAGCTCAAGCTTAGACTTGCTAGTGTCTCAAGTTTTTCAAGAGTTCAACTTCCCGCCAATAATCGTCAGATACATCAAGGAATTTAAGCTGTTCATTAATTTTTGAATGTCTAACCCAAAATTTAAGTTGCTTTAATGTAAATAAAGAGCACATAAACTCATGGAATTTGATACACAAGGTGGATACATACGTGAAATAAAATCAAGCAGAAGCTGACTCTTATATCATATTAGAAAGTCAATAGGAAAACATGGAGAGAGATCACATGTGTATAAAAACTTTCAACAATTTTCAATGTTGGTTTTGGGGATGTGCCTTGGAGAACACTTTCAACGATGGCCGGCAACCTTCATTGGCCACTGGACGAGAGCTGATAACCTCCACCGGCCACTATCGAGGCCATCGACTGGTGGAGGGAAAGAAGAAAAAGGAAAAAAGGAAAAAGGAAAGAAAATAAAAATGGAAAAAAATTAAAAATTTAAAAAAATTGTAAAAATTGTTCACCTTAATGTCGATCATGCCACATAAGATGGCTAGTGTGCACGTTAGCAATTTCCAGCCAAAATTGGTTTTAAGACTACATTGGTGAATTATCAAAATGTTTAGAATTAAGTTGGCCAAATCGAAAGGTTTGTGATTGAATTGACATCCATACAATAGATTTAAGATATTTTGAATAAATTTCCCAATAGCTAGTGCAAAATGCCATAGTTCTTCACAATTGCCCAACTAGGGTTTCGGTGAATTCATAAGTACTAGGTTTCGGTCAAACGAATTTTGGTTCGATTCATAAGGAAAAGATACTAAATCTTTTCTATATCCTAAAGCATGATTCAATATTTCCAACTCAATGCCCTTTAAGACTTGTCCGGTCAATCCATCTAAGTACAATGAGACTTCAAAGTCTTTATGTCATTTATTCTTTTGTACTTAAACCTTTCAACAATCTAATTACAACCTATTTTATCTGCCAATGTAGAAAATTTCTATTTGCAACCAAATTGTAAGTTGAGATAGAAAATCCAATAAAGAGTCTATAGGGTCAATTGTCAAGCAACATGGGACCATATTTCAACACATCCTCTCACTTGTAAGCCGAATTAGAAGCAACATGTAGAATTTGACTGATGAGGATGAACACACATATGCAAAGAAGATAGATATTAGGTTACATAAATATAAAGAGCGTACACAACCCATTGTCAAGCGATGTGGATGATATTTCAACAATTGTTCTTACTATTGTGCCTATCATTTTTTGTACATGCCGGTTGGTAAAGCAATCTTGTAGTCATGCCAAGACTAACGCCATCTGCGGCATATCTTAATGAGTGATGATAACTTGATTTTCACATGTATTGCACGATTTGTGGAGCTTGTGCAAAAAAAACCCCTTTCAAACAAGGGATCTCATAAATTGCTCTGTGAGGTCAATCTCTATAATAATAACAAAAGAGCACACACAATGTGCGTGAAAAAATAGCATAACTTGAATAAGGTACTATATTTATGGATTTGAGTAACTTTAGAGTATAAATTCACATTATTATGAAATACACAATGTTAATTAAATTCAAATTTTGAATGTGAAGATTATATGGATTGCACGTAAATTACTTTGATATTTTTAATGTGAAGCCTATATGAGTAACTTTAGACTATATGTGATGTTCATTTTCTAAATTGGTTCCAGCTCAAGCTTAGTACTTGCTAGTGTCTCAAGTTTTTCAAGAGTTCAACTTCCAAATAATTGTCAAAGACATCGAGGAATTTAAATTGTCCGTTAATTTTTAGAATGTCCAACCCAAAACTTAAGTTACTTTAATGTAAATAAAGAGCACACAGACTTGTGGAATTTGATACATGAGGTGGACACATACATAAAATAAAAATCAAGTAAAAGTTGACTCTGATATCATATTAGAATGTCAACGTGAAAGCATGGAGAGAGATCACGTGTACAAAAACTTTCAATAATTTTCAATGTTGGTTTTAGGGACATGCCTTGGAGAACACTTTCAATGATGGCTGGCAACCTTCATTGGCCGTGGGCAAGGACCGACGTCGAGGCTATGGCTTAGCTGAGGGAAATAAGAAAAAGGAAAAAAGGAGAGAAAATAAAAGCAGAAAAATTGTAAAAATTGTAAAAATTGTTCATATTAGTATCAATCATGCCACATAAGACGACCAGCGTGCATGTCATCAATTTTCAACCAAAATTGATTGTAAGACTACACTAGTGAATTATTAAAATGTCTAGAACTAAATTGGCCAAATCGAAAAGTTTGTGATTGAATTGGCATCCATACAACAAATTTAAGACATTTTCAATAAATTTCCCAAAACCTAGTGCATAGTGCCATAGTTCTTCGCAATTTCCCAACTAGGGTTTCGATGAATACATGAGTACTAGGTTTGGGTCAAACGGATCCGTTGGTTTGATTCACAAGGAAAATGCACTCAATCTTTTCTATATCCTAAAGCATGATTCAATATTTCCAACTCAATGCCCTCCAAGACCCGTCTTGTCAACCCATCAAGTACAATGAGACTTCAAAGTCTTTATGTCGTTTATTATTTCATACTTTAAACCTTTCAACAATCTAATTACAACCTATTTTCTCTACCAATGTAGAAAATTTCTATTTGCAACCAAATTGTAAGTTAAGATAGAAATCCAATAAAGAGTCTATAGGTCAATTGTCAACCAAGGTGGGACCATATCTCAACACATCCTCTCGCTTGTGTCGGATTGGAAGCGACATGTGAAATTTAACCGATGAGGATGGACACACATATGCAAAGGAGATGGCACTAGCTATTAAGTTACATGAATATAAATAGCATACACGACCCATTGTCAAGCGATGCGGACAATATTTCAACAATTGTTATTACTATTGTGCCTATCATTTTTTGTGCGTGCCAGTCGGTAAAGCAATCTCGTAGTTATGCCAAAAAAAAAAAAACCCTTTTAAGACAAGGGACCTCATAAATTGCTCTATGAGGTCAATCTTTATACTAATAACAAAGAGCGCACACCATGTGCGTGAAAAAGAACAAAACTTGAATCATGTAAAGAAGGTATTATATTTATGGATTTTAGTAACTTTAGAGTATAAATTCACATTATTATCAAATGCACAACGTCAATTAAATTCACATTTTGAATGTGAAGACTATATGTGATGTTCAATTTCTAAATTGGTTCCAACTCAAACTTGGGACTTGCTAGTGTCTCAAGTTTTTCAAGAGTTCAACTTCCCATCAATAATTGTTAGAGACGTCAAGGAATTTAAGCTATTCATTAATTTTTAGAATGTCCAACCCAAAACTTAAGTTGCTTTAATGTAAATAAAGAACACACAAACTCATGGAATTTGATATATGAGGTGGACACATACATAAAATAAAATCAAGTAGAAGTTAACTCTGATATCATATTAGAAAGTTAACACAAAAGGATGGAGAGAGATCACATGTGTATAAAAACTTTCAACAATTTTCAATGTTGATTTGGGAATGTGCCTTGGAGAACACTTTCAATGATGGCCAGCAACCTTCATTGGCCACTACACGAGGGCCCGCGACCTTGGCCGGCCACTATTGAGGCCATGCATCGGTGGAGGGAAATAAGAAAAAGGAAAAAGAAAAAAAGAAAGAAAATGAAAACGGAAAGAACAAAAGAAAACATAAAAAATTAAATTAGCTATAAAAATTGTTCATGCTAGTGTCGGTCATGTCATATAAGACGACCATCATGCACGTCAGTATTTTCCGACCAAAATTGACCGTAGGACCACATTGACGAATTATCAAAATGTTTAGAATTAAATTGGCTAAATCGAAAGATTTGAGATAAATTTAGCATCAGTACAATAGATTTAAGACATTCAATAAATTTCCCAAAAGCTAGTGTAGCATTGCCATGGTTGTTCGCAATATCCCAACTTAGGTTTCAATGAATACATAAGTGCTAGATTTGGGCCAAACGGATCTCTTGATTTGATTCACAAGGAAAATGCACTCAATCTTTTCCATATCCTAAAGCATGATTCAATATTTCTAAGTCAATGCCCTCCAAGACCCATCCGATCAAGCCATCAAGTGCAATGGGACTTCAAAGTCTTTATGTCGTTTATTATTTTGTACTTTAAAACCTTTCAACAATTTAATTACAACCTATTTAATCTGCCAATGTAGAAAATTTCTACTTGCAACCAAATTGTAAGTGGAGTTAGAAAGTCCAATAAAGAGTCTATAGGGTAAATTGTCAAGCAATGTGGGACCATATTTCAACACATCCTCTCACTTGCAAGCCGGATTAAGAGCAACATGTAGAATTTGACCAATGGGGATGGACACACATATGCAAAGGAGATAGCACTAGCTATTAAGTTACATGAATATAAAGAGCATACACAACCCATTGTCAAGCGATGTGGACGATATTCGTACAATTGTTCTTACCATTGCGCATATCTATTTTTGTACATGCCAGTTGTTAAAGCAATCCCATAGTAAGGACTAACGCTATCTGCGGCATATCCTAATGAGTGATGATAATTTGATTTTCGCACGTATCGCACGATTTGTGGAGCTTGTGCAAGAAAACCCTTTTCTGACAAGGGACCTCATAAATTGCTCTATGAGGTCAACCTCTGTACTAATAACAAAAGAGCCCACACCATGTGTATGGAAAAAGAACAAAACTTGAATCATGTAAAGAAGCAAAACTTGAATCATGTAAAGAAGGCACTATATTTATGGATTTGAGTAACTTTGGAATATAAATTCACATTATTATCAAATACACAGCGTTAATTAAATTCAAATTTTGATTGCGAAGACCATATGGATTGCACATAAATTACTTTGATATTTTCAATTCAAGGTTTTATCGATAATGTAAATTACTTATGACAACACATATAGCAAGCATTGTTGTTTATGAAGTTATTGTGCAAAAGTGTATTATTGAAATCTCACAGTGAATTTGCTTCTCATATAACAAAGATGAGTTGAGGTAGGTGCCATTCAAATATAGTAATTAGAAGGGTAATTGCTTGTCCATTGACCACATAACAAAGAGAACATATGCTCCGCAATTAGCACTATGAAGGCGAAGTTCCTCTAATATTGAAAGACATTCTCTCTCTCTCTCTCTCTCTCTCTCTCTCTCTCTCTCTCTCTACATCCACTGTTTTGACCTTGACGTTCAAATTGAAAGGGCCCGAAGTTCTCATTGTTAAATATCACGAAAATTGGTGACAAGGTAAGGAGGTTCAAGTGGAATGGATTTTGGTGCAGGTGATGAGTCAACTCCAGAATATGCCTGCTCCACATGCCAAATCGATTTGATATGACAAGTTTTACCCCATGGACGAAGATGGCGCTCTTCTAAAACTTGTATGGTTTTTGCTTCTTAAGAAGAGGAACAGCCCTAGCCTTTTACTAGGTCTTGGTCTTCATCTACCAATAAGTGGGTGACTTACTTGGGAACAAGCTTTCTGCTCCTGGTCAAAAAAGATGAGAGCCACTAGTGTCTACGGTACTAGAGTCCATGTGCAGTACCAGCTAACGGATCTTGAAGGACAATAGGCCTAGCTTCTCTACGAAAAAATTAAAAATGACTGTTGTGAAGCATGATTGATTTTTGTAAGTCCAGATGAATGTGCCTAACATGAACTAGTGGACAACGATGACAGCATATCATCCAAATCATAACGAGGGACACGACTCACAAGATATATATAATTTCATTTTTCATAATATTTGAAATTGTACTTGTATTATAATTTACTCCAATTGGTCATTAGGTGGTTTTCATTCATTTCCATCAATGGTCATTAGGAAATTTTTGAAATTTCTTTTAAGAAACTTGTATTGTGCCCACCTTACCAAAAAAAAAAAAAAAAACTTGGATTGTGCCCAGCATGACCTAGTGCCCAGCCCTACTGGTGTGTGGATTTCTATCTCCCCTAATTCTCTCTTTTCATCGATGATATTGGAAGCGCAAGTCTTCAACCAAATATATAAAAGCTTAAGCAAAATTTAGGATCGCCAACACTACGATAGTTCTAAGCGAGAATGTTCATGTTCTTGAAATTAGCCACACAAGGTTTTCGATCATGGACCTAAACCAAATCATATTCACCATGAATTTTTAAATTTACAAGAAAATTATTAGTTTTATGGTGTACATGCTTTATTGTATTTTCAATAAAAGATAGATGTGAACTTAACGATGGAAGTGCGATATGTGTCATAGACTTGACTTTAATAAAAGCTGGAGACGTTAACGTAAAAATCAAAGAAATCATTGTTTAATCAAGTGGTTAGGAGCATCATAAGAATTGACTGAGGAGACTTACTTGTAGACTTCAGCACATTTTGAAAATTCAGCTAATGCATCAGATATTCTTTATAAGGAGTGCGTTTTACGTTGTTTCCTTTTGGTGTAAACCCTAGAAAGAATGCTCTTGGAAGATATGCCTCCGAAATTTCGCTATATCAAAGCAATGATTTAAAATCGATTTTACAATAACAAGCACACAAGCATTCCTTCCTCCTTCATTAGTCCTAATAGCGTACACCATTTAAATAATAAAGTTCAAACCATAATCTATAGTTTCATCACATCTATTAATGACAATGTAATTTTCACGATAATAGTCATACGTAGAAATTAACTTCATGAAAACCATAGATGATGCCATTTTTTTCCCCATAAATCCTGTCTATTTCAATGATAATGTAAAAACTATTTTGTTTTGTTGGCTCATTTATTCAGTTCTTTGTGGGAGAAAATGATTCCAACTTCACTGATTCTTATTTTTGCGTATCTGCTCCAAGCCTATGTTAGTAAATAAAACTCTTAACTTTAATTATAAAACACATATGGATGTAATTAAAAGTGAAAATTTCAAATAAGGGCTTATGAATTTAGCTGTTTTGTCAAAAGAGGGTCTAAGTGGACATTCTTTCAAATAAGGACATGAAGTAGCCAACTTAGTCTCAAATAAGTGCCTGAGCTTACCGGCAAGCCAAATCTTCACTGGCCAGCTATTGGAGCAGGTGAAATTTTGTCCAAAATTCTCTACTTGACCCAAATCAAGGCAAGAAAATATGCATAACGCAAGTAATATCTGGTGTCACAACAATAGTTGCGATGAAGGTGAAATTCCTCAAATATTAAAAATATATTGTGCCTTTTTTTGGACATTTTTGGATCTAAGATTCGAGTTGGAGGGGCTCAAAACTCTCCTTGTTCGATATCATGAAGATTTGGGAATGGGTGAGGAGGTCCAAAAGGAACAAATTTTGGCAATGGCAATGAGTAGCCATCGAAATATGTCTAATGCACACACTAGTCAATTCCATGCGACGAGTTTTCCCCACAGACAGAGACAACACCCTCATTGAGTAGTGCCTAGAAACCTATATGGTCATTGCTTTGTAGGAATAAGAGCACCCCATAGGTTTTTGTTAGGTCTTGGTAAAGATCTACAAATTCATTGATAGAGTTGGTGAAGACAACTTCAAGGTACTCAAATGATGGAAGGGAAGAGCTTTTCGATTTTTTCCACCATGACTCTTGATTTACTAATTCATCAGTGTCTATGGTATCAATGGAGTCCAAGTTTGGTGCTAGCCAATGGATCTTTGTAGACAATAGTTCCAGCTTATCTATGAAAAATTTAGGAGTGGCTGTGGTAAAGTGTGATTGCTAGAGGAATCCACCCAACATGAACAAGAAGACAATGACAACACTGTATCATCCAGAGAATAGTGAAGGACACAATACGGAAGACACCGAATTTATTAGAAATTCTCTTTTGGTGTAATTTGTGTGTAATTGTTCTTAGAGATGTGTAATTTTCTTTTCAAATTATGTGAAACTGCACTTGCATTTCAATTTGGTTTTATTAAATGGGTGTTTTTCATTAATTTTCCTTAATTAATTTTATTATTTTGAATATTTGAGAAAAAGATCTCGAGAGATTTGTATCTCATTCCATTCCGGTGGATCGACCAGTAACCAAAGGTGAAAACTAAAAAATGCCTAGTTTCCAATCAAAATATGGTTAGGGCCCTTATGTGTCTTGAATTTATCCTCAATGCTGTTAATATGAATTTCGTAGAACCACTAAAGGTACTAAAGAAACAAGAACGGGGATCCCCTAACTATAAAAGGGATCAATAAAACAAATCACACCGGCTGTTTTCTATCCGTTTTGATTTTTCACATGATTGATAATGTCTTTTTGAAAGTAAAGAACATTGAAAAAGCTTAGACTCAGTTTGTCTCATTTTGTGGATTTTCTTTTTCATTGAATAATTATAATTAAACTTTTTGAAAAACCTGACCTGGGCTTAACGCGCGGGTCGACATGATGTAGTGCCCAGCCCTACTGGTGCGTGGATTTTTATCTCCCCCAGTTCTCACTATTCATTAGCGATTCGTAAGTTGCAAGTGCAAGTGTTTAACCACTTATATAAAAATTTATGCAAAATATAGGATCGCCCTACACAATGATAGTGTTTAAGTGAGGATGTTCATGTCGGTAAAATAAGCCACGCGTGGGTTTCGATCATTCATCCGAATCAAATCATTCGTACATTGAATTTTTAATTATTAGTTGTACCTAGTAACATATGTTTGTTTTCAATGTAAGTGAGCGGTGAACTTCATGACGGAGGAAGTGCAATATGTGTCATGGACTTGAGCAAAAGACCGGAGATATAAACGTGATGACCACGCACGCGAATCATTGATTAATGAAACAGTTAGAAGTGTCATAAGAATTTATTAGGGAGACTTTCCTTTAGACTTCAATATATTTTAGCGGGATAAAAGCCAATATGTATGATTTTTTTTCCCCTAACAATCATGCTTCACGTCGTTTCCTTGGTACAAACCCTAGTCAGGATAGAAGCTCTTTGAAATGGATAGGCCTCTGAAATTTCCCTCTATCAATTCACTAATTTAAAGTCATTGTTACCATTACAAACACCCAAACCTTCCTTACTCCTTTGACATCAGTTCTTATGACCATAGACCATTCAAATAATATAATTTTATAGTTCACTATAGTCTCATCGCATCTGTTAATGACAATGCAATTTTCACGGTAATAGTCATAGGTAAATAATAACTCTATGAAAATCATAAATAATGCCTCTATTTCTGTAAATCCTATCTATTAAAATTATAACGTAAAAACTATCGTGGTGGGGTGGCTTATTTACTTAGTACCTTGTGGAAAAAAAAAATGACTCCAGCTTCTTTATTTTTAATTAGGATAAGTGCACCGAAAATCTTAAAACTTGTCATGAAGGTATAATTAAATTTTCAAATTTTCAAATAATGCAATCAAATCATAAAATTTGTTATATTGAGCAAAGAAGCCTTTCTGTTAACTCTATTTGATTCGAGACCTCGCCTTGCCACGTGATGACCCCAAGCACCTTTGTTTCTTCTAGAGTCACCACGACCAGCCCTTCCTTGGGCCAGTTCTATTTTCGGCACCCAACATTGCATTGCGGAGCTCTCGGCTAGTTCGCGTGTTGCACACCTCGGGTAAGCCACCGCTTCAGTTTATTTCAACTTTTGGTGCGGAAATCCCGGAAGCTTTTGACTTGAGTTATATCGAGGAAGTTTCCTGATTTCCTAATAACATGTTTAGTTTCTTGATTGGAAATTTTCGCTAAAATTGATGTAGATTTGTACCAGGCGGCTCACACCCAACCCACCCAAAAAAAAAACAGATTGTCCCTGCCCTGAAGACTATAATGCGTTCCCGGCTACGTAATGGTTGGGCACCTGACCATTCAGATGCCCAAAAGCTTCATCTCTGGACAGCCGGCTCCTGTAGCTCAAATTTGATTTTTCTTCATCCAATCCGGCAGGTGTCCGGGCCTTTTTGTGCTAAACGCCCGAAAGCCTCAACCGTCGAATTTCTAACGAACCGAAGCGTGTCTAATGGTTAGTTGAGCTTGTTCTATATAAATAGGGTTGCCCATTGCCTTAAACAATGAGGAAGAACGCTTCGTACACTTGCTAAAACCTCTTGTACACACTTAGCAATCAAAAACTTTTGAGAGATTGAACTTGGGAGAGATATATTCTATAAGAGAGTGCACCCTATTTGTAAAAGAGAGTTGGTTCCATTATAAACCCTCTTTGCATGCAACTTCAAGTATAGTCGATTAGGCATAACTCTTGCATGGTCTCAAAGAGTGAAGTAGGCATCAATTCTTAGCCAAAAAAAAAAAAAAACTACAAACTGGATAAACATTTATTTATTCCTATTCTTATTTTTATGTGCGCATCAAAGTGTTTAATTATTTGCCTATCTCATATCTGAGCATGCATATTTGATATTTGTAGTGCATATTTATATATTTGGTACAACATCGTTCACCATAAAATGTTTCGATAAGATAATATAAATTGATGGCTGATCAACCAAATTTCCATAGGATGAAATTGTTGGGTCTTTTCTTACTTTGGATAGTAAGGCATCTCCTCACAGTTAAATAAGACACACATAATGAGCAAGAGTTAAAAGTAGATTCATCAATTGGTAATAGCTCATCATTTTCTATTGGATCACCCATTAGTGAGATTATTGTGACATCCTGGAATTTCAGTCTTGTTTTCAATTAAATAAATCGGGCCTTTCATCGATGCATCAATAGTGTTATTCTCTGAGCTAATCACTTATGAGATAACTAAACTATCTTGGGAAGTCATTAAAGGATTTTAATGTAATAGACTTGAGAATTCGACCCGAAATCGACTACTTGACCGTGCTCATCTGCAGAGATAAAAAAAAAAAAATTGATTAGAGATTAGAGATAGGTCGGTTCGACTGAAATGTGTGGCTAAACATGGGTGATTCCACCAAATTGCAAAATTCTCATCGATCGGCACTAGACAGATTTTTCTGTTGTTTTGGTACCCTATGTCTATATTCGAAACCTTGAGATTTTCACGACCACCGAGAGTCGCAAATGTGTCGAAGAGGTATGTTGTGGCTTGAAAATAATCAACCACGGATCAATTGCGCCAAAAATTTCTAAAAGCTACCCAAGAGATTAGGTTACGCTAAAATCACGCCAGATTGAAATTAATTATAAATTTGAATCCAATTTCAGAAATTGAAACTTTTGCCATGTTAGAATCATTTTAGAACCGTTGATTCATCATCCAAAGATATTTCTGCAAACCGAGATTTTTAGTGGAAATTCAATATAGGGCCGTTTTCGTTTGGAAAATTCAAGGGATAGTTTTTTATCGCGTTTTTGGGATGCAAGTTGGTTTTATGGGAGAGGAAAAATGTCAATTTGATTTTGAGTACCTTGGTTGGATTTTTTAGGGCCAAATTGAATCAATTTAAGAGAGGATTGAAGATGATTTTGGAGAAATTTCTTCAAAATTCATAGCCCTTGGTCCATAACCTTTTGGACCACTTCAATGTCTTCCTAAGCAAGCTAATGGTATGCAGGCTGAGGATTGGGTTGAAGACAAGCGGGACCTCTTCTAGGGGGACAAAGAGATAGATTAGAAGAGAAGTTGTCCCCTTTTTTCTCCCTTCAGCTCACTTTCTCTATTTTCAAGCCTTTTGGAGCTCTGGAATTGCAAAGAAAACCGAGCAGCCACCCCTTCCTCACTGTTGACCGTCATCGATCCACCGGAGTCTTGCCACTTCGCCGCCGTGGCCCACACAGGCCAACACCATCTGCTGCTTGCCCTGCTCATTTCGTGTCCAGCAACCGTCCCCCGAGCCTCCCCTGTGGCCATCGAAGCTCAGTCAGAGCCCGTTGTCGCCACTCCGTCGCCATCCGGTTGCCGTTCGCCCCGCCACAGCCTATCTGCCTCTCCCTCACCGTCTTGGCCCAAACTAGCCGCCCAGCTCTCTTCTTCGGCCCAGCAACAGAACCAAACCCCTTGGCTAGCCATGTACTGTTTGGCCCGCTTTAGACTCCTTCCGGACCTCAAAATGTGTCGCCGCTTCGGAGTTTGTCACTCATCTCCACCTCGCCGTCGCCGTGAACTCATTGGACTTCAAAACCGGTGAGTTTACTCACTAATCTCCGCTTATGGAGCTAATTATGTTTAAGGATTGATTAATTTAGGTTAAGCTTGGATTATGTGGTTAGTTAGAATGATTATCAATTTAATTGTTCTATGTTGCATGTTAGTTGATTAGAGTAGTGCAATTAGCAAGTAGATATGTCGTATTATTTATCTAGATAGATTCAAAAAATTTCCAGGGCCCGTTTCGGTATTTAATTAGGCTTTTCCGGCCTAAGTTTGCATTTATGGCATTTATTTATATTTATTTAATTATTTAATATTTTCCGGAAATTAGACTGGGATAATCGGTGATTGGAATTTTTGCACTGATTACAATGGTGTGATTGGTTTATTTAATTGAATGTTATTTTGTGCTAATTGATTGGAATTTGTAATTTTGGGAATTTATCACAAAATTGAGTAATTTAAGTTTTTAATTGGGAAACACCGAGCATCGGTTTATAACGCCAAAATTTTTTTGGTGGATTACATTAAGTGGTCGGATTTTATATTGTATTTTGGCTAAAGCCAACTGTGTACCCACGAACGATACTGGGAATGATAAAAATGATGAAATTCTCAGTTGGTGAGAACAGTATACTATATCAACCTACATGCTTTGATATATCAACTTAGTGTGAGCAATATACTTTATCAACTTAGAGTAAGCATCATCGGTATACTATATCAGTCTATGGGCCTTGATATATCAACTTAGTGTGAGCAGTATACCTTAACAGCTTCTGATGAGCATTATCAGTATACTTTATCGGTCTTAGGGTTTTGATATATCAACTTAGCGCAAGCAGTATACTTTATCAGCATTTGGTGAGCTATATCTATTATCAGCTTCTGGCGAGCTATACTATCTATCTTCAGTTTAGGGTGAGCAGTCCTTGATGTGATCGGACTTTATAAATAATATTGAATGGGATGACTAAGAGATGGTGTTGGTGGTACAGAGTCAATTAGATCGTTTGATCGATGACTCAATTTGATTTGACTTGAATTAGAGTGATTCGTTGAATATATGAATTGTACTGACTTGCGGGAATGAACTAAGGTAAAGATAAGTCACCTATCTCTTGTGTGCATAGCTAGCCTTTAGGTGTATTTACTTCCTAGTTGGAGCTTAGGGGGTGAATTTGCTGAGACGTCGTCTCACCCTATTATGGGATAACATTTATAGGTCCTTAGATGGCTGTACTGATAACTCTATAAAAATAGAGTTATTTTACCTATTTTAGGCAACAATTAATGCATTATCTATGAGAAAATATTTGGATTTCCTTCTGATTATTTAAATTTTCCTTGTTTATGTAGAATAATGAGATATGGAGAAGATAAGGAAAATAATGGCAATTATCAGGAATTCAAATAAAAAGCAGCAGTGGAAGATAGATATCAAATCAGGAAATTCTTTATTTTGTTCCCTAATGTTATCTCGCAAGCGTTGGGAGATAGATATCTTGGATATATCCTATAAATAGAGACAGAGAGAGCAGCTAGGGTTTTTTTTTTTTTTTAGAGAGAGGAGGAGTGAGATCGTTTTCCATTGTTCTGAGAGTTTTTTCAAGTATTTTGAAGAGAAGACAAAAGTGGTGACAGAATTCTTGTTCTTCGATTCAAGATGCTGGGTTTGATTTATATTTATATTTTTTCTTCTACTATGTTCTAATTTTCTTTTGTTAGGGCTACGATGTAACCTAACCATGATGATGTGAATTTCATGATTTTTATGTTCTATAATTGATTTCATTCATGTGAGTAATATATTATTGCGTTTAATGCTTTTGAGTGACTGGCCACCACTTGAATGATCGATGTGCATGTTTGAGACTGAGAGGTGATAATATGCACTGCTCATTATAATATATAACCATGAATTAAACGTGGATAGAAATATACCGCGTTATTTGTGTAGCTTTCGGTGATAATGCGATCCAAAAGACTCGTTGTAAACCGGGAATATTCATAGTTTTTAATGCACTCATGTTTATTTTAATTCACATAGAGATATAGTGGATTAATAAGCTGAGTAGGTTTGCTATACCTAGAGATAGGATAGTAAATAGGTTAGGAAATTCCGCTATCACATGTTTGATATCGTTCTTGTATTCACAACAATCTGAAATTCATATCCAGTGGTTATGGTGAAATCGGATGCTCTAACATATTTATCTGATTGATTTTACTGCATTTAGTTTTCAAAGTCTTCAAGTTTCGTTTTTAATTTATTCTTAATTATATTTTGATCTGTTAGATAAATTTTAGAATTAATATATTTTAGTATTTAATTAGTTTATTAATCATCGATCTCCGTGGGACGATACTTTATCTCATCATTATATTACTTGTTCGATACGTGCACTTGCGTTTAGAATTTTGCGAACAAGTTTTTGGCGCCGTTGCCGGGATCGTTTGTTTAATACTAATTAATATTGATACCAGATAATTCTAAGTTTAATCTAGCTTTTGTTTTGTTTTATTTTTCAGGGTGTACATCGGTTTATGACACGTAGCCAACAAGGGAAACTTGTCAAACTTGATCCAGAAATCAAGCGTACATTCAAAAGGCGACTAAGAGAACAGAGAAATCAGGCTAAGATGGCAGACGGTGAGAATGAAAATCCACGCAGACTTTTAAGAGATTATGCTGCGCCAACAGTTCAAGGCACCACATCAAGTATCGAAGACCTGCAATTCAAGCAAACAACTTTGAGATTAAGCCGTCACTTATTCAGATGCTTCAACAATCGGTGCAATTCAGTGGGCTACCAAGCGATGATCCAAATGCTAATATCGATGCTTTTCTTGAAATCTGTGACACCATTAAATATAATGGAGTTACAGATGATGCTATTAAATTGAGATTATTTCCATTCTCTCTTAGAGATAAAGCTAAAAGTTGGCTTTCTTCTCTTCCTGCAGGATCAATTACTACATGGAATGATATGGCTCAGAAATTTCTTGGTAAGTTCTTTCCACCTGCAAAGTCTCGCGAAGATGCGTAACGATATTTACTAATTTTATGCAGATGGATAATGAATCATTATATGAAGCATGGGAAAGATTCAAAGAATTTCTTAGGGAGATGCCCACATCACGGACTACCCGTATGGATGCAGGTACAAACTTTTATAATGGCTCTAGTGCAAATCTTCGTTCTATGATTGATGCAGCTGCAGGGGGGACTTTAAATAATAAAACACCAGAAGAAGCCTACAATTTATTAGAAGAGATGGCGTCCAATAATTATCAGTGGCCTACTGAGAGATTACCAATGCGAAAAGTTAGCGGAGTTCATGAAGTGGATGCTTTTGCTGCAATTGCTGCACAATTTGAAGCAATCAACAAAAAGCTTGATAATATGAGTGTTTCAGTCATAAAAATTCACACTTTGACATGTGATTTTTGTGGTGGGGGACATGTTAGCACAGAGTGTCGGTAGGTAATACTTTCAAACAATCTAATGAAAATTCTAACTTTGTTGGGAATTTTAACAGGTCACAGAATAATCCCTACTCCAACACATACAATCCGGGATGGCGCAATCATCCAAATTTTTCATGGAACAATCAGAATGTGACGAGACCACCTGGATTCAAACAATCAGAGGAGACAAAGTCAAATTTGGAAAATATAGTCACCAAACTTGCTAACACAACTCATGACTTCATCAAAAGCACGGATGTGAGATTTCAAAACCAAGAGGCTTCAATCAGAAATCTGGAGATGCAAGTGGGTCAATTAGCAAGCATGATGTCAGGAAGGCAACATGGTTCTTTACCGAGCAACACAGAGAAAAATCCAATTGAAAACATAAAGGCTATTACCCTGAGAAGTGGTAAACAAGTGGGAGAAGAAGAGATTGTCAGAGACAAAGAAGAGGTGATCAATAAACAATCAAAGGAGACAAGTAAGAGTAAACTTTTTCCAGATAATCCCAAGCCATATGTGCCACCAATTCCATTCCCTCAGCGACTCCAGCAAGCACAAAATAGATAAGCAATTTTCTAAATTTCTTGATGTATTTAAAAATTGCACATTAACATTCCTTTTGCAGATGCTTTAGCGCAAATGCCTAGTTATGCAAAAATTTTGAAGGAGATTTTGGCAAACAAAAGGAAACCGGAGGATTATGAAACTATGAAGTTAAATGAGGAGTGTTCAGCCATCCTACAAAACAAATTGCCTCCAAAATTAAAAAGATCCAGGGAGTTTTACTATTCCTTGCACTATTGGGGATTCTTACTTTGAAAAGGCATTATGTGATTTAGGTGCAAGTATTAATCTGATGCCTTATTTTTAGTATTTAATTAGTTTATTAATCATCGATCTCCATGGGACGATACTTTATCTCATCATTATATTACTTGTTCGATACGTGCACTTGCGTTTAGAATTTTACGAACATGTACCTTCCGAACATTTTGGCCAACCAAAGAAGGTTACTGAGCAGCGCACTCAGATTCCTCTCCCTAGGAGCCAAGGAGCCTGGATCTACGAACTCGTACGATCTGTTGTCTGGGTTGATGCGGGTCTACCTCATAAGGTACCCCCATCAATTCAGATCGTGGTATCGTTATGGGCGAGATGGACCCAGAGAATGCCCCCTTTTAGAGTATGAGATTCATAGGTTGGTGCTGGAGATCGTGTTTGACAACGGCACGACTGACCCTCCTAGTAGTTCAGTGGTAGACCCGAATCTCTCAGATCCAAAGTCCCCGAAGTATTCAGTTAAAGACTTGAATGATTAGAGGATCTGTAGCCCTCTACCCCCCTTTTTGCAAACCTTCTATATATTGGCTAATATTGTCTATGACTTAGTTTGATATACATTTAAGTGTGATTTGGTTTTTGAAAATTGTGGCCCTATTTTCCTATCACATATTTTTGTTGTCTGAAGATTAATTATTTGCTTCCGCATGCGCATTAAAAAGAACGGGTCGGCGACGCGTCCTGGGACTTCGCTATTTAACCAACCGCTAAGGGATGGGCACGCGCTTGGAGTATCGGGGCATAACAATTATAGATAACCTTGGTTCCACTAATGCTTTTGTCATCACCATTTAAATAACTGGAACAAAAATTCAAATATTCCTCTGTCAAATAACACCCCGCAATGGAACATACAGGACAATTTCAATTGCAAACAGAGGATTTTCTTCACATTTCAACCCAGAGAGACCAACCACTGGCGTTGCATTTATAAAAAAAAGTGATTAATAGTAAGTCATTTTTCTTTGGTTAACATAGGTACACAAAGTTAAGGAAATGTTCTGGGGTATGCGATCAAGAATCAAATGGTTGAAATGGGGGGATAAAAATACAAAGTTCTTCCATGCAACTACTATTCAATGGAGGTAGAAACAGAACATCCATGCTTTTGAATGATCAGGGAGAGTGGGTTAGGAATGAAGAAGCCCTTAAGGATATGGCGATAAATTTCTTCAAAAATATTTATACTTCATACAGTCTTAGGAATTTTCAGCCCATACTTGATCACATCCCAACCTTGGTGGATGCATCTATGAATCAATCACTAAGGGCTCCTGTCGCTATGGAAGAAATTAAAGAAGCTACTCACTGATTAGGACCTACTAAAGCTCCTGGACCGGATGAATTACATGGCTTATTCTTTCAACATCATTGGAACGATATTGGAGGCAATATATGTAGAGAGGTTCAGCTTTTCTTCGAAACAGGAATTCTAAACCCAACCCTAAACAAAACACAAATCACTCTCATCCCCAAAACCCAAAACCTAGAAAAGCTAGGGTAATATCGGCCTATTAGCTTGTGCAATTTTGCCTACAAAATCATCTCTAAAATTCTCACAAACAGACTGAAACCCTTTTTACCACACCTAATTGAAGCATAACAAAGTGCCATTGTGGGAAGTCGGCAGATTCAGGATAATATCCTAATTGTACAGGAAGTGCTACACCGATTAAGAACCCATGACCGACATCGCAAATTATAAACTGTCCTTAAGCTTGATATACATAAGGCCTATGATCGATTAGAGTGGGATTTCCTTCAAGAATGTTTAAGAAAGATGGGGTTCTGTGAAGAATGGATAAAATGGACCATGCAATGCGTTACAACAGTCTCTTATAGTATCAAGTTCAATGGTATATCCTTGCCTTATTTCAAGCCGACTAGGGGTATTCGCCAGGGAGACCATTTATCCCGTTATCTTTTCATTATCGTAGCAAATGTCCTTTCCCTTTTGATGAAGCAAGCCATTGAAGCGGGTACACTTCGTGGGATCCAACTGAATAGAAATTACCCCACCCTTTCCCACCTACTATTTGCCAATGACTCTATATTCTTCCTAAATGGAACAATCTTGGAATGTCAAAATCTAACGAATATCCTCCACCAATATTGCTACGCTTCAAGTCAAGCTATAAATTTGAATAAATCAAGGATTTTTTTTTCAGCAAAAGGTGTCCAGACTACGGCGAAATATGGTGTCAAAGCTGCTAGTTCTCGAAATTGTGAAAACAGGAAAATATGTAGGAATCCCTTCGGACTAGGTTGCATCCAAGAAAGAAGTGTTTGCCTAGATTCTCGCTAGAGTAAATATGAAACTAGAGCATTGGAAGGAAAATCAGCTCTCCAAAACCGGTAAGGAAATACTTCTTAAAGCAGTAGTGCATGCAATATCCCAATGTGCGATGTCAATTTTTAAAATCCCTGTATCTATTCTTAAAGCTATTGAAAAGAAAATAGCTTACTTTTGGTGGAGAAAAAACAACAAAGCAGCTGGGCTACATTGGAGAAATTGGGAGACTCTTAAGCTCTGAAAAGAGAAGGGTGGGCTTGGCTTTAAGGATCTACTCACTTTTAACATCGCTATGCTAGGTAAACAGGCCTGGCGTCTATCTCAATACCCTAACACTTTATGGAGTCAAATCATGAAAGGGTTATATTTTCCCAACTTTGACTTCTGGCAAGCAAGGAGAGGTTCGCGCCCATCATGGGGTTGGTAGAGTTTAATAGTAGGAAGAGAAGCGATTGCCCCTCAAGTTAAGTGGGTAGTGGGGAATGGATAGAGAATCTCCATTAGAGAAGATAAATGACTGAAGAGGGGACCAATCGGAGGACCAGCAAGAAGAAATGAACCTTGCAAAGTGGCGGAGTTAATAGATTTTGAAGTTGCGGAGTGGAAAGAAGACCTCTTGCGGTCAATGTTTGATCATCAGACGGTAATGGAAATTCTCGCTATCCCTATTGGCCTCCCTACTACAGAAGATAAACTGGTATGGACAAACAATAAATCTGAAAATTACACGGTGAAGAGTGGATACTTGCTAAGTAGAAAACATACAATGCCTTCAAGAGCTCACATGCCATCAACATCCCACCTGTTCAACCCAGATCTATGGAAACAAATCTGGAATGCAGATATACAATTGAAAGTAAAATTCTTCCTATGGAGTGCATGCCAGAATGCTTTACCTACATTGGATAACCTATACAAAAGAAAAGTTGTTCCTGCACCTGTATGTCCAATTTGCAATCTTGAACCGGAGACTATCGAGCATACACTCCTCTTCTGCCCATGGACAACTCAGCTATGGAATGACCCTTCCCTGCAAGTCGAAGTGAAATTTGTGGGGTTAACCCGTTTTGATAACTGGTTATGTAAAGCTCACACAAATTCAAGAGAATCACAATGCTTTGACCTGATTGCAACTGCACTATGGTGCATATGGAAGGCTAGAAATCATTTTATTTTTAGGAAGAGTCCCCTTAATACTCATCACACCCTGTTCAAAGCCAAAGCATTACAAGAAAGCTACGCAACATAAAATCCTAAACAAAGAAGGCAGAAGCAAATCGACAACTTACAAAACAAACAGCAGCCCCCGAGACCTGGTGTACTTAAAATCAATGTAGATGCATCGTTTGGATTGGCCTCCACAGCCTACACATCAACAGACTCAAGTCAAGAATTCCCTCGGCCAAATATAGGAAATTATTTATCGTCACCCTAGGCACCAGTCAAGCCAACCAATCCCTCAACAACCATTCCCCCAACATCTGATAGAACATGGGCAGCAGTTCAAAATAATTCAAAAGAAATGCAAGATCCATGAAGGATTGCAGAAAAGGTTTATCTTGCCTTAAATGCGAACAAAGATCCCCAAATCCCGAGCACCAATGACGAAACGGTTCGAACTGAAGCAATTCATAAACCAAGACAAGCACAAACCTGTGCATGGCGCCCCCTGCACCCAACCAGCAGAACAAGCCGAACCACCCATATCAAACAGGGCTTAAATTTTCCTCCATCGACATGTAGATCGGCCATTGATAACTGGGGATTAATGGATCTGGGGAGCATTTCGATTGTTGGCACACTTCATCTACCCATACGCCAAGTGATGACTAGTGAAATGGAACAGAACCGAGAAGCGATTGCAGATTACTTCGAACAAACCAGCAGCACCCCTGAATCTGGACAACTCCCCTGTTCGCTAAGCAACTCAGTCGCAAATAACAGGGGAAAAAAAGTATTGAGAAGAAAACAGAGTACCACCAGCAATAGTCTTCACGCGAGCCTAGATCTGATAGGGGATGGGGATGATGGAAAGTTCAACAGACGGCAACAAAACCCCCTATCCAATGGAGCTACAATTTACAACTACAACATCGCTAAACAATGTGCTAGACCCATCTCCAGCAGACGAGCTGCAACCATTCCGTCTCTATCCAACGTTGTTGTTGACGATAACAGACGTAGAACAAATCTAGCCAAAGATGTTGATGATGATGGTACCCGAATCGCTAGTGGGTCGGGCGAGAGGTTTGGAAAGGGTGGTGAATGCTGTAATTCCAAAGCCAGCAATAGGAGTTGGATGGATCTGCGCAGATTTAAGGCTGCACCAGCGAGTGAGCGATTCACAACCTCATATTTGGACTTTGAAGGAGAGGTTTGTGCTTTAGTTCCCCAACAGTGACCCCCCCTCGTCTGCAGCCGTGGCTTGTATCTATAGGGACACCTTTGGAAGGATCATTGATGGATTTGCTAAATCTATAGAAGTGACATCAGCTGAACTACCAGAGGCACAAACGTTGATAGAGACCCTAGACTTTATCTCCTCAAAGATTGCCATGAATAGACCACGACAGATTCTCATTCACTCAGACTGTAGCACGCTGGTGGCTGCGGTTCTCTCTTTAAAAACCCTAAATTAGGAGATACAACCTTTAGTGGACCGGGCCAAGTGCAAACTTAAAGACTCATCAGGTGTTTTTTTAGTCCATTGTAATAGAGATACAAACAAGGTGGCTGACTAGTTAGCCAAAGCCCAACGATTAGGATGCCTTCCTAGGGATTGGGTTAATAGTCCCCCGTCTGCTCTTTTGGACCTACTGTGTGCTGATGCTAGAGATGTTTGTACTAAAAACCTCTATTACTAATGCATTCCTACGTTTTTGTTCAAAAAAAAAAAACTACTAATGTCATTTGACCCGAAAGAGGAACCAGATCTAGTCATCAAAATTTAGCGGTAACCATAATCTTTTTCTTTTCAGCACAGGTTAGATTTGATCATATCACTGAAAGTGGAGTTTCCAAATCAGAAATATCTTTACAATGACTAATTAAAGAAATTTAGCTACCTTGTAGGTCGTCATCTTTGGGCCCTTTTTCCCTCCTTGGCTACTTGAACTGTCAACTATAGATTTATGAGGGTTAATATCTTGAAAAATCATAAACTAGTACATGTGTGACAAATTTATCTCAAACTAATTTTTTGACTATGAAAAACCCTAAATTAATACACATGTGACAAATGTACTCCAAAATGACTATAAAAACCTTAAATTGATACACTTATTACAAATTTATCATAAACTAATTTATTCAACCGCCAAAAATATCAAAGTGATAATATACCATCCGTTAAATTGGATATTTTTTACAACTGTCCTAAATTGGTACACTAGTAAATTGTCACGTATCATCAATCTTAGCAATTTGATAATAAAATTTAATATAAACTAACAGTGAGTAAAATTATCACAAGTCTATCGGTTTGGGATAAATTTGCCAAATATGTATCGCTTTAGAGCTTTTAGTAGTCAAAATATTAGTTCAGGGTAAATTTGTTATATGTGTACCGTTTGGAGTTTTTCAAAATATTAACCCAATTTATAATTATAAATCACCTCTCTTATTATAATCTGATTTACAACAAACACTGTTATATTGACAACAATTAATTAATAAATTTTAAAGAATGATATTGGAACGCTTTAGAAGATTCAATAAAAGCGTTATGGAAATATAAACCTTCCTATTTGATTTAAATGCCTTTGACATTTTCAAACTAGAAAGTAATATAGATTAACTTTCTTATTGAATTTATTTTACGATTTTGAATAGTATTGCCTCTGGAAATTAAGGTATAGTCACCGAAAGTGATTTTTCTCAATTTCAATGTGCCAGCATTATTTTGTTTCTAATATCACTTCAATAGTCCAGCAAAGGACAAAGTCACCGTGTTGTATACAATCGTCAAAAAGATGGACTTTACTTTTTCTATTTCAAATTTCTGAATACTCTTCAACTTGTGCTTATATAAACATGCTAACTTATAAACACATCAATTTCATGAATAAAAAGTTTATCTCGAACTTCTGATTACATTTGAGTTATTTTGACCCAATATAACCTATTCAATTAAACATGCTATACAGGTTTTGTTTAGGTTACCTATTCATCGAATAGGTTGTTTTTGGTTTGAGAACTTCTGACATGATCATTAAACACGTTTTGACTACCCCGTATAATAATACATCCTTCAGTTGTCCGACACGAATGTGATCCATGGAAACAAACCAAATGCCACCCTAATCTTTTATGTGATCCATAGAAAAATAGAAAAAAAATAATCAAAAAAATAATTTAAAAATTCCAAAAATATTAAAATCTTGTTAAATCTTGTCCACGCCAATGCCAATGGTCCCACGTGGCACGACGGCATTCATGCCAGCATTTTTCAATCAATTAAAATTGACTAGATGAACTCAATTGGAAATAAGTGAAGCTGTGGACTGAATTGACAAAATTAAAAGATTTATGATTGAATTGGCAAAAAAAAAAAAATAGATTTATGACTTTTTTTTGACAATTTTCCCGATCTTTTAAGGTTAAATCTACGTTAAAAAGAGTGCACTTCGTGCTTATTGCAGGCTTTGAATTGGGAATGAAATAAGCATAAACTTAATTAATTGGTCCGTATACATGCTTAATTTAATGTGTGCACCGCTCATGTAAACACTTTGTACATCATGGTGTCTTATGATCGATTGGCATGGCAACTATGCAACATATTCATGAGGAAATAATTTGAGGTGCGTTTGTTTCGCAAAATACATTTTCAAGAAAAACATTTTCCTCATCTTTTGGCATTTGGCTTGCTCAAGAAAATGAGTCAACGAAAAATATTTTCCTAGTCATCAGAAAAAGTTTTTCTATCAAAGCTTAAATTTAGGAAATTGATTTCCGTTTTAAAAGAACCTGAAAACATTTTTCGAATATACCAAAGCTTTCTAGTGCTTGGTTTACGAACAATTGTTCTTATAAATTTATATTTAAAAAATTCTAATTTTTTTTTATTTAAAAAAAAATTGAATTCTTTGTTTTCTTCCTTTTTATTATTCTTCTTCTCCATCCATCGCCAACCACGTGATAGCCGGCGAGCTTTGACCTCACCAAATTGGGCAAGCTCCACGGCTTCTGCTGACAAGGCTCAAGCTCGCCCATGGCTAGTGAGCCTTAAGCCTTGCTAAATCAAGCGAGTTCGTGGCCTCTAGCAATGAGCCTGAAGCTTCACCAGAATGAGCGAGCTTTAAGCCTTTGGTAGAGAGTTGGCAAGGCTCGAGCCAGCAAGCTTAAAGCCTCGCTAGATTGGGCGAGCTTGCAGCCTTGAGTGGCGAGCTTGCAGCAAGGCTAGAGCAGCAAGCTACGAGCTTCACTAGATCGACGAGCTTGTGGCCTTTGGCAACAATCTCAAATCTCATCAAATCGGCGGGCTCGCAACCTTCGTTGACGGCTCAAGCTCCTCCCTCGTAAGCCAATCGGGGATGAAGCGCCAGAGGAAGCAAAAGGGATGGCACAAGGAAGCAGAGAAGCAAAGGAAGCAGAGAAGCAAAGGAGAAGAAGAACGAAAAGAGAAAAAGAAAGAAAAAAAGAAGGAAAAGAAAAAACAGAAGATAAAAGTAAATAAATAATTAAAATAATTAAAAATTTAAAGTTTCTTAAAATTAAAAAAAAAAAATTCAAATTAAAACATTCCTTTTTTTTTTTTGTATGAGACAAAGTGTGAAATCATATTCTAATGAAATCCAAATAGAAGAAAATTTTGATTATCCATTACCAAACAAAGGAAAAGCAAATTGTATTCATGGAAAACCTTTATTATTTAGTTTTCGTGAAACAAATACACCTTGGGTTTAGTTGAATAAATATATGTTTTCTAAGGTTGTGTATAATCTCACTTGTTTTCGCACGCAAACTTGTCCCCAATTCCATCACTAATTCTAATATGATTTTGTTCACAATTATCTTTAAAGCACATGTTGAGTAAGTCATACACAATGATGCATTTTGAAGATTAAAAAAAAAAGGTGTTTTTGCATGTTTATTTTTCTAGAGATGCTCAAACATCTATTGCACATTTTCACCCAATTTTCGGAATTTTGGAAATCGTATAATACTAGGGAAATTTTCCAAAAAATCTTAAGCCAATTGCATTTTTGTTAATTTAGTCATAAACTTCTCAATTTTACCAATTAAATTCTAAACAATTTTCTCTTCTTACTAATTGAGTCCATTTAGCTAATTTTGATTGGAAATTATTGACATGAACAGCCAGCACTAATGTGGCATTTTTTAATACTATTTTGAATTTTATATGTTGTCACTTTTTTTTACTTTTTTACTTTTTTTTTGGGGGCTTTTGGATCTATGGTCAGCGCCCTAGATCCAAACCCCCCTCCAAAAGCAAAAAAAGTAAAAAATTTAAAAAATCCAAAAATTTATTTAAAAAGTGTCACATCGGCGCTTCGTCGTTCACATTAGTATTTGCCAGCCAAAATTGGTTAGATTGACTCAATTGACAAAAACTAAAAAAGTTTAGGACTGAATTATTAAAATTGAAATGTTTATGACTAAATTAGCAAAAGTACAATAGATTTTTGACTTTTTGGACAATTTTCCTTATAATGCTGCAACTTGCACATCAATGGTATGATTCACTCCATCTATCTAATGTTATTGATCAGATGGAATATTTCTACTTTTATTCTATAATTAAATGGTCAAATATTTCAACTTTCTCTATGAAAAGGAAATGCCACAATCGGACCAACATATTCATGCTTCTACTAATGATTAGTCAATGTTACGCTTAGTTGTTTAAACAAATGAGAAAAAAGGGCATTTCAAATAAGTTTGTCTAACCACTTGAGTTTATCCCAGTGGTCACCCTTCTAACATGAAAAAATGAGGTGAGGGGTTGGAATTCCCGCATTCTCAAGAGAGATTAGGGTGGAGACACTTTAGTTTCAAGTGTAAATTGGATGAAGACACTTTAGGTTTAACTGTGGGTTTTGACTCTCACGCAGGAGGCAGGATAAAAGTTTGAGACTGAGAATTAAAGTAGAAATAGAGTAAAATCGACCAAAAAAAGAAAAAAGTAAGTTTGCCCACACAGTCAAATTAATCTCCTTTCCTCACATAGCGACTGTTTGTCTGTCCTACGCATCTTCCTTGGAACTCACCGACCATCTTCATTAATGGACAGGAAATCAAGCACGTATATGATGGACGACATGTATTGGTGTACGCATTCCATCCACACCACTGGCTTTGCATCTCAACGTTCGACCACCGCCCGTGCCCCTTCACAGCCATCCAGGCCATCGCTTGCTCTCCGCCGCACGTCCTTGACGCTTAAGATCGTTGGCTACCACTTGGCCTTTGGTTTGATTCTCTCTCTCTCTCTCTCTCTCAGCCGTAATTTTCATTGCTAACAAGTATTGTTTGCTGAGGACTTGTATCGATTATTGTTGTAAATTCTGCTCCCAACATTTATCAGACCATCCTTCATTACTTCAGTCTTCTTTCGCTAGCACTTTTTGTTGTCCCATTCGCTAACTCTGTGTTTTCAATGTGGAAAAGAGACGTAATACAAAAGTCGGGCAGATGGGGAGAGCTAAAGGAGGCGTGGGATGGGTTGGGTTTGCTGTTCTAATGTTGGTTGCAAGCTTTGTCCAACGAGTGAGCTCACATGGCGAGCAGCCTTTGGCCAGGATCGCTATTCACGAGACTGTCTCTGCTCTTGATGGAAGAGTGAGCATCAAGGCCTCTCCTTCAATTCTCGGAGCAAGGGGCTTTGGTTCTTTCCTGACCAGTTTAAATTGTCTTCCAGGAAATTTACTAAAAGGCTTGTTAATTCACTTCGGTTCCTTATAATGCTTGAGAAGATTTTTTTGTAATCTGTTTTGAAGACATAGGTTAACCGAAATTGTGAAAAGTGAAAGCTATGGTCGAGGTGGACACAAGCTGCATTGACTGTTTCAGGGGCAAAATGCAGAGTGGGCAAAATGCAGAGTGGGTACTATTGAAGTAAAGCTCTCTGAACCCATTGAACGATGACCGGATTGGAGTATTTTCTCCAGCGAATTTCAGGTAATTAGATTGCTCTGCATTGCAGCATTCTCGATACAAGGCTTGTGATTTTCTTCTTCTTTTTTCTTTTTTTGGTTGACCATTAAGATGAGTTCTTGATGTTAAATTCCATTTCGCAACTTTGCGGTGCTTCCACCTGTTTGCCTGAAGATCAGGACGTTATTGTGCCTCGTATATGTTCAGCACCTATCAAGGTTCGTGTCACATTCCTTGCGATCAACTCTAGACTGTCTTCTGTGATTTGTTGCTTACCTATTGTTACTGCTCTCTTGCAGTATCAATATGCAAATTACTCAAGCCCTGCATATGTAAGTACGGGAAAAGGGTCCCTAAAGTTGCAGTTGATCAACCAGAGATCGGATTTTTCATCTGCACTTTTTTTTCTGGTGGTATATTGAAAGTAAGTGCTCTAATTTTTCCGCATACCAAGTCCATAACCGGTTTTGAATAAATCAGCTACTCAAATTGAAGCAAGATGTACGAGCAATCAAGTTCAGATGATATTTGATGTACATTAATGGATGTCTGTTGAATTCTGAAGTTGATCTCAAATGCCAAAACTGCATTATAAAGACTAATGCCGTTTTTATTTCCATTCACTCTAGCTAGCGTTTTAATTAATATTTGGTTGCTGAAGTTTGCGTCATCTCAGGGATCAACTCTGGCTACTTTTTCCTCGAATTTTCCTACTTTTTCACTTGTGTGTCTCATTTGTATCTTGTGTTGTTGGATACACCACAGCCAAAACTAGTTGCAGTATCAGATACAATTGCATTTGCAAATCCAAAGGCTCCAGTTTATCCTCGCCTAGCTCAAGGAAAAGAATGGAATTAAGTATGTCTATTACCTTTTTAACTTGAAAAGTTTAGCATATTTATATAGTTCTTTCAGATGTTGACAGTGTAATTTGAGTTTGCTAAAATGTGTTAGATTCTGCTTTTACGTTATGCAGCCTCTGCCTGCACTTGTTTTCCTGTTCTGCATAATTTAAAACAGAATCCTAATATCATATATGTATTGAAACGTGATATCAGATGACTGTAACATGGCAAGTGGATATGGAATAGCTGAAGCAGAGCCAATTGTTGAGTGGGCTTGTCAAGGCGGAGAAAAGATGCGTTCTCCAGCTGGAACTTTGGCTTTTGACCGTAGTAGCATGTGTGGTGAGTATACTCCATTGTGGACATTGTTGTTATGAATGAAATGTAATGCATAACAAGTCTCTGTGCTCGAAAGGCACAGTTTAATAAATGATTAGTTAGTTAAAATATATATATATAGGTATTAAGTGTGTTCTTTATTCAACCCAAAAGGCACAATTTAAAATGAGGGGAAAAGTCCTTTCCACTTTTTATTATTTCTAGAAAGGTTAAAAGTCGAGGTGTTGTTGGGATGAGTTCGGCCAATGTCCTTAAGATACCAAAGAAAGATGTATCATCTCTCTGACATGAGTGGTAAAACTAAACAGTGTCTATTATACTTTCTGATCTAAAAGAAATGAGATGGCAAATGATGTCTATTAGCTAATTTAAGCATTATTTTCTGTTTACTCATACTTAGAAGAGGACGTCTGTTGAATTTCATTCGTCAACATAAATAAATTTAAAAGGTGGTGTGCTATAACAATGACCGGTATGGCAAGTGCAAATCAGTTATTACCGTGAGACACAATTGAGTGGATTCTTAGCAAGCCATATGCAATGGACATATCATGCAATTATAAATAGATAGATGAAAGTAGGCTCCCACATTAGAGAAGAGGCCCTCCTGATCACTTCCCAGAATGTAGGAATTTTTATCCTGGTAAAAACACGTAAACAAATGGTTGATTTCACTGCATTACTGTCTAGTTTGACTTGGATGAAGTTGATAAGTCCATTTAACTGCTGTGCTTAGAACACTAAGTGGGCCTTTAACCCTTTAAGCACCAGTTTAGGGTGTATCCTGCTATGAGTTTAACTGAGAGTTTTCTAAAGGCCTCTCTGGGGTCCTCATCTTGATGATCCTAAAGTTTTGCTTCCAAACAAACATACAATCTATATAGGTAAAATTTTGACTCTATCCATTGTTCATGATCCTTAGTCGTTGAAGCGTAGTGATGGCTTCACAGACTCGATTGTTCCAGATTCCAGCAATGATTATCATTCATTGATCTTAGTAGTCATTAGCTTTTGCGCCCGCGTGCAGGGCTTGGGGATGTCGCAACAATCTTCAAGAAGGTATTGGGAAAGGAGACTCGAGGGGAA
This sequence comes from Eucalyptus viminalis, assembly GCA_014182385.1. Lineage (NCBI taxonomy): Eukaryota > Viridiplantae > Streptophyta > Magnoliopsida > Myrtales > Myrtaceae > Eucalyptus > Eucalyptus viminalis. The sequence continues at coordinate 36,722,087 of CM024532.1, forward strand.
AATCTTGAATTTGAGTGTGATATTTGATCCCATGAAACTGATCTTACCTTCTGAAAATTCAAGGAAATCAGGCTGCATATTGCGGCCAATACCAACAAGACGACAAGAGCTGTTTTTCCTTAAATGCATTCTGATATGAAAGCCCAATAACTGCACGCACTATATATTTTTTATATGTATACATGAAAAAAGAAAAAAGAAATTAGTTATCTAATTATTTTATTTATAGAAGGAATTCATATAAGTATATAATAGGGAAAACAGTTTCCTTAAACAAAGATAAACAGGCTCTAGTCCATTGCTGGGTGTAAAATCGAAGTCCTAAATTTATGTGGGGAACTTTTATTTATAGAAGGAATCCATCTAGGCGTACATTTGGGTTCCTACCAATATAATGGGTTTAGAATTATTATTTTTTTTGACACTTTTTCTTGAGATTTTCTTATGATTGTGGATCCTGTTACTTTAGGTGGTTAAGTGTTAAGTGCTTGATTTGGACACGATAGATTTTATATTTAAAGTATAGTGCTTCATCCATAATAACTTAAAAGCCACTCCATCATGATAACCCATATTTGATACACATAAACAAGGAGATTTATGTATAATCTTGAGTTTAGTTGAGCTGAAATTTTCAAATACCTCCTGGGAAAAGATGTAGGTTTTGTTAAAAAGTGCTCCAAGGTTCTTATTACATGAATGAATGAATTGCAAAGCTCAAATTTCTATGATATGTGATCAGGGTTTGGAAAGTGGAATATAATTATTTTTTTGTAGGTGTATGATCCTATAAGGGCCTAACCTTTTCTTCTTTGTATAATCAAGAACTTAAGTTTTAACTTTATTCAACTAAGTACCTCAACTTTCAAAATTAGGCTAATGTTAGGCTTCTGGTAAATTGAAGCGCATGTTACTTAACTTTTACTGAGATGGACTTACTAATTAGGTCAAGCTGATGATGTGGAAGGTCATGTCATTCAATTTTTCCTACTCAACACATAGAAATTTCTTTCGTATTTTGTTTTCGTTCCTTCGTTTCTTCTTTTTGTGATGGTGAGCCAGTGTGGTTGGTGGTGGTAAGGCCCGATTTGTTCACATCAGCAGGACTAAGTACTACTGACAGTGGTAACATCGACTTAGGTAATGGCGACTACTGGCGTTGGCGGTTTTTGGGTCCGTAATGGTAGCAAAGTGTACGAGAGCAGTAGTGGCCGCTGCAGGAGATGGGGGGTAGGGTGGCTGGGAGAGTTTTCAACAAAAAATCAACGAAAAAAACTATATTGTTAATGAGTTCCCTTAGGGTACTTGCTAATGATACTTAATATGAAATGTTTTGTTTTTGGAAACATCATTTATGCGAGACACAAAATAACAAGTACACAAACTACAAGCTTTGCTTAATGAGCTGCTTACCAAAGGCATTTTCTAACAAAATAAGAGATTTAGATTTAGACACAGAGAGAGAGAGCACGTTGGATGCCGTTGCGCACTTTTGAAGATCACCTAATAGCGTTAATATCAAGATCAAATACTAATCAGGTGCAATTCTATTAAATATGTTCAACCATTGAAGACTCATGTCATTATTAGAGATGACTAAAAATGGACAAATGTTCTTAAAAGATACAGTTTGAGTTAGATTTCTCGCACCACGAAGTGCACAGAACTTATGTCGAAGCCACTTATTACTCGAAATTGACTTGTGTGTTACCTAACCTGTGAGGTTAGCAGGCATTTCATCACGAGAATTAACACAAAGTTTTGTCTTTGAGAAACTGAAGATAACGGGCTACACTTATATCATATATGCCCACAGCTGCTTCACCAACTTTTCTACGAATATTCTATCAATCTTTTTTCTTGCCGACGCCTCTTTTTTCCAGGCCATTCTTTCAGGCCTTCTAAGCTTTCCACTCGATATTAAACTTTACCTTCTATTCACGGCATTGAAACCGTTAAGTCTACTGTTGTAAATAGTTTGTTATCTATCATTACGTAGGGCATGCGCACTTGTGATCTAACGGAGCCCTCAGTGGGAGGACCCAATCATGGGACTTTACGTCGGCATGCTTAGCAAGAATAGACACAGAAACTTCCCGAGACCAAAGCCCTGCATGTTCACACCCTGATCTTCCCAATCTCACCTACCCCACGATCTAAAATCCCTTTAACTGAACAAAAGGAGGAACCGATGTGTCGTCCGATGAGAGGGAGAGTCACTGGTTTTTTGCACCATCATAAGTGGGAAGCATTGGATTCGAATGTCTCAAATCATAATTACCCTCTTGAAGGTACAAGCAAAGGTCACGAACCCTCCAAATTTCTTCCACGTAGGTTTACTCAACCACCCCACTATTCCAAAACCCATCACCTTTTTTCAGTTCCTCTTCCTTCTTCGTGGCCTGTGTTGTGTATTTATATTGAGTCATATTCCTGACTTCTCTCCACGCACCAACTTACTAGAGCAGAGTCCTAGAATAGAGAAAAATTGTCACCTGCAATCCTCACACACAAGAATGGCTCACAACTCTCGTGTTGCCATGGTTGTGCCCTGGTCCATCTTGATGGTTTTTGTGATTTTGAATGGCTTAGTTCAGGAAGTGAGCGCGGCTGGAGAGTGTGGGAGGACCCCAATCGGGTCGGCTGCCGCCAGCCTGAGTCCTTGCCTAGGGGCAGCTAAAAATGCTCGAGCTAAGGTCCCGCCCGCCTGCTGCGCCAAAGTCAACGCGCTCATCCGCACCTCTCCTCGGTGCCTCTGCGCCGTCCTGCTCTCTCCTCTAGCGAAGCAGGCGGGGATCATGCCGGCCACGGCTATCTCGATCCCAAAGAGGTGCAACATCAGGAACAGGCCCGCTGGAAAGAAATGCGGGAGTGAGTATAACTATCCTATGCCTAATCATCCACTAAGTAGCTACTTATAATTATTAAATATCATCCAAAATTAATTATTGTTTTGTCTTCTTCTTTTTTTCCTTCATTTATTAACTGCAGGATATACTGTCCCCTGAGTGACAAAGGCTGAGCCCGGCCCAATCAAGGGGGAGGATATTGATCGAAGTTATGGCTTGAGAAAGCTAGGGATTTACTAAATAAGCTTTGCTAATGTAAAAGGGCCACTCTTTGTTTGATTGGCCCAGGCCCATTATGGAATTATCTATGGTAATTAATAATTATGTATTTTTCCTATCCCTTAATAAAAATCGTTTCCTATGATATTTCATATATTGGTTCTTCATTAATAGCGAATTTACTCTTTCCTTTTTTGGCCAGGAATTAGCTCCTTTTAAATTTTCATCCTAATATAGTCCCTTTGTTGAGAAATTGACATGATTCTAACTGCCTGTCTAATCACTTAACTAATTATTAAACCATGAGATTTCCGAACTCCCGCCATTGTCATCTTTCTCCCACTCCTCATTAGAAGAAAACAGTGACAACTGAATGGCAATTTTCAACAAGAGATTTGCTCCCATAATCATATCCTGGGACAACCCGAATAGGAGGAGCCCGTTGGAAATTTTTCATAAAAATTCAATAATCTGAACTTCGAAATCCATAATCACCTTCTTCATACCTCATCGAGAGATTGATCTTCTTCTTCTTCCTCTTCTTCATCATTTTCTATGAAGCGGCCGAAGAAGAGCTTCTTCGGAGTGTTGAGGCAGTTAGAATTGATCGGAAAATGGGAATGAGGGAGGAGTGGAGACTAGATCGATCTTTGCCATTAGTTGAAGGTGAAGAACGAGTTATCCAGGAACTTGTGGTGGAGGTTTCCTAACATCACTGGCTCTAGATACTCCCGCCACCTCGCAAGCGTTCGCTACGCGACCGAGGCTTTCTTGCTCGTCATTGTCTGCTTCGTTCATGGCATTGTCTTTGTTGCGAATGGTCGTTTGTTTTGTCCCAAATTACCTCGGGTCGAATTAGGGCTTGAAGAAGAGAGAAATGGCTTGATTTGTCTAATGAGGTTTTAAATTTGGGGCAGATTTGTTGAATGATGTTGTATAGGACTATTTATGTTGACTCAAAGCGCTTGTGAGCATGTCGATTAGAAAAATAAATGATAAAATATTATCATATCAGATTTTTATAATATCTCAAATCGGTAATGATACTTAAATGATATATATTAACAAAGTAGTACTAAAATAATCTGATGAAATTTTTTAGTACAGTACTAAAGTGACATGGTATCGATATTATGACACTTTTATTTATTTTTTTCTTTTTTACTAGTGAAGCTAGGGCGGCTCCTGCTGCCTTTCTCTGGAACCTGTGCTGTGCGCATCCTTTTTTGTTTCTCGTTTTGCCATTTTTTACTCTATCTTTGGTTTTATTTCTTTTTTACCCAAACGTATCACCTTTTTTCAGTTCCCTTCCTTCTTCATGGCTCGTGTTGTGTATATTTATTGAGTCATGTTCCTGATTTCTCTCCACACACCCAACTTCCAAGAGCAAAGTCCTAGAATAGAGTAATTGTCACCTGCAATCTCCAAATGGAAGAAATGGCTCACAATTCACATGTTGACATGTCCGTGCCCTTGTCCATCTTGATGGTATTGGTGATTTCTCAAATGGCTTCGTTTGGGAAGCAAGCGCACCTGAAGAGTGCGGGTGGACCCCCATCCGGTCGGCCGCCGCCAGCCTGAGCACTTGGCCGGGGTTAGCTAGAGGCGTCCGGGCTAAGGTCCCGCCTGCGTCCTGCGCCAAAGTCAGTGTGCTCATCCACATCGCTCCCCACTGGCCGTCCTGCTCTCTCCTCTAGGGAAGCAGGCCAGGACCATGCAGGTCACGGTTATCTCGATCCTAAAGAGGTGCAACGTTAGAAACAGGCCCACGTGAGAAGCAAATGCTGAGCCCGGCCTAAGATAGGAGGATGCTAACTGAAGCAATGGCTTGAGAAAGCTAGGGATTTTGCCAAAGACACTTTGCTAATGTAAAAGGGTCATTCTCTGCTTAATTGGCCCAGGCCCATTAATTAATTATGTATTTTGGTAGAGCTGCACCACTGGAGCAGTTTTCTCATTTTATCACCCCTTAATAAAAATAGTTTCCCATGATAATTGCGTTGCTCGGTTCCCCCTCCATAGCAAATTCGTTCTCTCCTTTTTTTGGCCAAGGATGTCCTCATTTTAGTTTTCATCCACTTATAGTGAAAAACCAACATGCATCCAACCCCCTATCTACTCACCACGAAAAAAATAATGATTTGAAAAATATTTTTTTCTCAAAATAAACACTTATATTTCTTATAAAATTTTCATCATCCACAAAAATATATAGATATAAATTATTCTTGATAATGAAATAATTTTTATTAATTAATTATTTCAATTGATACAAACGATTTTTTTTAGGAAAATATTTTTCAAATCGTTAATTTTTCGCGAAATAAATAGAGCATTAATTAGCTACCTAAACGTAAGATTTCCTAAATCTCATTAAACATTTCCAATTTTGTGCGTGGCAAATTTTAAAGGATTTTAAAGAAAATATTCTATGTTGTGCATATATTGGTGGTGTACACTGTACTTGAGAACGAAACATAAATTTTACTTGTATGGAATTAGTACTAATAAGAGAGCACGCACGCATGTGTACAAGACCCAGCGACAGGAGCTGGTTGACCCCCGCAAGGGCCGATAGACACACCACTCGGCTGCATGCCATCGCCGGCTCAAGGCAAGGGCGCTCAACGGCAAAGGTGGGACGGCCTTGCCGCCTTTCTCTGAAAATTCTGCTATATGATCCTCTTTTGTTTTTTCGGTTTCACGTTCGTTCTGTCCTCTTTTTTCCCCTGTTTTTTTTTTTTTTTTTTTTCAGGTTTTAATGATGTGGGTAATGGCGCGTAAAGCCACAGCAGCAAATGTGAGTCACATGCATGGCTGGTTAGGGTTGTCATGTCAAAATGCCAATCGGACCAACTTGATTTCAAGGATTAAATAGATTTCACTGAAAGAGCACAAGGACCAATTTGGCCACAATCAAAATGCAAAAGCCAAATTGAGCATTAGATAAGAGTATAAGAATAGTTTCTAAACTTGTCCTCAAATTACACTGATAGAATTTAATACTAGTAAAAGAGCAAGCGCGTGTATATAGTTGGTAAGCTGTGCAAATAAATGATGGTAAATTATTTGAACGATTGGAATTTGAAAATAATTAAACGATGGTTAATTATGGCTCAAGAAAAGTTGGTTATTTCCTATCAGAACTAGTAAATTTAACATCTTGCTAACCTTAAGAAATAACTTTGTAAAGTATTGGAAGGTTGGTAATTGCAAACAATCAGATGACATTCGTAATATGATTTAAACAAGAGTTGGTAATTTCCTAGAAGAGTTAACATATTTACTAGTTCGTATGCTCTTGCTAACATCGTTTTTAGTTACAATCAAACAAATGTTGGTAATTAACTTAAATAATAATTAGTAAAGTTAAAATTAGTTGGTAACTTAACCCGCAAAACTTGATATATCATCCAAATCAAATCAAGACTGGTAGTTTTGGATAAGATTTAGTAATTTTGAAGCGCCAATAACTTTTACAACAAAAATAAACAATAAAATATTGAAGCAATCACTAATTTTGAAACAATTTAATAAATGTTGATAAGTGGACTCAAATAAGAATCGGTAATTTTCTATAAAAAAAATTGGTAACATTAACACATTGGTAAATGATGTAAATAATGTTAATAAATTATTAAAATAAGTAATTTAAGACAATCTAGTAACTGTTGGTACTTTCGTAAAAGTGTTGGTAATTTACTAATGTGTTATCAACTGAATAAGTTGCCGATCAATGAGGGAGATGAAGACAGAACAGAGAGATCTGAAGACAAGACATCAAGTGCAGAGCTGCGTCCTTCAAACCGAGGGAACGGCACCACCGACGAAGACAAATCGGAGAACCAACCAGCTGAGCCGCGCCTTCGAATGAGAGGCGAGCGAGGACAGGGGCTCCATGAGAGGGACGCCGAAGAAGGAAGAAGTGCTGAAACCATATCCCGAAACACTTGCTGCGGTGCTGGTTGGAAGACCCACGAAAATCCCAAATCTGAAACCCACGAACTCCAAACACCTCAGCCATGGATTCCACCACAAAAAGGAGTCTTGAAGATCAATCTGGATGGAACGTACGAATCTGGGAGGTTGGGGAACTCCATTGCTTGTGTGTGCAGAGATTCGGGAGGCAGACTACTTGAAGGAATCGCTAAAGGGATCAGAGCTTCCTCTCCACTTATGGCCGAAACCCTAGCTTTATGGGAAGCCATTGACTTTTTTTACCCCAAAAGACACGAATCCATTATCTTTGAGTCAGACAGTTCAACACTTGTCCAAGCCATGAATAGTTCGGATCAGTTCAGTTGGGAAATTCAACATATTATCAACAAATGCAAGGAAAAGCTACGGGCCTTCACACATTTCCATATAGCCCATTGTTATAGAGAGGCTAACATGGTTGCAGATTGGGTTGCTAAAGCCCATAAAAAAAATCACCTATCTTGGAATTGGGTCTCATCCCCTCCCCAAACTTTATTAGACTTATTATGTAATGATGCCCTTTTTCCGGGCCTCTCTTATTTATGTCATGAATGAAATCGATGCATTTCAGACCAAAAAAAAAAAAAGTTGCCGATCAAAATTTAATTGCTAATGTGTTTGGTAGTTGTCATGCTTTTCACATGTTACCAGCATGAAACATTGTTCCAATTTTTACCCTACCAGAATGATAGACTCATCCGATTTTGGCTCACATAATCAGGCTCATTTCACATATGACATATACATTTTCTTGGACAAAAGCAAGAGTTTTTTTATTATTATTTAATAACCACAGAGAGAGAGAGAGAGAGAGAGAAACGTTGGAGAATAATGAGCACAACATCTTTGTTACTTGAAACTTCAATAGCAATCTTCCATCACGAAGAAAGGAACTATTAGCTCCATAGCAGTTGTAGTGGAGCACTAATTGGATAATCAATTTGTACTTTTATGTAGGGTGTTACCTGTGACTCATAAGTGCAAAGACAAATGCTAGAAACGATTAGCAAAATCTACCAACAAAATAAGTGAGTATGAGAAAAAGCAGATATGAATCATATGAGAGAGATTTTACTTACTAAATAACCTCTTATTTGTGTAGCTAAGATTGAAAAGCTATCTCACAACAAAGCATCGTAATCATCCTTGATATAGATAATGTTTCGATTATCCTTCCCACCGCACGGTCTGAGTTTATAAGGCCGAATGAATCGATTCCCATGAGTCCATGTTCAAAAATCTTATTAGAATGGGCGTGTCCAGAGTGGGCCGTGCGAACTATTTGAATATGAAAATTTCGTGTGCATCTGGACCAAAGGCCACTTTCCTTTATCCTTTTTTGCTAATTTGTTCTTTTGTTCGTTACTCATTATTCATTACGAATTAATCTTAGTAAATTATTAAAGCAATTGTTTTATTGTAATAAATGTTGAAAAGTGGACTCGAAATAAAAGTTGGTAATTTTCCATTTGTGACAATATGCTAACAGTTGGTATTTTTGTAAATGTGTCAGTAACTTATCTACATGTTATTGCTAAATAAGTTATTAGTTAAATTTTTGTTGCTAATGCGTTTCAATAGTTATCGATGCTTTTCACATGTTACTAGCATGAAACATTGTTCCGATCTTAACTCTCCGGAATTGTAGACTTGTCCACTTTCGGCTTATAATTATGTCATTTTACACTAAAACATGTACTTATTAATAGAACAAAAAGCAAGATAATTTTTTTTAACCAATTAGAAAGAAAGAGGGAAATGTTGGAGAACGAGGAGCATAAACTTCTTTATTACTTCTTAAAGCTTCAATATCAATCTTCCTCAATGAAAAAGAGACAGTTGCATTGACCCATGTCTTCAAAATTGGATAAGTTAATATGTAATTTCATATAAGGTGTCATTTACGATGGGAAAAGCACCAAAAAAGCTCTAAATTTATTGAATTGGTAAAAATTTAGTCATAAACCTTTCAATTGAACTAATTTAATCCTAAACATTTTCACATTAGTACTAATTTAGTTCATTCGGCCAATTTTGGTTGGTCAGCACTGACATGGATACCGGCTGGTGTCGGTTCTCAAATGCTAACATGGCAAATTTTTTAAATTTTTAAATTTTTTTTAAATTTTTTTCTTTTTCTTTTTCATTTTCTTTTTTCTCTTCTTCCTCCTTGGACTTTCCCCACTATGGCCGATGAGGCTGGGTGAGGGCCTTGAAGCCCTCACTGGCTACTAGCAAGGTGGTAGCTAGGTGAGGCTAGCCTCTACTGCAGCCTTAGGCGAGGGTGCTGTAGCCCTAGGTGAGGTTCGTGACCGTTGCTTGCTACTGGCCCTCGCCCAGTGGCCGGCGAGCCTTGCGAAGCCTCACCAACCATTGCAGGGAAAGTCCAAGGAGGAAGAAAGAAAAAAAGAATAAAAAGAATAAAACAAAAAATAAAAATAAAAATAAAAAATTAATAAAAAATTCGAAAAAAAAATTATTTAAAAAATTGCCAAGTCAGCGTTGGCCGAACGATTGGCGTTCACGTCAGCGTTGACTAGCCAAAATTGATCAAATGAACTAAATTGGTATAAATATGAAAATATTTAGAACTGAATTGATACTAATGTAATAGGTTTATGACTTTTTTGGTATTTTTACCCACCTATGACTAGGAATGTCAAAAAAGGCTGGCCTAACTTGATTTGAAAATTAAAGGCATTTTGGGGTTTGGCCTTAGAATTTTTTGGGTAAGGGTCTAAATACATGGGCATGTATTCAATTCCTTCCATTTTCGAACAATTATCATGGTTGTTCATATCAGGCGATTGAATTTTGTTCTTCGAGTTGTCTATTCGGATATCGTGTTTGCCAAGTTTGCTTGCCAAGTTTGCATGGCATGTTGTTAGGTTCAGCTGAGTTTACCCCGGCATGGAAGGAAAGGCCGAAAATGAAGCCCTGCCTTGTTGGGATTTCGTCTTTGAATCTGAGGAAGTTTTTTAGACTTTGGAATCTCTCTGTTTAATCTGCATGAAGCGGGCAATTGTGCTTAGAATAGGGTTTTAGCTGTTGATGGGTTCCCTATAAATTGCTCTGTTTCGTGCTACTTTTATTATTTCCACATGCAATATGTTGGAAGATACGCAGAAGTTTGGAAAGATTTGATTAGATCAAATCATAGGGATTTTATTGAATCAATTAAAATCAGATCTAATATGTACATTGTATGTTTTCCTTTTTCTTCTACACATACTTTGCAATATAATGTAACTCTGTACATTGAATGAATTTAGAGAAATACACAGAAATTCCTACACTTCTTCCTCTCGATTTACCTTTCCCTTCATATTTTGACATGGTATCAAAGCTCCAAAGTCTCTGACATTGCTTCCGCTCCATCTCTGTTGATTGCCTAGAGGAACCCTATCCTGCAAAAGGGTTGCCGAGAGGAATCAAAAAAAAAAAATTTGAAGGGAAATTTTGTCAAACATGAGCCAACCAGATAACCTTACCCCCACTCCAGATGAAGCAATATCGACGACCCCACAGACTTCCAGTGCTATTTCCGTGGCCGAACAACAATTCGGTCAGATCCAAAATCAACATGCGTATTGGTAAAATGCGTCGGCTCAGTTTAATTTGGGTCAGCCATTTTCGGCATATCCCTACCAATGGATGCCATATCCATGGATCCCGGGGATGAATCCAGTCACATCATCGCTGGGTCTTTAGAGTAATGTGCCGAGCGACAGAGGTCTACTAGCCAACATTAGGGCAGACTCGACCATCGGCCCAGAGCAAATGGGCGGATTAAATCATTTTGGAATGGGATCTTAGGGGCAATTTGGTGTGGGACCTCAGGGACAATCCACTAACTCTTACCAGGGAATACCACCTGGTTTTCTTCCTTTTCCTTTCGCGACCGCCATGGGTCGACCAGAGCTCGGCGACGCGCTTTATGTCTCCACTTCCAACGGACCAGAGTTGCGGCTCTTCAGCCACCCTTTCACGGGTCCAAAGAATTACTCAACTTGGGCGTGGGAATTTCGGCGAGCCCTAATCACAAAAGACAAAGAAGGGTTCATCGACGGGATCGTTCCGATCCTTACCGACGAGAAAATGGGAAAACAGTGGAGAAAATGCAACCAATTGATCAGAACATGGATTGGCAACTGCATCAACCCAGAAATCGCAGCTGGGTTACCACCCACAGAAGATTAAAAAATAATTTGGGATAGCATCCGAGAAATGTACGGCAAATTGGATCAAGCAAAAAAAATTTCGCTCCACCAAGCGCTCAGCGAACTGAAGTAAGGAAACACATCGGTGACGGCGTGCTTCAATAGGCTTTCAGCACTCTGGAACAAGTTGGAAGCCGCTGAAAAAAAACTGAAAGGGTTCGAATCAACCCTCTAGCAGTATACGGTTATGAAAGATAGGGAGAAAGCGACTCGTTTCTTACTCATTTTGAACGATTCGTATCTCACATTCCAATCGCAGATCCTGGTGATGGAACCAGCACCAACCCTCGGCCGTATCTTCCAGCTTGCAATGCAAGAGGAGAATCAAAGGCTTGCTTCGTTCGACAGCAAGATCTCCGAAACCCTAGCGCTGGCGGCAAGGGTGGAGAAGGAGAAAACCCTAGAATGAAAGGGGCAAGAGAACATAGAGCAGCTAGGGTTCGCGAAGAACCGAGGGCAGCTAGGGTTCGCGAATCAAAAGGCATATAAATGGGGCATCTCTAATGGATCAGATCGGATGTCGCGATCCGACGGCTCCAGAGGCACGCGAGCTTTGGCTGATTTGGACGGTGGAGATGCGTCCATTTCAAGAGGATCTAACGGTCCTTAAAATCCTAAAGGATATGGGCCAAATTTGAATAATAAAGGCAAATTATTTTGCGATTTTTGCAAGTGGCCCCACCACACAATCAACACCTACTGGAAATTACATGGCGGGCTTGGAGAAAAAGAAAAAAAAGGGGAAAGAAATATCTGCATCAGCCTATCAAATTTCAAGATCGATGAATTCTACCAATTAGCCTATTACACATGGGGAATATCAACAACTTATGCAAGCCTTGCAAAAATTGGATGTCCAGAAAAGGGGGAGCAGCTTTACAGGTATTTCTTACTGCCTAGCAAGCACTATTTCTAGAAATACCTGGATTATAGACTCAGGAGCCAGTGATCATATAGCATGTGATAGAAGATTATTTTATGCTATTAATGAAGAGTTAGAAAATCCTGTCACTGTGCAATTACCCAATGAAAATGCTACCTATGTCGCTACAACAGGAACAGTCGAACTTAATTCCCATATTGTCCTTACCAATGTCCTTTATATTCTAGATTTCCAATTTAATCTCATTTCAGTGTCTAGAGCCTGTAAGGAAAACTCTTGTTGAGTTCTTTTCAACACTGATACCTGTCTATTTCATGCCCTTTCGATTGGGACACTAATAATGGGTTGGGGTAGTCTCTCTGAAGGATTGTTTTTCTGGAAAAGCTTGCCTGCAAATTTTAACTTTTTTTGTAATAAGAAATCATTGTGTAACTCAACTTCCAATGATAGAAATTTCCTTTTGCACTCCAGATTGAGTCATAGCTCTCATTTTTCTTACCCTCAATGTCGAATTTGCCCGCTTGCAAAGCAATCACGCAATCCTTTCCCTTTAAGTCAAAGTCATTCAAGAAATATTCTTTCCTTACTGCATATTGATGTCTGGGGACCCTACCATACAGTAAATCATGATGGATCTCGGTTTTTCCTTACCATTGTGGATGATCATTCCAGAGCCACCTGGATTTTTCTCATGCAGTCTAAAAGTCAAGTTGTGTCCAACTTAAAAACCTTTCTTTCCTTATCCAAAACCTAGTTTGGGAAACCTGTGCAAAAAATAAGGACAGACAATGGGAAGGAATTTTTTAATCATGAATGTGCGGATCTCCCTTCCTCACAAGGGATTTTACATGAGAGCTCCTGTATTTATACACCGCAACAAAATGCAGTGGTGGAAAGGAAGCACCGTCTTCTCTTGGAGGTTGCTAGAGCTTTAAAGTTTCAAGCTTATATTCCAGATACTTTTTGGGGGGATTGCATATTGATTGCTGCTTATTTAATAAATCGAATGCTGACCAAAGTTCTAGATGGACAATCTCAATTCCATATACTCTTTGGAAAGAAGCCTGACTTGAGCCACTTGAGAGTTTTTGGCTGTCTGTGCTATGCTGCAATTGTCGGGTCCAAAGATAAGATGGGTCCACGTGCTCGCCACTACATCTTCATGGGATATTCTACCTTACAAAAGGGATATTGGATTTTTGATCCACATACAGGAGAATTTTCTGTCAGCAGGGATATTATATTCCAAGAAACTATTTTTCCTTTTGCCCACCAGAACAAAAGTGGCACTGAACCAGGGCATTCTCCAACCTATTCTGCTGAAGATAGATCTGTAGGTTCCGGATATATATTTCTTCCTCCGTTAAGAGATACACAAGGTGTTTCCAATTCCACTATTAGCACAACACCTTTAGAGGAAGTCCAAGATGAAAGATTGAATGATGATGAGATCCCTTCAGATCTGCCTACTTCAGACTCGCTTCCAGTGGAAATTCCAGACAATACTACGTCTTCAGAAGATGATTGACCCAGACGTTCTGGACGTGCTACTCGACCACCTACCTGGACTAAAGACTATATATGTGGAGTCAGGAATTCACTAGGTATTCCTTTTCCAATCTCATCTTATGTTTCCTTCAATTGTTTGTCCCCAATGCATCGATGTTGCATTGCTCGTATTTCTGAAGAACAAGAACCATCCAACTTCCATGAGGCAAGCACTGATCCACGATGGCAAACAGCAATGGAGGCAAAATTGAAGGCCCTCATGGATAACCATACATGGGATCTTGTTCCCTTACCTCCACATCGTAAAGCAATTGGATGTAAATGGGTCTACAAGATCAAATATCGAGCAGATGGGTCGATTGAACGATACAAGGCACGATTGGTGGCTAAAGGCTTCACACAGAAGGAGGGTTTCGATTATCACGAGACTTTTTCCCCCATGGCTAAGGATGTCACAGTTCGATCTTTTCTCTCTGTAACAGCTTCTCAACTCCATGGTGATTTAGACGAGGAGATATATATGGAAATACCTCAAGGTTTATGGAGACAGGGGGAGAATAAAGTATGTCGTTTCCGCAAATCCTTGTACGGACTCAAGCAAGCATCTAGACAATGGTATGCGAAATTTGCTGAATCACTAACAGCTGCTGGTTTTCAACAATCCAGATTTGATTATGCTGTTTTCACATGGACTCAAGGTACGTCATCTATCTACTTGATGATATATGTAGATGACATACTCATTCTGGGGAATGATGAAATCGCTATCAAAGGCTTTAAAGAATATCTGCATTCTACTTTTCATATTAAAGATCTGGGATCGCCGAAGTATTTCATTGGGATTGAAATTGCTCGGTCTAGCCAAGGAATCTCTCTCAGTTAGAGAAAATTTGCATTGGAGATCATTTTAGAAGCATGATTATTTGGGTGTAAGCCAGCTGTGGTACCGATTGAGCAAAATGTCAAACTAACAACCGCTAATTATAATGCTGAAGTATCTCAGGAGGCAGATCCTATTCTCAAGGATCCCTTGGGCTATTAGAAGCTTGTCAGGAAGCTCATATATTTAATGATGACCAGACCAGACATAAGTTATGCTGTGCAAACACTAAGTCAGTTCATGCATAAGCCAAAACAGTCTCATATGAATGCCGCGCTGAAGGTTGTGAGGTACTTGAAGAAATGTCTTGGTCTTGGGATTCTTCTCTCTAGGAAGTGTGACATGAAAATGACTGCATATTGCGACGCAGACTATGCAACTTGTCCTTTGAGCAGAAGATCGATAACTGGTTTTTGTATCAAATTGGAGGATTCTTTACTTTCCTAGAGAACGAAGAAACAACCAACTGTCTTGTTGTCTTCGACAGAGGCAGAATATCGAGCCATGGCGAAAACCACATGTGAAATAGTGTAGTTGAGAGGGTTACTTCATGATCTTGGAGTACAGGTCAAGGGACCAACAAGATTGTTCTGCGACAATAATGCAGCCCTCAAACTTGCATCCAATCCTATTGTGCATGAGAGAACAAAGCACATTGAATTAGATTGTCATTTCACCCGAGAGAAAATCCAGGAAGGGATGATTGAGACACAAGGGATTGGAACACAAGAACAACCGGCGGATGTCTTCACCAAACCTCTGTGTCAAAGACAGCATGCGTATCTCTTGAGCAAGCTAGGCGTCTTGGACATCGACAAGCCACCAACTTGAGGGGGAGTGTTGGAAGATATGCAGAAGTTTGGAAAGATTTGATTAGATCAAATCATAGGGATTTTATTGAATCAATTAAAATCAGATCTAATATGTACATTGTATCTTTTCCTTTTTCTTCTACACATACTTTGCAATATAATGTAACTCTATACATTGAATGATTCAGAGAAATACATAAAAATTCCTACACTTGTTCCTCTCGATTTACCTTTCCCTTCATACTTTGACACAATACCAGAATGTTAAATTCTCGTCTATGTTCATTTGCTAGTCTTTCTCCGTATAGAGGTGTGCTACTTCATTTGCTTGACTTGCCTAATGCTTCTTAGTTCGGAGCTTTTGGGGTTTGCTTGATAGCTTTGAGTGGGGTTTCTGAGAGGTAGATTGAACATGGCAATTTAGATGCATGGTCTTGAATCGAATATCAAGGAGAATGCAGAATGTTTCTGGTCTTTTAGGTTGATTTTCTTTCAATCACTCTTTCAGAGATTGTTGGTATTTTAATTAAATTTTGCCCAATCTAAAGCTACTTTTAAACTGCATTACTACAATTTTTGATTATTTGATGCCCATTATTGGGCACGTTGATAGCTCAATCTGCTATTTGACCTGCCTTACTCTTTTCCTTGACTTTGACTTGACACTCTCTCGATTTATTAGCTTGTTGCTGTCTGTGATTTTTTTTTCCAGAACAAGAAGGAAAGGAAGAAGGTGAGGGAGGTCGGGATTCTGAAGAAGCACCCTGAAACATTGAAGGAGCAGATTAAGAAGTTGCAGATGATGATAAGTGTTGAAATTGTTGATTTTCTTCTATCTAAGTTGGATTTCGTATTTTGAAGGTATTGAGTAGGTTGTCCTTGGTTGCGGCATCAACATATCAGTTAGTTGCAGCTACAAGTGTGTGGTCCAAGCCGAAACAAAGGAGATCACCGCTAAGGTATGCAGAACTTGGGAGCTAACCTTACACCATGTTGAGAAAACTCCTATTTGGTTTTGAAGTTGACAAAACTTTCATTCTCTTATTCTTATTCTTATTCTTATTCTTGTTCTGAGGAATATTGGACTTCTGTGTTATATTATGAACTGTTGTCAAAGTCTATTTTACATCAGAAGTATTTCCTACTCTGACGAAGATCCAGACTGAACCAAGTCTAAAATGAAGACACAATC
Organism: Eucalyptus viminalis; assembly: GCA_014182385.1. Taxonomy (NCBI): domain Eukaryota; kingdom Viridiplantae; phylum Streptophyta; class Magnoliopsida; order Myrtales; family Myrtaceae; genus Eucalyptus; species Eucalyptus viminalis. Next base: position 36,738,629 of record CM024532.1, read on the forward strand.
AGACTCGGGTCTATTGATCTTCCAACTAGGATTTAGTATGATCAAGACATGTTTGTCTTTTTTGGCGGAGAATCTCACTTATTTTTTTCTAAATATATTGATGAAATCAATCACGGATTGATGAAATCAATTTCGAAGATAAGTTCCTTTTTAGGAAGCATCTACTCATAAAAACCTAGATTCTAATTGTATGGGCGACTAGGATCATCGGATTTTCACCTCAATCTTCAAACAACTACAAGATTTCCTTAACTGATTCTGTCCAATGGATTGATTGAAAGAAATTCCTCTAGAAATTGCCAACGGTTTAAAAGGCATGGAGGAGTATTTAAGGAGGTCATTCGGTTCATTTGAGAGTGAGTGTGAGAATTAAAATTCCAAAGTCTGAAGTTACCAAATCACTTGTTCTTCATCAATTGCACTTACAACTGTACTCAAAGAGAGAAAAACACAAAGGAGTGACTTAGTGAGAGAGAAAGAAACTCTTCACTGAGTGATCGTACTCAAATCTCTGTAATTCTCTTTTGATTTTATAGTGGAATCCAGCCAGAAGGCTGTCAACGTGGGAGAGTAAACGTAAGCTTGATCTAAACCGAACCACTATAAATTATTTGTTCAATTTTCTCTTTCCTTAACTCCTTTAATTTGGTTGTTGTGATATTTTATGTGTCCTGCTAATTTCAAAATATCTTATTTGAGTTTGAATTGAACTTAGAAGTATAATGTTAATCATACTTTGTTTGAGAAAATAACTTTAATTGCTTTTATTGGCCAAATTTGTCTTTACACCTATTCACCTCCCTCTAGGTAGTAATACTAGTACTTTCAATTGGTATTAGAGTCACAGTGCTTATTTTATTGAAGTGTTTTTACTTCTAAGCTAAAGATTTTCTATGGTTAGTATCTTAGCTCCAAGATTGGTTTAAGGACGGAGTAACACCAGACCACCTTATTTCGATGGAAAAGAGTACAATGTGTGGAAAAACAAAATGAAGGCATTCCTAAGATCTAGAGATTCTCTAGGCAGCATCAGCTTCAGAAAAAGGAAAATAAGTGATAGAAAAAGATGCTAAAGAATCTATTCAAGCTGAAGTTACCAAGAGACAGGCTCTTGATACTAAAACTATTTATTCTTTATACCGTGCATTGTCTCCTACTGAATATAAAAGAATCTCTTTATGTGAAACAATAAAAGAAGTTTGGGACAGGCTTCACATCACCTATGAAGGGACTAACCATATGAAGGAGACACAGATAAACATTCTACTTAGACAATATGAGTCTTTTAGAATGAAACCTGGAGAGTCTATTGGTGACATGTTCAGCCACTTCATAGAAATTGTAAATGGCTTAGCCTATCAAGGTCAACAAATTTCAGGACTAATGAAGGTCAACAAATTACTATGTGGACTTTCAAATGATTGGAATCATGTGAAGACTTTAATTAAAGAGACTCAAAGGATCATGCCTCTTTCTGTTGATGAACTGATAGGAACGCTTCAATCGTACGAAGTGGAGCAGATCAATAATGAGAAGATCCAAAAGGTAAGAAATCAATTGCAATAAAGTATGATGTTGATTCTGGTGACACAGATACAGACGATGACATGGATGACGAGGAATTGGCCCTGATGATAAAAAAATTTAGAAAACTGAATAGGAAAGGAAGAAGGCTGAATTGGAAGAAGCAGACAAGCAAAGTTTCCAGAAAAGACTAATGGAATATGTTGAAACAAAGAAATATGTAATATGCTTTGACTGCAAGAAAAATGGACACATCAAGCCTAACCGTCCCTTGCTGAAAAAAGAAGAAAGGAAGTACAAGAAAACTCTCAAAGTAGAAACCTGGAGGGACATTAAATGTGAGGAAAGCAAAGAGGAATTTGCAATAACTATTTGATGGCTCACTCAGAATCAAACTCAGATTCAGAATTAGACATAGATTCAAATTCTGACAAGGAAATCAAGGTAAGTCACTCAGAAATTCCTGTTAAGGTTTTCTAAGTATATAGATGAACTTTGCCTCAATCTCAAATCTTCTCTTAAAAGGATTTTCAAACTGAAAAAGGAAAATTCTAAGCTTAGGCAACAGGATGATTTTTGAAAAGAAAAGTTTGAAAACCTAAAAAATGATTTTGATAGTTTGAAAGAAAATGCCGACTCTCTCTCTCTCTCTCTCAAGGGAAAACGTCAATTTCAAAAAGGAAATTTAAGATATTTTAAAAAGGTTTTCCAAATGATTAGAAAATTTAAAGAAAATTCTTTCAGGTCAAATACCCCATTTTAATAAATCTTGTTTGGGAATGAATAACGAAATGACTTCTCTAATTGATTTTCCCAAAGTGAAAGAAAGACTCAAACAAAGACCTCCAAAATCTTTTTACAAAAATATTTTTCATTTTTTATTTGTAAAATTTGTTAGTCGGAGTACTCTCAAATGTTCTAGTTGTAATAGCTTAGAACATTTCGAGAATGAATGTCCTAAAGTTTGGAGACCTATTAAGAAGAATTGGGCAAAGGTTGTTTTTAACACTAACTCTCCTAGACCCAAGAAAATTTGAGTACCAAAGAAAGCTTGAGATCTCCTTCTGACTGCAGGTCATTATCAGAAGAAAAAACAAATGATACTTGGATAGTGGTTGTTCTAGGCATATGACAAGAGACTCGAGCAGTTTCGTAAAGCTTGAAAGATAAAAAGGAGAAAATGTCTCTTTTGGTGGGAACAGCAAATGAAAGATTATTGGATTTGGAATAATGAATATTGGAATAATCATCAACAACATTTCACTGGTAAAAGGCTTAAATTATAATCTTCTGAGCAGAAGTTAGCTAAGTGATACAGGTTTTAGAATCAATTTTCAAGAAGATATTTGCTCTAGAGTCAGTCGAAATCTGTCACAATCCTTTACTGGGAGAAGGTATGGCAACATTTATCTTCTGGACATAAGTCCAGAGAGATCTCAGTGCCTCTTTTCTATTCAAGATGAAGTAAATCTTTAGCATCGTAAGCTTGGACATGTGTATATGAAACATATTGTCAAACTTTCTTATAAGAAGCTTGTTCGAGGTCTTCCCAAAATGGCTTATAAAAGTCTGAATTGTGTACTTTGTGTATTTTGGGAAAACAAGTCAGAAGTTCCTTTAACCAATAAATCAAGTTTCTACCAATCGTGTTTTGCAGCTTCTTCATATGAATCTTTTTGGACCAACAAGAACTCAAAGTATTGGTGGAAAGAAATATTGTCTAGTAATTGTGGATGATTATTCAAGATTCACTTGGGTCTTCTTCTTAGTAAGTAAGTCTGAAACTTTTACTTACTTTTCAAAGTTTGCCAAGAAAGTTCAGAATGAGAAATGTTATGTTATCTCAAGCATAAAGACTAATCATGGATGAGAATTTGAAAATCAAGACTTTGCAAAATTTTGTGATGAGTCTGGTCTTCAACATATTTTCTCCTCTCCATATACTCCAAAAAAAAAAAAAAAACGGAGTTGTGAAAAAGAACAATAGATCATTATAGGAGATGGCCAGAACTCTACTAATAGAAAGTAAAATCTCTTCTCGTGATTGGGTAGAAGCAATTTCAACTGCCTATTATATAATTAATAAGGTATTTTTAAGGCCAATCTTAGAGAAGACTCCCTATGAAGTATATAAAGGGAAGAAGCCAAACATATCCTACTTTTAGGTATTTGGCTGTAAATGTTTCATTCTAAAGAATGCAAATGATCGAGCTGGAAAATTTGAAGAAACATCAGATGAAGGAATATTTCTTGGGTACTCTACATCAAGTAAAGCTTATAGAGTTTTCAACAAGAATACTCAATCTGTTGAAGAATCTATGAATGTCATATTTCAGGAAAGTATTCAAATTCAACTAGATCAGACTCAACTTGAAAAGTTTGAACCGGTTTCAAACCTAATAAAGTCTAATTCCCCAGGAGAACGTCAATCTTCTAAAGATCAAGGTCAAGCAGAACAGGAGTCAGAAGATTGGAAGGAAACAGATGATCAGCAGATTTCAACAGAACACGATAAACTGAATAGCAACTGAAAGCACAAATCAAGTCATCCCAAAGAAGTCATTATTGGCAATATAGAAGAAGGAATCCACACCAGATCCAAGGCAAAAGAAAATTCTAGTGCAATAGCACTTATTTCAGAAATATAATCGAAAGGAGTAGAAGAAGCACTGTTTGATGAAAGTTGGATAGAAGCTATGTAGGAAGAAATTAAACAATTCAGTATCAACAACGTCTAGGAGCTGGTTCCTAAACCAAAAGGTAAATCAGTGATTGGAATGAAGTGGGTTTTTAGGAACAAGATGGATGAAAAAGGAAAAGTACCCAAAAACAAAGCAAGGCTTGTTGCAAAAGGATACACAATGGAGGAAGGAATAAACTATGATGAGACTTATGCACCTATAGCCAAGTTATAAACAATTAGACTACTACTTGCATATAGGTGTTTTCATAATTTTAGGTTATTCTAGATGGGCATCAAGAGTGTTTTCCTTAATGGTTTTATACAATAAGAAGTCTATGTGGAACAACCCCCGGGATTTGAAGATCCCAGAAAACCTGATTTGGTCTACAGAATGAAGAAGGCGTTATATGGTCTGAAACAGACACCTCAAGCTTGGTATGAGAGGCTGAGTAAATTTTGATAAATAATGGTTTTGAGAAAGGGAAGGTTTACACAACCTTGTTTATCAAACGAAAATTTGTAGATGATATAATCTTTAGATCCACTAATGAAAATTTGTGCAAGAAGTTTTCAAAGTCTATGTAGGAAGAATTTGAAATGAGTATGATGGGAGAGTTAACTTTCTTTCTGGGTTTACAAGTCAAAAAATTGAAGAAAGGAACATTCATTCATCAAGAAAAATATGCTAGAGATGTTATCAAGAAATTTGGAATGGAAAACCGCAAGAAAACAGAGACTCCCATGTCAAGTTCTTCAAAGCTTGACAAAGATGAAGGTGAAAAGAAAGTCAACCAAAAGCAATACATAAGCATAATTGGTTCTCTTCTTTATCTAACTACTTCTAGACCAAATATTTTATTCAGTGTGTGTATTTATGCTAAATTTCAATCTGATCCCAAAGAGTCACACCTTATTGATGTTAAACGTATTAGAGAAATCCCTTATGATGTTTTGAAAATGACAAAATAAATCAAAGGCTACTAACGTGTTTAATGATTGACTGATAGACTATGCAAATGATAGAACCTAGTAAATGATATTATCAAAGTCTATACTTGGAAGAACCAAAAGATAGACTCTATGCTAAAGCTGAACTTATTTAGACTGTGTCCAGACCTTAAGGCTAAATATGTTTAGAAGTAGAATATGTTCATACTCACGTCTAGGTTGTAAAGTCTACTTCAGACAAACCGAGACACAAGTTCAGAACATAACAGATTCAGAACAAAGCATGTTTAGAATGAGACAACCTAATAGAACATAACACAAGCCCAAAATATATAACGGCTAATGATCTGGTTTGGATGTCACATCAAGATAGATTTGATTGAATCAATCTAATTGATTGACACTTGAAAACAAAAAAATTCTATACAACGAAACTCTACTTATGGAAACCAAGATTCTGTTTGTATGGGTGATCAAATTCAATTTAGGATTCTACTTCTATTACTCAACGGCTACTAAACCTTCTAGATATAGATGTGTCCAATGGGTATAGATTGGAAGACAATCCTCTAGATACTATCTAACGGCTAGTTTGGAAGTGGAGGAGTATATAAGGAGATCAAGGACTGATGAGCAAGTAAGAGACGGAGCGTAGAATTTATAATTCCAAAGTGTGAGCAACCTTTGATCATACACTTGTCTTCGCGAGCTTAAACATTTGTGATTGTGAGAGAAATACCAAAAGAGTGACTTAGTAAGATAGTGTGATCTACCACTAAATATTTTCACTCAAAGTTATAATCTCTTATTGATCGCATAGAGGACTCTAGCTAGAACTTTGTTAGCGTGGAAGAGTGGACGCAGGCTTGATCTAAGCCAAACCACTGTTAATTCCATGTGCAACATTCTCTTTCCTTAACTCTTCTTATTTAAGACTGCTGCATACCTACAAGTTATTTCAGAAGTCTGTTCCATCGCATAACATATTCTAAATATCTACCAGAAGTCTGGTGGCTCGCTTATCAAACTATAATCCTTATTCAGACTTTGATCACAACTTATTTTATTCCGCATTTATTTGTCAAAATTTCTTTTGAACACCTATTCACCCCACTCTAAGTGTTCGTCCTAGCACTTTCAATTGGTATCAGAATAATGTAATTATGGAGATGAAGGTAGCAAAAGAATCTAGCAAGTTTGATCTGCAAATGAGATGAATGTATTACATGATATTTTTGCAAGGATTTTTATCTGTTATACAAGAATTTGTAGGTAGCAAAAGAATCTAGATCGATCTAAAAATTATGGAGATTCTATACTATTTCTAGAGGCTCAAAGATTCTCTTAATTGTGCAAAGTTTTCATAAATATTGTCATGATGAGAGGAGGAGAATGTGAATCCAAAAGAAAGGAAAACAATCGTGATCACCTCAAGAAGGCAATAAATTGGGGGGGGAGCATTGATCAATTATGGAAAAATCTTTTTGTATTGATCATGATATTGATTATTATGGAAGGAAGGAAAATGTAAATGCGACAGAACTTGTTAAGTTCTAAAATATCCGATTAGTGCATCTTTTATTACCTTTTCTCATTAACAAATCTCTTATTTAACTTATTGTTTTATTATGACAAAAAGGGTAAGTGAATTTTATAATGCATCCGTGATTTTTATTGGATATTTACTGATATATATATATATATGATCGCAGTGAGCTTTATTACATATCTTTGATATTCGATTTACATTATAAAAGCTAATTATTATTTTTTTTTGAAATTGTGTTTTGCAAGATATTTGTTATCATTTTATATTCTCTACGTATACTATTTTTATTGTTATCGCTTTTTGATTATGACAAAAATGGGGAGAATATATAAATATGCATATGTGTTGATTGGTTGATATTATTTATTGCATAATATTGAGCTGCAATTATTTTTCTATATATTGTTATGCTCAATCTATTTGCTATCTTTTGTTATATTTTGATTTGAATTACATTATTCTTTAAGATTGCCTTGAATTTTAAAGATGTGATTACACATCTGCATATTTAGAGATTGTTTTGTTATCATAAAAAATGGGGAGATTGTTACGGAAATCCCTTATGATATTTTGAAGATGAGAAAATAAATCAAAGGCTACTAACGTGTTTAATGGTTGAGTGATAGATTATGCAAATGATGGAACGTTGTAAATGATATTATCAAAGTCGATACTTGGAAGAATCGGAAGATAGACTCTATGCTGAAGCTGAACTTATTCAAACTGTGTCCAGATCCTAAGGCTAAAAATGTTCGAAAGCAGAGTATGTTCAAACTCACGTCTAGGTTGTAAAGTCTATTTTAGACTGAACGAGACACAAGTCCAAAACGTGACAAGGTCAAGAACGAGACACAAGTTCAGAATGTAACAAATTCAGAACGAAGCATGTTCAGAATGAGACAACCTGATAGAATGTAACACAAGCCCAAAACATATAACGGCTAGTGATCTAATTTGGATTTCGCATCAAGATAAATTTGATTGAATCAATCTAATTGATTGACAATTAGATTTTGAAGACAAGAACTTTCTATATGAAGAAACTCTACTTATGGAAATCAAGATTCTATTTGTATGGGCGATCAGAATGAATTTGGGATTCTACTTCTATCACTCAATGGCTACTAAATTTTCTAGATACAGATCTGTCCAATAGGTATAGATTGGAAGACGATCCTCTAGATATTGTTCAACGGATAGTTTGGAAGTGGAGGAGTATATAAGGAGATCAAGAACCGATAAGCAAATAAGGGACGAAGCGTAGAATTTATAATTCCAAAGTGTGAGCGACCTTCGATCATACACTTGTCTTCATGAGCTTAAACGTTTGTGATCGTGAGAGAAATACCAAAAGAGTGACTTAGTGAGATAGTGTGATCTACCACTAAATGTTTTCACTCAAAGTTGTAATCTCTTGTTGATCGCATAGTGGAATCCAGCTAGAAGGCTATTAGCGTGGGAGAGTGGACGTAGGCTTGATCTAAGCCGAACCACTATTAATTCATGTGCAACATTCTCTTTCCTTAACTCTTCTTATTTAAGTCTGCTGCATACTTACAAGTTATTTCAGAAGTCTATTCCATCGCATAACAAATACTAAATATCTACTAGAAGTCTGGTGGCTCGCTTATCAAACTATGATCCATATTCAGACTTTGATCGCAATTTATTTTATTCCGCATTTATTTGTCAAAATTTTTTTTGAGCACCTATTCACCCCCTCTAAGTGTTCGTACTAGCACTTTCAATTGGTATCAGAATAATGTAATTATGGAGATGAAGGTAGCAAAAGAATCTAGCAAGTTTGATCCGCAAATGAGATGAATGCATTACATGATATTTTTGCAAGGATTGTTATCTATTATACAAGAATTTGCAGGTAGCAAAAGAATCTTCCATATGGATTATGGAAAGATTGATCTGAAAATTATGGAGATTCCATACTATTTCTAGAGGCTCAAAGATTCTCTTCTTTGTGCAAAGTTTTCAAAAATATTGTCATGATGAGAGGGGGAGAACGTGAATCCAAAAGAAAGGAAAACAATCGTGATCACCTCAAAAAGGCAATAAATTGAAGGGGGAGCATTGATCAATTATGGAAGGAAGGAAAAGGTAAATGTGACGGAACTTGTTAAGTTCTAAAATATCCGATTAGTGCATCTTTTAATACCTTTTGTCATTAACACATCTCTTATTTAACTTATTGTTTTATTATGACAAAAAGGGTAAGTGAATTTTATAATGCATCCGTGATTTTTATTGGATATTTACTGATATATATGATCGGAGTGAGCTTTATTACATATCTTTGATATCCAATTTACATTATAAAAGCTAATTATTATTTTTTTTGAAATTGTGTTTTGCAAGATATTTGTTATCATTTTATATTCTCTACGTGATACTATTTATATTGTTATCGCTTTTTGATTATGACAAAAATGGGGAGAAGATATAAATATGCATATGTATTGATTGGTTGATATTATTTATTGCATAATATTGAGCTGCAATTATTTTTCTATATATTGTTATGCTCAATCTATTTGCTATCTTTTGTTATATTTTGATTTGAATTACATTAGTCTTTAAGATTGCCTTGATTTTTAAAAATGTGATTACACATCTGCATATTTAGAGATTGTTTTGTTATCATAAAAAATGGGGAGATTATTAGGGAAATCCCTTTTGATGTTTTGAAGATGAGAAAATAAATCAAAGGATACTAACGCGTTTAATGGTTGAGTGATAGATTATGCAAATGATGGAACGTTGTAAATGATATTATCAAAGTCTATACTTGGAAGAACCGGAAGATAGACTCTATGCTGAAGCTGAACTTATTCAGACTGTGTCTAGATCCTAAGGCTAAATATGTTGAGAAGCATAATATGTTCAAACTCACGTCCAGGTTGTAAAGTCTATTTTAGACAGAATGAGACACAAGTCCAGAACGTGACAAGGTCTAGAACGAGACAAAAGTTCATAACGTAACAAATTCAGAACGAAGCATGTTGAGAATGAGACAACCTGATAGAACGTAACACAAGCCCAAAACATATAACGGCTAGTGATCAGATTTGGATTTCGCATCAAGATAAATTTGATTGAATCAATCTAATTGATTGACAATTAGATTTTGAAGACAAGAACTTTCTATATGAAGAAACTCTACATATGGAAACCAAGATTCTATTTGTATGTGCGATTAGAATGAATTTGAGATTCTACTTCTATCACTTAGTGGCTACTAAATCTTCTAGATACAGATCTGTCCAATAGGTATAGATTGGAAGACGATCCTCTAGATACTGTTCAACGGATAGTTTGGAAGTGGAGGAGTATATAAGGAGATTAAGAACCGATAAGCAAATAAGAGACGGAGCGTAGAATTTATAATTCCAAAGTGTGAACAACCTTCGATCATACTCTTGTCTTCATGAGCTTAAACGTTTGTGATTGTGAGAGAAATACCAAAAGAGTGACTTAGTGAGATAGTGTGATCTACCACTAAATGTTTTCACTCAAAGTTGTAATCTCTTGTTGATCGCATAGTGGAATCTAGCTAGAAGGCTATTAGGGTGGGAGAGTGGACGTAGGCTTGATCTAAGCCGAACCATTATTAATTCCATGTGCAACATTCTCTTTCCTTAACTCTTCTTATTTAAGTTTGCTGCATACTTACAGGTTATTCAGAAGTTTATTCCATCACATAACAGATTCTAAATATCTACCAGAAGTCTGGTGGCTCGCTTATCAAATTATGATCCATATTCAGACTTTGATCGCAATTTATTTTATTCCGCATTTATTTGTCAAAATTTTGTTTGAGCACCTATTCACCCCACTCTAAGTGTTCGTACTAGCACTTTCAATTGGTATCAGAATAATGTAATTATGGAGATGAAGGTAGCAAAAGAATCTAGCAAGTTTGATTCGCAAATGAGATGAATGCATTACATGATATTTTTGCAAGGATTGTTATCTATTATACAAGAATTTGCAAGTAGCAAAAGAATCTTCCATATGGATTTTGGAAAGATTGATCTGAAAATTATGGAGATTCCATACTATTTCTAGAGGCTAAAAGATTCTCTTCATTGTGCATCAAAAATATTGTCATGATGAGAGGGGGAGAACGTGAATCCAAAAGAAAGGAAAACAATCGTGATCACCTCAAAAAGGCAATAAATTGAGGGGGGGAGGGGAGCATTGATCAATTATGGAAAAATCTTTTTGAATTGATCATGATTTTAAATATTATGGAAGGAAGGAAAAGGTAAATGTGACAGAACTTGTTAAGTTCTAAAATATCCAGTTAGTGCATCTTTTATTACCTTTTGTCATTAACAAATCTCTTATTTGACTTATTGTTTTATTATGACAAAAAGGGTAAGTGAATTTTATAATGCATCCGTGATGTTATTGGTTATTTACTAATATATATGATCGGAGTGAGCTTTATTGCATATTTTTGATATGCAATTTACTTTATAGAAGCTAATTATTATTATTATTATTATTGAAATTGTGTTTTGCAAGATATTTGTTATCATTTTATATTCTCTACGTGATACTATTTCTATTGTTATTGCTTTTTGAGTATGACAAAAACAGGGAGAAGATATAAATATGCATATGTGTTGATTGGTTGATATTATTTATTGCATAGTATTCAGCTGCGATTATTTTTCTATATATTATTATTCTCAATCTATTTGCTATCTTTTGTTATATTTTGATTTGAATTACATTATTCTTTAAGATTGCCTTGATTTTTAAAAATGTGATAACACATTTGCATATTTAGAGATTGTTTTGTTATGATAAAAAATGGGGAGATTGTTAGGGAAATCCCTTATGATCTTTTGAAGATGAGAAAATAAATCAAAGGCTACTAACGTGTTTAATGGTTGAGTGATTGATTATGCAAATGATGGAACGTTGTAAATGATATTATCAAAGTCTATACTTGGAAGAACCAGAAGATAGACTCTATGCTGAAGCTGAACTTATTCAAACTGTGTCCAGACCCTAAGGCTAAATATGTTCAGAAGCAGAGTATGTTCAAACTCACGTCCAGGTTGTAAAGTCTATTTTAGACAGAACGAGACACAAGTCCAGAAGGTGACAAGGTCTAGAAGGAGACACAAGTTCAGAAGGTAACAAATTCATAACGAAGCATGTTGAGAATGAGACAACCTGATAGAACGTAACACAAGCCCAAAACATATAATGGCTAGTGATTTAATTTGGATTTCGCATCAAGATAAATTTGATTGAATCAATCTAATTGATTGACAATTAGATTTTGAAGACAAGAACTTTCTATATGAAGAAACACTACTTATGGAAATCAAGATTCCATTTGTATGGGTGATCAGAATGAATTTGGGATTCTACTTCTATCACTCAACGGCTACTAAATCTTCTAGATACAGATCTGTCCAATAGGTATAGATTGGAAGACGATCATCTAGATATTGTTCAACGGATAGTTTGGAAGTGGAGGAGTATATAAGGAGATCAAGAACCGATAAGAAAATAAGGGATGGAGCGTAGAATTTATAATTCCAATGTGTGAGCGACCTTCGATCATACACTTGTTTTCATGAGCTTAAACGTTTGTGATCGTGAGAGAAATACCAAAAGAGTGACTTAGTGAGATAGTGTGATCTACCACTAAATGTTTTCACTCAAAGTTGTAATCTCTTGTTAATCTCTTGTTGATCGCGTGGGAGAGTGGACGTAGGCTTGATCTAAGCCGAACCACTGTTAATTCCATGTGCAACATTCTCTTTCCTTAACTCTTCTTATTTAAGTCTACCGCATACTTACAGGTTATTTCAGAAGTCTATTCCATCGCATAACATATTCTAAATATTTACTAGAAGTTTGGTGGCTCGCTTATCAAACTATGATCCTTATTCAGACTTTGATCGCAACTTATTTTATTTCGCATTTATTTGTCAAAATTTCTTTTGAGCACCTATTCACCCCACTCTAATTGTTTGTACTAGCACTTTCAGTTGGTATATCAGAATAATGTAATTATGGAGATGAAGGTTGCAAAAGAATCTAGCAAGTTTGATCCGCAAATAAGATGAATGTATTACATGATATTTTTGATAGGATTGTTATCTGTTATACAAGAATTTGCAGGTAGCAAAAGAATCTTCCATATGGATTTTGGAAAGATCGATCTGAAAATTATGGAGATTCTATACTATTTCTAGAGGCTCAAAGATTCTCTTCTTTGTGCAAAGTTTTCAAAAATATTGTCATGATGAGAGGGGAGAACGTGAATCCAAAAGAAAGGAAAATAATCGTGATCACCTCAAAAGGCAATAAATTGAAGGGGGGGGAGCATTGATCAATTATGGAAAAATCTTTTTGAATTGATCATGATCTTGATTATTATGAAAGGAAGGAAAAGGTAAATGTGACAGAACTTGTTAATTTCTAAAATATCCGGTTAGTGCATCTTTTATTACCTTTTGTCATTAACAAATCTCTTATTTAACTTATTGTTTTATTATGAGAAAAAGGGTAAGTGAATTTTATAATGCATCCGTGATTTTTATTGATTTACTGATATATATATATATATATGATCGAAGTGAGCTTTATTATATATCTTTGATATTTGATTTACTTTATAAAAGATAATTATTATTTTTTTTTGAAATTGTGTTTTGCAAGATATTTGTTATCATTTTATATTCTCTACATGATACTATTTCTATTGTTATCGCTTGTTGATTATGACAAAAATGTGGAGAAGATATAAATATGCATATGTGTTGATTGGTTGATATTATTTATTGCATAATATTGAGCTGCAATTATTTTTCTATATATTGTTATGCTCAATCTATTTTCTATCTTTTGTTATATTTTGATTTGAATTACATTATTCTTTAAGATTGCCTTGATTTTTAAAAATGTGATTACACATCTGCATCTTTAGAGATTGTTTTGTAATCATAAAAAATGGGGAGATTGTTAGGGAAATCCCTTTTGATGTTTTGAAGATGAGAAAATAAATCAAAGGATACTAACGCGTTTAATGGTTGAGTGATAGATTATGCTAATGATGGAACGTTGTAAATGATATTATCAAAGTCTATACTTGGAAGAACCGGAAGATAGACTCTATGCTGAAGCTGAACTTATTCAGACTGTGTCCAAATCTTAAGGTTAAATATGTTCAGAAGTAGAGTATGTTCAAACTCATGTCCAGGTTGTAAAGTCTATTTTAGACAGAATGAGACACAAGTCCAGAACGTGACAAGGTCAAGAACGAGACACAAGTTCAGAACGTAACAAATTCAGAACGAAGCATGTTGAGAATGAGACAACCTGATAGAACGTAACACAAGCCCAAAACATATAACGGCTAGTGATCTAATTTGGATTTCGCATCAAGATAAATTTGATTGAATCAATCTAATTGATTGACAATTAGATTTTGAAGACAAGAACTTTCTATATGAAAAAACTCTACTTATGGAAACCAAAATTCTATTTGTATGGGCGATCATAATGAATTTGGGATTCTACTTCTATCACTCAACGGCTACTAAATCTTCTAGATACAGATCTTTCTAATAGGTATAGATTGGAAGACGATCCTCTAGATATTGTTCAACGGATAGTTTGGAAGTGGATGAGTATATAAGGAGATCAAGAACCGATAAGCAAATAAGGGACGGAGCGTAGAATTTATAATTCCAAAATGTGAGCAACATTCGATCATACACTTGTCCTCATGAGCTTAAACGTTTGTGATCGTGAGAGAAATACCAAAAGAGTGACTTAGTGAGATAGTGTGATCTACCACTAAATGTTTTCACTCAAAGTTGTAATCTCTTGTTGATCGCATAGTGGAATCCAACTAGAAGACTATTAGCGTGGGAGAGTGGACGTAGGCTTGATCTAAGCCGAACCACTATTAATTCCATGTGCAACATTCTCTTTCCTTAACTCTTCTTATTTAAGTCTACCGCATACTTACAGGTTATTTCAGAAGTCTATTCCATCGCATAACAGATTCTAAATATTTACCAGAAGTTTGGTGGCTCGCTTACCAAAACTATGATCCATATTCAGACTTTGATCACAACTTATTTTATTTCGCATTTATTTGTCAAAAATTCTTTTGAGCACCTATTCACCCCACTCTAAGTGTTCGTACTAGCACTTTCAATTGGTATATCAGAATAATGTAATTATGGAGATGAAGGTTGCAAAAGAATCTAGCAAGTTTGATCTGCAAATGAGATGAATGTATTACATGATATTTTTGATAGGATTTTTATCTGTTATACAAGAATTTGCAGGTAGCAAAAGAATCTTCCATATGGATTTTGGAAAGATCGATCTGAAAATTATGGAGATTCTATACTATTTCTAGAGGCTCAAAGATTCTCTTCTTTGTGCAAAGTTTTCAAACATATTGTCATGATGAGAGGGGGAGAACGTGAATCCAAAAGAAAGGAAAATAATTGTGATCACCTCAAAAGGCAATAAATTGGGGGGGGCATTGATCAATTATGGAAAAATCTTTTTGAATTGATCATGATCTTGATTATTATGGAAGGAAGGAAAAGGTAAATGTGACGGAACTTGTTTAGTTCTAAAATATCCGGTTAGTGCATCTTTTATTACCTTTTGTCATTAACAAATCTCTTATTTAACTTATTGTTTTATTATGACAAAAAGGGTAAGTGAATTTTATAATGCATCCGTGATTTTTATTGATTTACTTATATATATGATCGAAGTGAGCTTTATTACATATCTTTGATATTCGATTTACTTTATAAAAGCTAATTATTATTTTTTTTGAAATTGTGTTTTGCAAGATATTTGTTATCATTTTATATTCTCTACGTGATACTATTTCTATTGTTATCGCTGGTTGATTATGACAAAAATGGGGAGAAGATATAAATATGCATATGTGTTGATTGGTTGATATTATTTATTACATAATATTGAGCTGCAATTATTTTTCTATATATTGTTATGCTCAATCTATTTTCTATCTTTTGTTATATTTTGATTTGAATTACATTATTCTTTAAGATTGCCTTGATTTTTAAAAATGTGATTACGCATATGCATATTTAGAGATTGTTTTGTCATCATAAAAAATAGGGGAGATTTTTAGGGAAATCCCTTATGATGTTTTTAAGATGAGAAAATAAAT
The DNA here is from genome assembly GCA_014182385.1 of Eucalyptus viminalis. Taxonomy (NCBI): domain Eukaryota; kingdom Viridiplantae; phylum Streptophyta; class Magnoliopsida; order Myrtales; family Myrtaceae; genus Eucalyptus; species Eucalyptus viminalis. Next base: position 36,754,547 of record CM024532.1, read on the forward strand.
CAAAGGCTACTAACGTGTTTAATGGTTGAGTGATAGATTATGCAAATGATAGAACGTTGTAGATGATATTATCAAAATCTATACAGGGAAGAACTGGAAGATAGACTCTATGCTGAAGCTGAACTTATTCAGACTGTGTCCAGATCTTATTGCTAAGTATGGTCAGAGCAGAGTATGTTCAAACTCACGTCCAAGTTGTAAAGTCTATTTTGGACAGAACGAGACACAAGTCCAGAACGTGAGAAGGTCTACAACGAGACACAAGTTCAGAACGTAACAAATTCAGAACGAAGCATGTTGAGAATGAGACAACCTGATAGAACATAACACAAGCCCAAAACATATAACGGCTAGTGATTTAGTTTGGATTTCGCATCAAGATAAATTTGATTGAATCAATCTAATTGATTGACAATTAGATTTTGAAGACAAGAACTTTCTATACGAAGAAACTCTACTTATGGAAACCAAGATTCTATTTGTATGGACGATCAGAATGAATTTGGGATTCTACTTCTATCACTCAACGTCTACTAAATTTTCTAGATACAAATCTGTCCAATATGTATAGATTGGAGGACAATCCTCTAGATACTGTTGAACGGATAGTTTGGATGTGGAGGAGTATTTAAGGAGGTCAAGAGCCGATAGGCAAATAAAAGATGGAGCGTAGAATTTATAATTCCAAAGTGTGAGCGACCTTCGATCATACACTTGTCTTCATGAGCTTAAACGTTTGTGATTATGATAGAAATACCAAAAGAGTGACTTAGTGAGATAGTGTGATCTATGACTAAGTGTTTGCACTCAAAGTTGTCATCTCTTGTTGATCGCATAGTGGAATCCAGCCAGAAGGCTGTTAGCGGGAGAGAGTGGACGTATGCTTGATTTAAATTGAACCACTATAAATTTCCTGTGTAGTATTCTCTTTCATTAACTCTTCTTATTTAAGTCTGCTGCATACTTACAGGTTATTTCATAAGTCTGTTCCATCGCATAACAAATGCTGAACATCTACTAGAAGTCTGGTGGCTCGCTTATCAGACTCTAATCCTTATTCAGACTTTTATCACAACTTATTTTACCTTACCAAAAAAAAAAAAAAACTTATTTTATTTCATATTTATTTGTCAAGGTTTCTTTTGAACATCTATTCACCCCCTCTAGGTGTTCGTACTAGCACTTTCAAAACGTATTATAAAATATATTGCGACTTATCCAAAGCTAGGTTTATGGTATCCAAAAAGGTGACACTTTACTTTACTTGGTTACTCTGATGATGATTTGGCTAGTTGTAAAGTTGACAGGAAAATACTTCAGGGACATGTCAACTGCTAGAACAAATGTTAGTGTCTTGGTTTTCAAGAAAGCATAATATCATGGCTCTTTTAATAGCAGAAGCAAAGTATGTTGCTCTTGGAAGTTGCTGTTCACAAATTATGTGAATTAGACAGCAACTAAGAGATTTTGGAATAGAAGAATTATGCACTTAAATTAGATGTGACAATCCAAGTGCTATTAATCTTACCAGAAATCCAATTCTTCACTCAAGAGCAAAGCACATCGAAATTTGTCATCACTTCATTAGAGACCATGTTTAAAATGGCGAGATCAATGTTTCAGTTCATTGATTTGAATAATCAACTAGCAGATATTTTTACTAAACCTTTGGAGAAAGGCTTATTTGAGTCCATTCGTGAAAAGCTGAACATCACTCTTCCATCTAACTAAAGTCTATGTTTATGCGGACTCGACGGATCAACATAAAGTATTTGCATATGTTTGAAAATCCTCCAGACTCAAGTAGTTCTAATTTAAATTTTTGGCGCATAAGTTTCTTTCCAAAATGAACATGTATGTTTATTCTTAATTTATCGCTTGCCTTTTTTTATTTTTGGAAATTGTAATTCCCTTGCTGATTTTTCGAATTTATAATTGGCAATTATCTTTTTGAATTTTTTGAAAAGGTATTTTCCTTTATGACAGTTCAATTGCCTTATTTCAATTTCTTTAAATCTCTCAAAATCTTCCTTACGTTTGCAGTTGTTTTCAAACCCTAACTCTCAAACCCTCATCTCTCTTGAATCCTCTCTCAAACTCTCTGCATATTTCCTACTCAATCCTACACAAACATGTCGTCGAAGTCCTCCAAGTCTGCTTCAATGTCATTCCAAAGGAAATCCTCTCGCATTGCTAGTCGCAGGCCTCGGAATGTTCCTAAAAGACCAACACATTTTGATCTTACCGAAAAAGATTCACCTCGGAGTTCTCACTGTTCTACAGATGAAGAAGTTACTCAAGATGCAACCCCCATTTCAGTGAGAAGGCCTGAGGTACTTCTTAAACACTATAAATTTTTGAAGAAGGGAGGAAGCCCTATGGACTTCATAAGTAACTTTCTAAAAATAAAGTGGCTATGGGAATGAAACCCTATTTTTGCAAGCCATGGAATGGTTAGGATTAGTAGAACCTGAAACTGTAGAAAATGAGTTTTCGAACTTTCAATCTGATCCACATTTTGGGTCGGAAAATCAGCCAGAAAACAAAGATGATGATTAAAGGATCTTTAAGAATTTCCAACCCAAGATTGGAGGTGCAGCTGAAATCCCTGGAGAAAAGACGAAACTGTTTCGTTCAAAAGAGCATAAGAAAGTCTTGCTCAAATGCTTAATAGAGGAGTCATCAATCCTCGAATTGTGGATTTTGACTTCCTGAATTCCATCAAGGTTAACTTAAAGGGAAAGTTTGCCAAACTTCAGTTGGAGAAGTTTTGTGTAGAAACGTCGGAGGCACACCTTGAATTAACGACATACTTTTACTCTAATATGTCTGTTTTGGACCCCACTCATATTCAGTTTACTATGTGTGACAGAGTTTTTGATGTAGATGTGAATCTCTTGGCTAACTTGTTGGGCGTAGAAAGGAGTGGATTCCTGCCTATTAATGTGTCTAATGCGCAGGCCATAAGGTTTCTAGTACGTGATAGGATTCCTAGTGACAATATTACTTAGTCTAGAATGCCTACTTCGAATATCTTGCTACACAAGATAGTTATCAATTGCATCAGACCCAAGGCAGCCTCAAAAACTGATGTATCCGGATTTGAAGCAAAGATGATATGGGCGATCTACAATGGTGTCACTTTTTCACTCCCTCACACCATCATTATGCATATGTACAGAACAGTCATGAAAGAAAAAGGATAATTGCCGTACTCTGCATTGATAACCAAACTCTTCAGACACTTCCAGATACAACCACCATCTTAGCTTCGCTCCAGAACACTTGCTCCAATGCAAATTGGACTAAAGATGATCTCAAAAATGTGATTGAAAGATCTCTTTGGAGCACTGGATCGTTTAAAGAAAGAATCTGCTAGCAAAATCAAGCAAGGATCTGCTGCTGAGAAGAAACGCAAGGGAAAGAGTGTTTGTTTCGAAGTCACCAAAGAGGAAAAGATCTATCCTTCTATAGGATGAAGAGGAGGAATATGATGATTTGACAATCTCTGGCCTTGCGTAATCTTCAAGGTTTTGTTGAGTCAAAAGAAGATGAAGATGAAAGTGAGAAGGAATCAGAAGAAGAGAGTGATGCTAAAGATACTGAAGTGAAAGAAACTGACAACGATGACTCAGATGGAGATGCTGGTGTGAACCTAGAACATGATGAGACTGACAAGGAAGGAGAAGATACTAGAGAAGTTGATGCCCCATAAATTAAGGAGACTGCAACTGATAAGCAAACTCGTGTTGGAAAATAAAATGTTCAAGAGGAAGAAATTACCTCTCAGCCTAAAGGCACCAAAACAGGGGGAGTAGGTGAGAAAACTCCTATTGTTGAACCTACTGCTTGTGATGGCATTAGTCGATCCCCTCCAGATGCTGAAGATGTATTTGCATCTCATTTTCTTGAAGTCTCACCTGAAGGTCTAGAGAAAGGAACTACTATTCAGGGGGAGCAATAAACTACACACGTTCAAGTTTATGTTCCTTCACTTTTGGATACTCCACAAGTACAATACGATAAGGCTAGTACCCAAAAAGAACCGGAAGCCAACTATCCTCGGATAGTAAAACTCCTCTTGGAGATTAAGGCATAGCAATATGCTATGGAGTTTGAAATTTAAAAGTTACATGCTGCTCTTGGATCTACCTCAAAATTCCTTACTGGCAAGGTACAATCTCTTGACACTCAGGTTCAAACTTTGAATCAGTAGGTTTCACTGTGACATCCTGTTTTTCAGGTTTTGAATTCAATTGGATAAGTCGGGCCTTTCATCAACGTGGCTATAGTGTTTTTTCTCTGAGATAGCCACTCATGAGATAATTAGCATATTTGGTGAAGCCATTAAGGGATTTTAAATGCAATAGATTTGAGAGTTCGACCACGAATCGGTTTCTTGACCGTGCTCATCTTTAGAGGTCTTTATGACACAATTAAAAATCGAATTAAGATCAGAGATAGGTTGGTTCGACTGAGATGTGTGGCCAATCGTGGGTAACTCCACTAAATTGGAAAATTCTCATCAACCGACACTAGTTTGATTTTACTGTCGTTTTGGTACCATGTGTACGTATTTGAAACCTCGAGATTTTCACGATCACCGAGAGTCGCCAATGTGTCGAATGGGTTCATTGTGGTTCGAAGAAAATCGACCACGGATCAATTGCACAAATTTTTTTTCTAAAAGCTACCTAGTAGGCAAGGTCACACTAAAAGCACGTTTGATTGAAAATAACCGCGAATTTGAATTCGATTTCAGAAATTTGAAGTCATGTTGTGTCATGAGTCATTCTAAAAATGTCGACTCACCTTTTGAGGAAATTCTGGAGAATTCAGGATTTATTGGGAAATCGAGATGGACGATTTGGAAAATGCACGGAAATTCATATTGGCCGATTTGAAGAGACTTTTGACATCTGGTGTAAGTGAATCGGTGAATGGAAGTCGTTTGGGCTTTTTCTGATTTCGAATTGGACCTCAACCGAATTTATTTGTTCAGAAAACCAGATACCGAGAAAAAAATCAAATGGAAGTAGGTTTTGAAGAAAATTCGTGGGATTAAAGGACCGTCTTCAATTGAATTTCAAATGTGCAAGTTGGTGAAGAAATTGGTCCTAAAATGACCAATTGACGATGTTGTTTAAAGCCCATGCAAGAATATTTAATTCTTTTTTCACCCTTTGATTTTGGACTCTTCTCTTCACCCCCTCTCTATTTCTTTTTGGCGTGTGCCCCTCTGGCCGACGTTGCCCCCATTTCACCCGCACATTTATTCTCTCTCTCGGTTCATACCCCACCGACGTCCCTCTGCAGAATTCAACGTTGCCTTTTTCTGTTTGACCAAGCTTACTCTTATCCAATAAACAAATATCTCTCTCTCTCTCTCTTTCTTTTCTTTCCGCACGTTTCCCCCACATGGCCGACAGCCTCCCCTGCCCCCTTATCTTTTAATTTCTTTTTGTTCCCTTCTTCGGTTTTCCGCTAGAAGAAGCCAGCGACGTCGACATCTCCCCCTCCTGTCTTCTTCTGCTTTGCTTTGTGGATTTTCCTTCATTTCGGTCGAGGAAGCCGCACTCTCCTTCATCGCCGCTTGCTTCTCCACGTGAATTTTCTGCTCCACCGCCCTCTGTCCAAGGTTGACCGAGACAACTCCACCGAGATTTCTTGCTCCACTCCCCGTGTCCTTCTCTTGCTTGATCAATAACCGAAGCTGCCCATCTTCGACCGACCGAGCTGCCTCGTTCACGTCTTTCTTCAGCTTGGTCAGCCATCATCAGAGTCGATCGAAGCTGCCCCGCGTTTCCATCTCACACTGCCGGCTCGCGCTTCCCTTGCCCACCTTCGTCCATCTTCGACCGCACGCCAGTAAAGCCACGAATCCAGCAAATCTTGAAGACCCAGCTAGCTGCTCCCTTCGTCCACGTTGCCTCTCTCCTTCGCTCGTGAATTTCCTTGCCGAAGCAAGCTGTCAGCGAGCCCATTTCTCCATCAAGCCCAGCCCAGAAGCAGTCCATGAATTTGCAGCTCCTTCTTGGGTTCTTGTTCGGTCACAGCTTCTCCAATGCAAGCCCAACGTCTTCGGCCCATCCCCAGTCGCAAGTCCAGCCCATTCTCTGCAGCAGTCAGCTCGCAACTTCAGTCCATCGGGCCCTTGCTGTTTCTCTCACCAGGCCCAAGCTGCAGCCCACGCGAAATTCAGCCTGTGGAATCCATCAATTTTGGCCCAACAGCTGGGCCTGTTTTTAGCACGTTGAGTTCAGTGAAGCCCAGCGAAATTATGAAGCCCAAGCCCGCGAAGAAGGCCCTTTAGCAGCCAAGTCCAAGCCCAATAATTTTCTGTGGTTTTGCAAGGCTTTTGGGCCCGGCCTGAGTATTTGTCGCCGCCGACGAAAGTTCGGGTTTCAGCTATCGTCGCATCGCCATCACGGTGATCCGGTCTCCGCTTTCAATCAAGTGAGTAATCTCACTAATCCATGCTTAGTTTGCTAATTATGCTTAGGGGTTGATTAGATTTAATCAAGTGCAATTAGGTGGTTAGATTAGAGTAGATTAGTGATTATTAGACAATTGTAATGCGTATTAGACATTTTGATTGTGCATTTAGCAAGTAGACATAGTCTACTATTTATTGAATGTATCTCGGGATTTTTCCTGAGCCTTAGCAGGCTTCAATTAGGCAATACAAGCATAAATTGGATTTTTAGTAATTAATTATTTATTTATTTTCCGGAAATTCAACCGGCCCGGCCGGTGATCGGGATTTTATGCTGATGATTGTGGTGCGGTATGTTTATTTAATTGAGCTTCATATTGTGCTAAATTGGAATTATATTGTTTATTCATTTAATTTTTGAAATCAATTATTTAATTATTTATTTTCCGAAAATTCAACCGGGATGGCCAGTGACTAGAATTTCGTGCTGATTGTCATGGCGCGGTCCGTTTATTTAATTGAGCTTTAAATTGTATGGAATTGATTTAAATTGTGAATTTTAGGATATGTCCTTATTGAGTTGATTTGATTATTTGATTGAGAAATCGTTGGGCATTGGTTGTCGGTATCGAAAGTAAGTTGGTAATCACCTGAAAGAAAATACGTGGGCTTAGTGAATTGGAATATAACCTGGAGAATGCACGTGAGTTCGGTGGTTGAATATGTCATCTTGGCGAAAAGATCGCCTTAGAGAATGCACGTGGCTTGGAGACTTGGTATGTCCTCTTGGAGAATGCACGTGACTCGGTGACAGTGTATGGCATCGTAAAAAGGGCACGTGGGCCCAGTGAATTGATGCATCACTTTGGTGAGTTAGCACCTAAGAGAAGGCACGTGGGCCCGAGCATCATAAAAATGACACGTGGCTCGGTGATCTGATGTGTCACTTTGGCAAACTAGTGCCTTAGAGAATGCACGTGGGTCCAGCATTCGAGAATGGCATTTAAAAGGGCACGTGGCTCGGTGACTTGATGTACCACCTTGGCGAAGAGGTCGCCTTAGAGAATGTACATGGGCCCAAGGTTTGAGGCATGTGGCTCGGAGACTTGGGATGTTGTCCTAGAGAATGCACATGGCTTGACTTTTAGATATTTCACCGTAGGGAATGATTTAGGTGACATGTAATCGATTAGTTCGATTTGTTTAAGTAAGTGGATGCCCATTATGAATTGTATTGACTTGTAGGTGGAATCTGAGGCCAAGGTAAGTCCTCTGACCTGTGCGTGTTTAGGCAGCCTATAGTATAATGGTTTACTAATCGGGCCTTGGTGGGGTAGAACTTGCTGAGACGTAATCTCATCCCGGTTGTGGGACAACATTTCAGGCCCGTAGATGAGCCTGAGGAGGAGGAGGAGCCAGAAGATGACGATGAGCCAAGAAAAGATGAAGAGCTCGAAGGAAATGAGCTTAGTGAAGATGAGTCAAAAGAGGATCGGGATGATCCTAAATATGACCCAGATGAGGATTGAAATCCCATCTCTTTTGTGAACCCTATGTATATGTGTAGATAGAGTGAGACTTTGAAGTTTGTGAATAGTTTGTGAAGTACTTTGTCTAATGCCATGTATAAAGGTTTGGTTGTAGATTTCAATATGAAAAAAATTTGGCCTGCTTTTCTATCCCATTGTTTTATTGTCTGGGGATTTATAACTACTTCCGCATATGCTTAATAATGAAAGGGTTGGTGATACATAGTCTTGGGATATCGCATTCTAAAATCGACCAAGTAGAAGGATGTGTACGTGCCTGAGGATCGGGGCGTGACATTCACAGACTATGGCAAAAGTGGAGGTTGTTTATATCAGTGCCAAGATAAGCTTGAGAAGACCATGCAGTCTTTGGAGGATTTCCGACTTGTTCATGTTCCTAGACATCCCTGATCATTTTCAACTCAACCTCTTTTTACAACTCATTGACTTTATCTTTTTACCGCTGACAAAAAGGGGGAGAGTTTGTGCAGATTTAAATCTTTTGGCTTTTGGTAGATTGAATCTTTTGTGGTTTAGTTTGTGCATATTTAAATCTTTTGGCTTTTGGCAGATTGTATCTTTGTGGTTGTGTTTTGAACTTGAACTTGTGGTGCTTGAACTTGTGTTTGAACTTTAATTGGTATTGGCATGTGTTTTGTAATTCTAATGAGACTGATGTATTTTATGGATGCAGACTACTATATTATTCATCTACTCTTTATCATGTGCTGCTAAATAATGTGATGATTAAGTGTTGTTTTGCAGGTTATAATTTATTATTAAATATGCATGAAAGTTTTGTCACCATAAAAAAAGATAGATTGTTGAGAAAACTCTTATTTGGTTTTGAAATTGACAAAACTTTCATTCTCTTATTCTTATTCTTATTCTTGTTCTGAGGAATATTGGACTTATGTGTTATATCATGGAATGCTGTCAAAGTCTATTTTACATCAAAAGTCTTTCCCACTTTGATGAAGATCCAGACTGAACCAAGTCTAGAATGAAGACATAGTCAGACTCAGGTTTATTGATCTTCCAACTAGGATTCAATACGATCAAGACATATTTGTCTTTCTAGCAGAGAATCTCACTTATCTTTTCTAAATATATTGATGAAATCAATTTCGAAGACAAGTTCCTTTTTGGGAAGCATCTACTCATGGAAACCTAGATTTTGATTGTATGTACGACCAAGATCATCGGATTTTCACATCAATCTTCAAACGGCTACAAGATTTCCTTAATTAATTATGTCCAACGGATTGATTAGAAGAAATTCCTCTAGAAATTGCCAAAGGTTAGAATGGATGGAGGAGTATTTAAGGAGGTCATTTGGTTCATTTGAGAGTGAGCGTGAGAATTAAAATTCCAAAGTATGAAGTTACCAAATCACTTGTTCTTCATCGATTGCACTTACAACTATACTCAAAGAGAGAAAAACACAAATGAGTGACTTAGTGAGAGAGAAAGAAACTCTTCACTAAGTGATCGTACTCAAATCTCTATAATTCTCTTTTGATTTCATAGTGGAATCCAGTCAAAAGGCTGTCGCGTGGGAGAGTGGACATGGGCTTAATCTAAGTCCAACCACTATAAATTCTGTGTTCAATTTTCTCTTTCCTTAACTCCTTTAATTTGGTTGTTGTGATATTTTTCTGTGTCCTACTAATTTCAAAATATCTTATTTGAGTCTGAATTGAACTTAGAAGTCTAATGTTAATCAGACCTTATTTGAGAAAATAACTTTTATTGCTTTTATTGGCCAAATTTGTCTTTACACCTATTCACCCCCTATAGGTGGTAATACTAGCACTTTCACACCAGAAAACTGACATTTGATAATGGCATCAGTAGGCAAGTGAGGTTACAAGCGAAGAGCCATAATAGTGTTTATTTTTTTGGAATGACGGACAATATTGACGATGTTTGTTCGTCCCGGTAGGTGCTAGACTATCCTTTGCAGCAATGGCGGTGTTTGGTTGGATCTTTGGACAGGAATTCGCCAGCCATTCGTTTCAACTCTATCGATTGGATACCATGGCTGCGAATGTCAACTTCCTGGAGTGGTAGGCGAACAAACTTGAAACGTTCATTTTGCTTCCTTTGAATAAAATCGAGATGGAGATGTCAATTGTGGATGTTTCTGTGGCTACATCTTTTGAATTCTTTTGGTTTAGACTTCCAGAATATTGTCTTTGCTGATTTATATGATGACAAGTTGCTTGTTTTTATGGACACAGTCTTGTGAAAGCCTGTTATAAATTGACATGCCATTGATGATGTCATAAAAACTATGATAAAATATTTATGACGTAAGAGTACATGATCAAGTAGCTACTAAGTTCAGAACTTTTGGTTCAGCGTTCTGATAAATTTGTAGACTTAACAACACATAGAAGTTTAAGAAACGAGAAAAAGAGTGAAACGAGCATAGGCAACAACACTAAGTTGTCCCTTAGTTGAGGTGTTTGATGCCTAAACTCATAAGCCATTGTGAAAATATGCTCATCTTAAAAATATAAAAGAAAAAGAAATCGAAACCCAGACTGGACTAGCTCACCCCAATCGCTCGGGTTATTTGCCGTTTGGGTCTCAAGTCGAGCAGGGTCAAGTGCATTCCTATAGTGTTTCAGGTTGGGTCAGGTATCATGGAAATCTAGTTCGGCTTGACCCATTGACATCCCTACCTGCGACTGACAAATGTGAGAACAAATGGCAAAAACAATTAGCAACATCTATCAACAAAATAAATGAGTATGAGAAAAAGAAAATATGAATAGAGAGAGAGAGAGATATGCGTGTATAACTTACTAAATAACTTATTTGCGTAGTTGAAATTGAAAAGCTCTCTTAAACCAAAGCATGATAATTAACCTCCCAATCGATAATTTTTTGATAATCCTATCCATTGTTCGAAAATGGGAGATCCTCCAAGATTGATTGAGATGTAATATGCCGCAGAATCCCATAAGTGCCATTGCGAAGCCCGATCCCAATCCTGAATAAAACCAATGAACGACAAAGTCGCTTTCATTAGATTCATCTTCGCTTGAATTGTGATCATATTGTCTCTCCGTTTCATTATGCTCATCTCCTGGACAAACTTTCAAAAGAGGAGCTCCGCAAAGTCCATTGTTGCCGCGATAAACAGATTGATTTTCTAGAGTGCTTATATGATTGCCTGATGGAACGGGACCAGATAAATTGTTGAACGAAAAATTCATACAACTTAGAAAGTCTAAATTGGATATGCCAGGAGGGATTTCACCCGATAGCTTGTTATTGGATAGATCAAGTGATTCCAGATATCTCAAGTTGTCAATATCTGAAGGGATTTTTCCGATCAACTTATTTTGGGAGAGGTTCAAATTTTGAAGTCGAGCAAGCCTAGTTAGCCCTTCTGGTATTTGTCCTTCTAAGGTATTGCTTGAAAGGTCAATGGAAAATAAATATTGGAGAGAACTGGTGAATTCTAGGCTTGTTCCTTTTATACTTACCATGATAGGAATCTTAAGCATGTCTTCCACATATGAAGTATCAACGGAATCAGCCCACATTAGGGAGAAGTTGCTAAAACAAGGAGGAATGACTCCAGAAAGGTTGTTATAGGCTAGGCTTAGATATTGGAGTTTATGAAGTTGACATAGCCATAAAGGAATGTCCCCATTAAAGTAATTTCTACTAAGATCGATTACCCCAAATTGTCTAGAACTGAATGCAGGTATTCTGCCAGTAAATAGATTGTCACTAAGATCAAGAATTGCCAAATCTTGCCTTAGTAAACATTTTGGAAGCACTCCATTCAAGTTGTTTTTATGTAGGCCTAGAACTTCCAAATACTCCAAATTGCATAGAGAGCTTGGAATCTGACCATTTAACCTGTTGTCTCCCAATGTAATCCATCGCAAAGAATTTAGTGACATCCCCAAACATCGCGGAAGTCTCCCAAACAGTTGATTCTTAGAGAGATCAAGATATAACAATTCATGTGACATGCATAATGAATTCCGAATGTCACCACTGAGGTTATTTGCAAAGAGTGAAATCAATTTTAATCGTGGCATCTTTTTTCCAATAATTTTAGATATGTTGCCTCTAAGCATATTGCTTGAGAGATCTAAAAATTCAATATTAGATAAAATGCCAGGTAACCAATGGGGAACTTCACCTGAGATGCCGGCATTTAACATGCACAAATTCAAAATGTTCCTCTGAGTTCGAAGCCAGTTTGGGAATTCCGGTCCCACATTGCAACTTGACAAGTCAATGACTTTTATTTGGAAAGGAGGAACCCAAGATGTGCTAACGTTTATAACAAGCTTGTTCGACCATAAAACCAATTGGGTCAAGCTAGTGAGATTTGCCAGGTGAAGTTCGTTAACAACTCCATCCAATCGATTATTACTAAAGTCCACCAGCTCTAGATTGGATAGCTGGCCAATACTTTCTGGAATATTCCCACTCAAATTGTTAGAAGAGAGGTCCAAAAATCTTAGAGATGATAATTGACCAACGGTAGAAGGAATAGGACCTGAAATCAAGTAATGTGAAAGCGAAAGGAATTTGAGAACTTTAATGAATAACAATTCAAATAACATGCATACTGAATTTGGAATGTCACCACTAAATTATTTGCATAAAGTGACACCAACTTTAATTGTAGCATCTTTTTTTCAATAATTTCATATATGTTACCTCTAAGCATGTTGCCTAAGAGATCTAACAATTCAATGGTAGATATAACGTTAGGTAGCCAATGGGGAACTTCACCTGAGATGCTAGCATTAGACATGTACAACTCCAAAATGTTCCTCTGAGTTTGCAACCAGCTTGGGAATTCTGGTCCCACTTTGCAACTTGATACGTCAATGAATTTTATTTGGAAAGGGGGAACCCAAGATGCGCTAACATTTATAACAAGCCGGTTTGACCGTAAACTCAACTGGGTTAAGTTGGTGAGGTTTACCAAGTGAAGTTCGTTAACAACTCCATCCAATCGATTATTACCAAAGTCCATCAACTCTAGATTGGATAGTCGCCCAATACTTCCAGGAATGTTTCCACTCAAATTGTTATAAGAGAGGTCCAAATGTCTCAGAGATGATAATTGACCGATGGTAGAAGGAATAGGACCTGAAATCGAGTAATGTGAAAGCAAAAGGAATTTGAGAACTTTAATGAATAACAATTCATATAGCATGCATAATGAATTTGGAATGTCACCACTGAGGTTATTTGTAGAAAGTGAAACCGACTTTAATTGTGGCATGTTTTGTCCAATAGTTCGGAAAATGTTACCTCTAAGCATGTTGCCCAAGAGATCTAACAACTCAATATTAGATATGATGTTAGGTAGCTAATGGAGAATTTCACCTGAGATGCTAGCATTTGACATGGACAACCCCAAAATGTTCCTCTGAGTTCGAAGCCAATTTGGGAATTTTGGTCCCACATTGCAACTTGACAAGTCAATGATTTTTATTTGGAAAGGAGGAACCCAAGATGCGCTAACATCTACAACAAGCTCATTCGACCATAAAATCAACTGTGTCAAGCTGGTGAGATTTGCCAAGTGAAGTTCGTTAACAACTCCATCCAATCGATTATTACTAAAGTCCATCAGCTCTAGATTGGATAGCCACCCAATACTTTTTGGAATGTTCCCACTCAAATTGTTAGAAGAGAGGTCCAAATGTCTCAAAGATGATAATTGACCGATGGTAGAAGGAATAGGACCTGAAATCGAGTGATGTGAAAGTGAAAGGAATTTGAGAAATTTAAATGAATAACAATTCATAGAACATGCATAATGAATTTGGAATGTCACCACTAACATTATTTGCAGAAAGTGACACCAACTTTAATTGTAGCATCTTTTTTCAATAATTTATGACATCTTAATTCTAACCATATTGCAATTCAATATAAATACAACGTTACGTAGCGAATGAGGAACCTCACCTGAGATGCTAGCATTTGACATGTACAACTCCAAAATATTCCTCTGAGTTCGTAGCCAGCTGGGGAATTTTGGTCCCACTTTGCAACTTGATAGATCAATGATTTTTATTTGGAAAGGAGGAACCCAAGATGCGCTAACACTTATAACAAGCTGGTTCGATCGTAAACTCAACTGGGTTAAGTTGGTGAGGTTTACCAAGTGAAGTTCGTTAAAAACTCCATCCAATCGATTATTACCAAAATCCATTAACTCTAGATTGGATAGTCGCCCAATACTTTCTAGAATGTTCCCACTCAATTTGTTATAAGAGAGGTCCAAAAGTCTCAGAGATAATAATTGACCGACAATAAAAGGAATAGGACCTGAAATCAAGTAATGTGAAAGCAAATGGAATTTGAGAACTTTAATATATCAACAATTCATATAACATGTATATAACATACATAATGAATTTAAAATGTCACCATTGAGGTTATTTGCAAAAAGTGACCAATTTTGATTGTGGCATCTTTTTTTCCAATAATTTGGAAATTGTTAACTTTGAGCACATTGCTTGATAGATCTAACAATTCAATATTAGATATAACATTAGGTAACCAATAGGGAACTTCACCTGAGATGCTAGCATTTGACATGTACAACACCGAAATGTTCCTCTGAGTTCGAAGCCAATTTGGGAATTCTGGACCCACTTTACAACTTGACAAGTCAATGAATATTATTTGGAAAGGAGGAACCCAAGATGCACTAACATTTATAACAAGCTCATTCGATCGTAAACTCAACTGGGTCAAGCTGGTGAGATTTGCCAAGTGAAGTTCGTTAACAACTCCATGCAATTGATTATTACCAAAGTGCATCAACTTTAGATTGCAAAGCTGTCCAATACTTTCTGGAATGTTCCCACTCAAATTGTTATAAGAGAGGTCCAAATATCTCAAAGATGATAATTGACCGATGGTAGAAGGAATAGAACCTGAAATTGAGTTATGTGAAAAAGAAAGGAATTCAAGATGTTTGAAATTGCCACATTGATTGGGTAGATGACCACTAAAATTATTGTTCCCGACTCTTAGATACTTTAGACACCTCAATTCACTAAGAGCGAGATCTATCTTACCTCCCAAACTGCGACCAATTAGATCAAGCTCCAAGACATGACTAGTCTTGCGACTGCATTTGACTCCTTCCCACTCACAACAATGCTCACCGGTCCACGATGACAAATTTCTCAAAGGATCGATCAGATCCTGCTTGAACTTTAGAAGAGCTTCCCTCTCGGTGCCAATGCAGCTTATATTTGTTAAGGCATAGGAATGACAGCATTTCAAGCCCTCAAAGACAAAGAGTGCATGCAAGAGCGTCAGCACGAAGTTAGTGTAGAAGTAGGACGCCATTGTGCTTTAAAATGAACCTGAGAACTTCCTTTTATAATGGCAAAGCGACGCTTCCTTCAAGAAATATGATCTTTTTAATTCACAAAAAATGTAGAAAAAGAAATAAGGAGGAAATCAACGTCTTTTCTGAGTCCATCCTCTGATCGCTAGCCACCAAAAGTGACTTAGAAGATTCCTAGTCGTGCGTTGCAAGGCGCGTTAAATGGTCGAGAAAGCACGTAAAGTTTGGTTTGGGGCCCCACCAAAGAAAACTTTGGCTGAAAGCGGCCGTGGACATTGGAAACCTTCGAACATAAATGTTTTGGGACTTTAAAAACAAAAATCCAAATTATTATCAAACACACGATGTTAATTAATTTAAATTTTGAATGTGGAAAACTATGTGGATTGCACGTGAATTACTTTGATATTTTGAATGTGAAGACTATATGAGTAACTACAGACTATATGTAATGTTCATTTTCTAAATTGGTTCCAGCTCAAGCTTGGTACTTGCTAGTGCCTCAAGCTTTTCAAGAGTTCAACTTCCCACCAATAATTGTTAGAGACGTCAAGGAATTTAAGCTGTTCATTAATTTTTAGAATGTCCGACCCAAAACTTAAGTTGCTTTAATTTGAATAAAGAGCGCAAAAACTCGTGGAATTTGATACACGATGTGGACACGTATGTGAAATAAAATCAAGTAGAAGGTGACTCTAATATCATATAAGGGAGTTAATGCGAAAGCATGGAAAGAGATCACGTGTATAAAAACTTTCAACAATTTTCAATGTTGGTTTTGGGGACGTGCCTTGGAGACTTCAATGATGGCCGGCAACCTTCATTGGCCACTGGGCGAGGGCTGACGACCTCCACCGGCCACTATAGAGGCTATGCACCGATGGAGGGGAATAAGAGAAAGGAAAAAAAGAAAGAAAATAAAAACAGAAAAAATTAAAATAATTAAAAATTAAAATAATTGTAAAAATTATTTATGTTAGTGTCGGTTGTGCCATATAAGACGGCCGAAAGCATGTGTATAAAAAATTTCAACAATTTTCAATGTTGATTTTGGGGACGTGCCTTGGAGAATACTTTCAATGATGGCCGGCAACCTTCATTGGCCACTAGGCAAGGGCCGGCAACCTCCGCCGGCCACTATCAAGGTTGTAAACTGGCGGAGGGAAATAAGAAAAAGGAAAAAGGAAAGAAAATAAAATCAGAAAAAATTAAAAAAATTAAAAATTAAAATAATTGTAAAAAATTGTTTATATTAGTGTCGTTCATGCCACATAAGATGGCCAGTGTGCAAGTTGGCAATTTCCGGCGAAAATTGACCTTAGGACTACATTGTAAATTATCAAAATGTTTAGAACTAAATTGGCCAAATCAAAAGATTTGGGATTGAATTAGCATTCGTACAAGAGATTTAAAATATTTTTTATCAATTTCCCAAAAGCTAGTGTAGAATGCCATAGTTCCTCACAATTTCCCAACTAGGGTTTTGACGAATACATAAGTGCTAGCTTTGGGTCAAACGGATCTCTTGGCTTGATTCACAAGGAAAAGGCACTCAAATCTTTTCCATATCCTAAAGCACGATTCAATACTTCCAAGTCAATGCCCCCCATGACCCGTCCGGTCAAGCCATTAAGTACAATGAGAGTTCAAAGTCTTCATGTCGTTTATTATTTTGCACTTTCAACGATCTAATTACAACGTATTTTATCCGACAATGTAGAAAATTTCTATTTGCAACCAAATTGTAAGTTGAGATGGAAAGTCCAATAAAGAGTCTATAGGACCAATTGCCAAGCCATATAAGACAATATTTCAACACATTCTTTCACTTACAAGCCGGATTAGGAGCAACATGTGAAATTTGACTAATGAGGGTGGAGACACATATACAAAGGAGATAGCACTAGCCATTAGGTTACATGAATATAAGGAGCATACACAACCCATTGTCAAGCGATGTGGACGATATTTCAACAATTGTTCTTACGATTGTGCATATCATTTTTTATACATGTCAGTCGATAAAGCAATCCAATAGTCATGCCAAGACTAATGACATCTACGACATATCCTAATTAGTGATGATAACTTGATTTTCACATGCATCACACAATTTGTGGAGCATGTCCAAAAAAGCCCTTTTCAAACAAGGGACCTCATAAATTGCTCTATGAGATCAATCTCTATACTAATAACAAAAGAGCGCACACCATGTGCGTGAAAAAAGAACAAAACTTAAATCATGTAAAGAAGGTACTATATTTACGGATTTGAGTAACTTTAGGATATAAATTCACATTATTATCAAATGCACAACCTTAATTAAATTCAAATTTTGAATGTGAAGACTATATATGGATTGCACGTAAATTACTTTGATATTTTGAATGTGAAGACTATATGAGTAACCGTAGACTGTATGTGATTATCATTTTCTAACTTGGTTCCAGCTCAAGCTTAGTAATTGCTAGTGCCTCAAGTTTTTCAAGAGTTCAACTTCCCGCCAATAATTGTCAGAGACATCAACAAATTAAAGCTGTTATTAATTTTTAGAATGTCCAACCCAAAACTTAAGTTGCTTTAATGTGAATAAAGAGCGCATAAACTCGTGGATTTGGATTGCACGAGGTGGACACATGTGAAATGAAATCAAGCAGAATGTGACTCTAATATCATATTAGAGAGTCAACAGGAAAGCATGGAGAGAGATCACACGTATAAAAAATTTCAACAATAATGTTGGTTTCGGGGACGTTCCTTGGAGAAGACTTTCAATGATGGCTGGCAACCTTCATTCGCCACTGGGCGAGGGCCGGTGACCTTCGCCAGCCACCATTGAGGTCATGCACTAGCGGAGAGAAATAAGGAAAAGGAAAAAGGAAAGAAAATAAAAACAGAAAAAATTTTAAAATAATTGTAAAAATTGTTTACGTTTGTGTCAGTTATGCCACATAAGATGGCCAGCATATATGTCGGTAATTTCCCACCAAAATGGCCAAAGGACTACACTAGCTAATTATAAAAATGTTTAGAACTAAATTGGCCTAATTGAAAAGCTTGGGATTGAATTGGCATTCGCACAACGGATTTAAGACATTTTTGATAAATTTCCCAAAAGCTAGTGTAGAATGCCATAGTTCTTCGTGATTTCCCAACTAGGGTTTTGATTGGGTCAAATGGATCTCTTGGCTTGATTCACAAGGAAAAGACACTCAGTCTTTTCCATATCTCAAAGCACGATTCAATACTTCCAAGTCAATGCCCCCCAAGACCCGTCCGGTCAAGCCATCAAGCACAATGAGACTTCAAAGTCTTCATGTCGTTTATTATTTTGCACTTTAAACCTTTCAACAATCTAATCACAACTTATTTTATCCGCAATGTAGAAAATTTCTATTTGCAACCAAATTGTAAGTTGAGATGGAAAGTCCAATAAAAAGTCTATAGGGTCAATTGTTAAGTGATGTAAGACAATATTTCAACACATCCTCTCATTGCAAATAGAATTAGTAGCAACATGTGGAATTTGATTGATGAGTGTGGAGACACATATGAGTCGCGACTTAACCTCGGATGCACTACCTAGGATTTGGCTAATGAAATACTAAGTCTAGACTTAACTCGGGCTCTTCCATACTCATATCAACTCGCGACTTAGGTTCAAGTTCTTAACATGTAAATGATTTTTCAATTAAGAATTGCCACTAATCTATTTTTGGTAGGTCGATTAGAAACCCAAGTAAACTAACAGGAGATTTACTTTACTCCTGTGAACCAGAGATTATGAGTTCGAGGAATTGATTACGCTAGATTTCTTTAACGCTTTTTCGGTACTTTTTCTCTTTTATTCTGAAAAAATGTTTTGCAGGCAACTTGAATTGATTTTAATTTACTTTCATAACATATGAGGTGACCATGCGAGTGCGCATACCATCAATTTAACATCCAAGAAAGTAATAAATAAATTACGAGACTTACCTCATAACAACGAAAGCATCTGCAATATTAATTAGAAAATCACATCAACCACCTAGGCATGATTTCTAGTTAACATGCAATTACTTAATTTTTATTTTCATCTGTTTAATGAGAATCATGCTTTATGCAATGCATGCTACTAATCTAACATGACGTGCAACATAACATAGCAATATGGCCTAAACTACATAACATAAGTATAGGAATTTTTTTTTGTGTTTTCTTAAATAAGCATGCAATCTATTCTAGAGAAAGAAACTAATTTATTCTAAGACAATGTTCTTTTTGGTATTTTACGTAAAATTCGAAATTAGAAAATAGCAAAAGTTGTCTATCTAGATTAAGATATTATCCAACTTATATTAGGAATCAAATTAGGCGAAATCCTAATTTAAACTAGAATGTTATCTTAACTAGGTAATCCCTAACCTAAAATGCAATCTATCAAAGAAAAGCTATCTAAACTTATAATTAATTTCAGAAAGATTATCTAGAATTAAGTTAAACATGCAGTCTTATCCGAATATGCAATGACTAGATGACGTACAAAAAATGGCTAATTCTAGGTGACACACGGATGATTTTTTTTTTTCCTTTTTTTTTTTTTTATAAAATTCGAAGTTAAGATTGCCTAACAATTGAACATGCAAATCAATTAATGAAAAGAATATCTAACATCCTAAATTAATATTTTTGGTATTTTTATTTCAAAAATTCGAAATAAATAAATTTCTTAATCTTAAACATGTAAACTATCCTAAAACAGGCAATATTCTAACATGAACCTAATCTACCAGCAATAAATTTATTATTTTTTTTGGGTTTTCTTTTATGGAAGAAAAATCAATTCAAGCAAAAGCAAAAAAGAAAAAAAATACGGCGACAAATCGGGCAAGATATCATTCATGCCCACTTAATTTTAGAAATAAATTAACGAATCATATCTTGCACATGAAATCGGATTAGCCAATTTTTAACGAAATCGTGAATCATATCTCGGATTGAGGATTTTTCCATGCGATTGCAAGTCATATTTCGGGTATGAAATCGAACTATTAATTGTATACATGCTGTGAAATTAGGAAAATCTGCTAATTCATGACGGATCAAGAGAGTTTTGGGATATGGCAATATCGATCAAATATTCAAACATCACAATTCTACAAATTAGGCAATAATAACAAATTAATCAAGATTCTTACCTAATTGACGATATCATGCGGATAATGTTTCTGAATTAGAACGTTGGATGGTGGCAATCGTGGTGGATGATCCGCGGTAGATGTGCCCGATGGTGGATCAACTAGGTGCCCGTGGGTGAGGCTCAGCACAAATTTCTTGGTTGCTGCCAGAAGTTGGAGATGCTCAACACTCCCCGGACTTTATTGCGCGCAGCAACAAGAGGACAAATTAATTTGCCCCGAAAGAAACCTGCAAAGAAAGGTGTGGCCAAGAATAGGAGCTGCGTCTGAATCAGTAAGAATGGGCCTCACTGGAAATTTGCATGAAGAAACAAGCCTAGACCAAAAAAAAAAATATCTGATTTGAGTGAATCGCTGCTGGTCGGGAGAGAAACTTTGGGAAAACTCTCGAGATAGCAGTTAGTGTTGATGGTGACTGGACAGGACCGCGAGCCAGGGGACAACGGCAACTTCGACAGGAACCCGCAACCTTCAGGGAGACTCGCCAAGGCTGATGGAAACTCGTTAGCTGATGGTTGGGACTGGAAAACTGTGCTGCGTCTCAGCGGTGGATCGTCACAGTAGGCCCTGGAATAGCAATGCGTTGTCTCGTAGCTGGGGGCACCACAAGATACAGTGGTGCAGCAAGTTCAGGTTAAAGCTTGGCGGTGAATTGCGGCCACAAATCAGCAAGGTCATGTCCACGAGATGCTTGGCCGTGACCAATCTCTCACGCTCTCTTCTCCCTATGCTGTAGCCCACTCACGATTTCTCTTTCCAATGGCTGTGTTATCAATTCTCTGGCCCCCTCTTTCTCGTCTGTAATGGATCTTTTATAGAGAGGGATGGGTAGGGGTCTCCAGAAAAGAGGGTCAATCTCTTTTCCTTGTAAGAATATTCAAAAAAATATTATGCTTTAGCTTCTTTCCTTTCTGCTTGTGCCCATGGATGCCCAAAGATGGTCTCAAATATATCCCACGTTCACCGATTTGCTTTCCTCTTCTTGCGTGAAAATCTATTTTGCTTGTGCTTGCGAACAGATGAAGATATATTGCTCAAATATATGCTCTACATGCAACATCTTTTCTTGCCATACTCATTTTAGATCTTTTATCTTGTTCTATTTTGTTCCAAATATTTGACGAAGATATTTATTCTCTCTTGCTTTATTTCTTATTTTAAACAAAGATATATCACATCAAAGAATCGAATATCCTTATGTCTATTAAGCTCGGAACCATTCGGTCAAGTCAATTCACCATCGCCGATCCAATGCGAATGCAATAATAAGAAAAATAAATGCACCTAAAATTATATGCTATGCAATTAATATTTTTGTTTAGGGATTAAAAATTAATCCCTAATTTTTAATGCAATAAATAACTAATCGGGTTGCCAAAATTTAGATGTCAAAAATATGCAAAGGAGATGGCACTACATATTAGGTTACATGAATATAAGGAGTATACATGACCCATTGTCAAGCGATGCGGACGATATTTCAACAATTGCTCTAACGATTGCACATATCATTTTTGTACATGCCGGTCGGTAAAGCAATCCAATAGTCATGCCAGGACTAACGTCATCTGCGGCATATCTTAATCAGCAATGATAACTTGATTTTCACATGTATCACACGATTTGTGGAGCTTGTGCAAAAAAACCCTTTTCGGACAAGGGACCTCATAAATTGCCCTATAAGGTCAATCTCTATACTAATAACAAAAGAGCGCACACCATGTGCATGAAAATGAACAAAACTTGAATCATGTAAAGAAGGTACTATATTTACGGATTTGAGTAACTTTAGGATATAAATTCACATTATTATCAAATGCACAACCTTAATTAAATTCAAATTTTGAATGTGAAGACTATATGGATTGCACGTAAATTACTTTGATATTTTGAATGTGAAGACTATATGAGTAACCGTAGACTGTATGTGATTATCATTTTCTAACTTGGTTCCAGCTCAAGCTTAGTAATTGCTAGTGCCTCAAGTTTTTCAAGAGTTCAACTTCCCGCCAATAATTGTCAGAGACATCAACAAATTTAAGCTGTTCATTAATTTTTAGAACTTAAGTTGCTTTAATGTGAATAAAGAGCGCATAAACTCGTGGAATTGGATTGCACGAGGTGGACACATATGTGAAATGAAATCAAGTAGAATGTGACTCTAATATCATATTAGAGAGTCAACGCGAAAGCATGGAGGGAGATCACATGTATATAAAAACTTTCAACAATTTTCAATGTTGGTTTTGGGGACATGCCTTGGAAAAGACTTTCAACGATGGCCGGCAGCCTTCATTAGCCATTGAGCGAGGGCCAGCAACCTCTGCTGGCCACTATCGAGGCTGTGTACCAACGAAGGGAAATAAGGAAAAGAAAAATGGAAAAAAAAAAATCAAAATATAAGTAATTGTAAAAATTGTTCACGTTAGTGTCAATTGTGCCACATAAGATAGCTAGCATGCACGTTAGTAATTATCGGCCAAAATTGGCCGTAGGACTATATTGGCGAATTATCAAAATGTTTAAAACTAAACTGATCAAATCAAAGGTTTGGGATTGAATTGGCATCCGTACAACAGATTTAAGACATTTTCAATAAATCTCCCAAAAGCTAATGTAGAATGCCATAGTTCTTTGCAATTTCCCAAGCAGGGCTTCAATGAATACATAAGTGCTAGGTTTGGGTCAAACGGATCTCTTGGTTTGATTCACAAGGAAAAGGCACTCAAATCTTTTCCACATCCTAAAGTACGATTCAATACTTCCAAGGCAATGCCCCCGGGACCCGTCCGATCAAACCATCAAGTACAAAGGGACTTCAAAGTCTTTATGCCATTTATTAATTTGTACTTTAAACCTTTCAACAATCTAATTACAACTTATTTTATCTGTCAATGTAGAAAATTTCTATTTGCAACCAAATTATAAGTTGAGATGGAAAGTCCAATAAGAGTCTATAGGGCCAATTGTCAAGCTATGTAAGATAATATTTCAACACATCCTCTCACTTGCAAGCCAAATTAGGAGCAACATGTGGAATTTGACTGATGAGGGTGGACACACATATGCAAAGGACATAGCACTAGCTATTACATTACATCAATATAAATAGCATACATGACCCATGTCAAGCGATGTGGACAATATTTCAACAATTGATCTGACAATTGCACATATCATTTTTTGTACATGCCAGTTGGTAAAGGAATCCTATAGTCATGCCAGGACAAATGCCATCTGCAGCATATCCTAATCAGTGATGATAACTTGATTTTCACATGTATCACACGATTTGTGGAGCTTGTAAAAAAAAATCCTTTCGGACAAGGGACCTCATATATTGATCAACAAGGTCAACCTCTATACTAATAACAAAAGAGTGCACACCATGTGCGTGAAAAAAGAACAAAACTTGAATCATGCAAAGAAGGTACTATATTTATGGATTTTAGTAACTTTAGAATATAAATTCACATTATTATCAAATGCACAATGTTAATTAAATTCAAATTTTGAATGTGAAGACTATATGGATTGCAAGTAAATTACTTTGGTATTTTCAATTCAAGGTTTTGTCGATTATGTAAATTACTAATGACAATACATAAAGCAAGCATTGTTGTTGTGAAGTTATCGTGCAAAATTGTAATATTGAAATCTCACTGTGAGTTCACATATAACAGAGATGAGTTGAGGTACGTGCCATTCAAATATAGTAATTAGAAGGGTAATTGCTTGTCCATTGACCACATAGCAAAGAGAACATATGCTCCGCAATTAGCACTATGAAGGCGAAGTTCCCCTAATATTGAAAGACATTCCCTCCCTCCTTCCCTCCCTCCTTCTCTCTCTCTCTCTCTCTCTCTCTCTCTCTCTCTCTCTCTCTCTCTCTCTCTCTCTCTCTCTCCATCTACTGTCTTGACCTTGACGTTCAAATTGAAAGGGCTCGAAGTTCTCGTTGTTAACTATCACGAAAATGTATGACAAGGTAAGGAGGTTCAAGTGGAATGGATTTTGGTGATGGTGATGGTGATGGTGATGAGTCAACTCCGGAACATGCCTGCTGCACAGGCCAAATCGATTTGATATGACAAGTTTTACCCCATGGACGAAGATGGCGCTCTTCTAAAAACTTGTATGGTTTTTGCTTCATAAGAAGAGGAACACCCATAGCCCTTTATGAGGTCTTATTCTTCATCTATCAAGTAGTGGGTGACGGCACCCAGACCCTTGAAGTGCCAAAACTTGGCACGAGAAACACTTAAATGCCAAAAGTTAGGAAAGTAATACTTAAGTACTAAAATCGGAGCAAAATAGATTAGTCAAGTGCCAACAACAAGAAAATCTGGCCAAAATGTTAATGTGGTGGTTTTCTAGGCAAGGCAAATGCAAAATATCATTTTGCATGCTAATGTGGCTAGATAAGTGCAATAACAACATCGTTTTTGTTGACATGGCTAAATAATTAATATAAATATTATTTAAATTAGATTTAAAACTATTTTAAAAAAAAAGATAAAGACTGTAGGCGGCAAAGGCTAAGCCCTTGTCATCGCCTCTCCACCGTTGCCGGCAAGGGCTACCGATGATGGGTGAATGGTCAGCCGGGTTGTCGGGCCTTGGCCAGGGGTCAATGACCTTAGTTGACCAGCAGTGAGAGCCTGCCAACCCCTGCTCCGATATGGGGCGAAGGTTGCAACTCTCCCCCAGATCCAGTGAAAATTGTCTGCCCTCACCCAACCAGGCCAAGGGCCACCCCTTGCTGCGAGCCCTTGCCCATATCTGGGGTGAGGGCTTGTAGGCCCTCACTGCCAATCATCTAGGGTCGTCGAGCACCGTCGCTGGCCCTTCCTAGCAACATTGGGGAGGTGGGGGCAAGGGCTAAGCCCTCACCTTCTGCATCCTCCTCCTTTTTTAATATAAATATTTTAAATTAATAAACATTTATATTAAAATTCAAAAAAATAAAAAAGACAAAACAACGTGGTTTTGGTTTTACATTGTTCACTCAACTCTCCGATGTGCCATGTAGGTGGATTATATTATTAAAAAATTACTATGTAAGATTTCCGGTCACCTTTGCCGAGCTTGACACTTAGGTGCTCCATTTTTTCAAAAAAAAATAGTACTTAAATATCACTTTCGAAACTTTTGATACTTAAGTATCCCACATGTTAAGTTTTGAAACTCTAGGTGTTCTTTTGCCAATGAGTGACTTACTTGGGAACAAACTATCTGCTTTTGGTCGAAAAAGATGAGAGCCACTAGCTTCACCATGGCTTGTGACTTACTGACCCCAATAGTGTCTATGGTACCATTGGAGTCCATGTTTAGTACTAGCCAATGGATCTTGAAAGACAATAGGTCCAGCTTCTCTACGAAGAATTTAAAAATGACTGTTGCAAAGCTTATTGCTTTTTGTAGGTCTAGATGAATGTGTCTAACATGAACCAAAGGACAACGATGACAGCATATCATCAGAATCATAATGAGGGGCATGATCACAAGATATATGTAATTTTATTTTTCAAAATATGTGAAATTGTACTTGTATTTTAATTTAGTTTAATTGGATGAGTGATTTCATTAATTTCCTTCAATGGTCATTAAGAAAATTTTAAAATTTCTTGTAAGGAACTTGGCTTGTGCCCCGCATGACATAGTGCCCAGCCCTACTGGTGTATTGATTTCGATCTCCCCTAATTCTCTCTTTTCATTGATGATATTGGAAGCGCAAGTCTTCAACCGGATGCATAAAAGCTTAAGCGAAATTTAGGATCGCCAACACTACGATAGTTCTGAATGAAAATGTTCATATTCTTATAATTAGCCGTGCAAGGTTTCAATCATGGACCTAAACCAAATCATATTCGCCTTGAATTTTTAAATTTACAAGAAAATTATTAGTTGTACGGAGTACATGCATTGTTGTACTTTCAATGAAAGATAGCCGTGAACTTCACGATGGAAGTGTGATATGTGTCATAGAATTGACTTTAATAAAAGCTGGAGATGTTAACGTAATGCTCAAGCAAATCATTTTTTAATTAAGTGGTTAGGAGCATCATAAGAATTGACTGAGGAAACTTACTTTTAGACTTCAACATATTTTGTAAATTCAGCTAACGCATTGGATATTTTTATAACGAGTGTGTTTTACGCTGTTTCCTTGGTATGAACCCTAGAAAGAATGCTCTTGGAAGTGGATATGCCTCCGACATTTAGCTATATCAAAGCAATGATTTAAAATCAATTTTACAATAACAAGCACACAAGCATTCCTTCCTTCTTGATTAGTCCTAATAATGTACACCATTTGAATAATAAAGTTCAAACCATAATCTATAGCTTCATCACATCTATTAATGACAGTGTAATTTTCATGATAATAGTCATACGTAGATATCACGTCATGAAAACCATAAATGATGTCTTTTTTTTTTTTTTATTTTCCGTTAATCCTGTCTATTTCAATGATGATGAAAAAACTATCTTTTTTTGTTGGCTCATTTATGAAAGTGTTAGTATCAACACCTAGAGGGGGGTGAATAAGTGTAAAAACAAATTATGCAAAATGCAGTAAAAACCTTTACTTCTAACCTGATTCTGAATAACAACAGACTTTTGAAACTGAGTCTAAAGAGCAGCAGATTTTGAGCGAGATTAGACTTTAGCAATTAAATAGAAGTACGAACAAAATAAAGAGATTCAAGGAAAAGAATAAGAACACAAAGTTTATAATGGTTCGGCTTAATCCAAGCCTACGTCCACTCTCCCATGCTAACAGCCTTCTTGGGTGGATTCCACTATGCAATCAACAAGAGATTACAACTTTGAGTGCAAACACTTAGTAGATCACACTATCTCACTACGTCACTCTTTTGGCATTTCTCTTACGAGAGACAAAGTGTATGATCGAAGGTCGCTCAAACTTTGGAATTATAAATTTTACGCTTCGTCTCTTACTTGCTCATCGGTCCTTCATCTCCTTAAATACTCCTCCACTTCCAAACTAGCTGTTGGACAGTATCTCGAGGATCGTCTTCCAATCTACCCATTGGACAGCTCTATGTCTAGAAGATTTGATAGCCGTTGAGTGATAAAAGTAGAATCCCAAATTGATTCCGATCGCCCATACAAACAGAATCTTGGTTTCCATAAGTAGAGCTTCTTCGTATAAAAAGTTATTGTCTTCAATATCCAATTGTCAATCAATTAGATTGAGTCAATCAAATCAATCTTGATGTAGAATCTAAACCAGATCACTAACCGTTATATGATTGGGGCTTGTATTACGTTATGTCGAATCTAAATGTAAAGTCTAAGTGCAATAGACTTTACAATCTAAGTCTAAGTGCAATAGACTTTACAATCTGGGTCTGAACATATTCTGCTTTTGAACAGCGCAATAGACTTTACAATCTAGGTCTGAACATATTTTGCTTTTGAACAGATTTAGCTTTAAGGTTTGAACACCGTCTGAATAAATTCAACTTCAGCATAGAGTCCGTCTTCTGGTTCTTCATTCACGTTCAGTCTAGAATTTATCAGAGTTGGCAGACTTCTGATGTAGAACAAACTTTGACACAGAAGTCTGGCAGTCTTTAGACTTTGACACAAAAGTCTGGAAATCTTCATAATATACTTTGGACATGTGTTGCGTTCAGTCTTCTAGCAGTCTTCTGACTTTGACAATATCATTTACATGTTCTATCATCTGCAGTCTTCTAGCATAGAGTCTGTCTTCTGGTTCTTCATTAAACATGTTAGTAGCCTTTGATTTATTTTGTCATCTTCAAAACATCATAAGGGATTTTCCTAACAATCTCCCCATTTTTGATGATGACAAAACAATCTCTGAATATGCATATTTGTAAACATGTTTTTAAAAATATTAATTTAAATCAAACGATATCAAAAAATAGCAAATAGATTGAGCATAACAATATATAGAAAAAATAATCGCAGCTCAATATTATGCAATAAATAATATCAACCAATCAACACATATGCATATTCATATATTCTCCCCCTTTTTGTCATAATCAAAAAGCGATAATAATGAATATAGTATCACGTAGAGAATATAAAATTATAACAAATATCTTGCATGAAACACAATTTCCAAAAAATCAGCTTTTATCGAATATTAAAGATATGCAATATAGCTCACTTCGATCATATTAGCAAATATCCAATAAAAATCACGGATGCATCATGAAATTCACGTACCCTTTTTGTCATAATAAAATGATAATATCAATACAAGATTTATTAATGACAAAAAGTAATAAAAGATGCACTAACCGGATTTTTAAAACAAATTCTGACACATTTACATTTCCTTCCATCCATAATAAGATCACGATCAATCCAAAAGATTTTTCCATAATTAATCAAAGCTCCCCCTCAATTTGTTGTCTTTTTGAGATGATCACGATTCTTTCCTTTCTTTTAGATTCACGTTCTCCCCCTGTCATCATGACAATATTTGCGAATAGAAACAATTGTTGCTTGTGCACATTGAACAGAATATTTTTCCAGTATTTCCTTTGTACAACATCCGCAACGATCACTTGCATTTGGAAATTTGAGGCAAAAATTTATTTTCTTTAACCAAGCTCATCTCGAATTCAACCAGCATAAACTTAACAAACCTTTTCCACAAATAAGCTGTAATAATATCCATGTAATATATAATGCCCTTTCTTCAAATAAGTTATCATGTATTTCTTAAGTTTTGTTTTGCAAGATAAAAGTTTTTAAATCTGCAAGAAAGTTTTGTCACTATAAAAATGGGGAGATCGTTGGAGAAAACTCCCTTATTGTTTTGAAGTTGACAAAACGTTTCCATTAGTATAATCTAAAGACTTCCACACTCAAGTGTTAAAGTCTGAAGAATTCCAGACTCTGTTGTCAAATTTTGAAGACATCAAGACTCATGACTCAAAGTTTACTCTCACTGACAATTTCCAAACCGGCGAAGAGAAGACTTATCTAGATGCAAGTTTATCTTCAAGGATTCAGTTCGTACAGTTTGTAGAAGATCTTACGGCTGGAGATAGCACCTTGAGATCAATCATTCTTATTGGAATCAATTCAAATAATCAGATTTGTTGAAAGGCAAAGTATACTTGGATGGTTCCACTTATGAAAACCTAGATCCTAATTGTATGGGCGAGCAGATTGGTGGGCTATCATCACATTCCTTAAATGACTTGAGATCTCCTTAATTGATTCTATCCAACATGTAGATTGGAAGAACTCCTTTGAAAAGTGTTAACAGTTGTGAAGGCATGAAGGAGTATATAAGGAAGACGCTCAAGTTATTCAAGTGTGTGCATGAAAGAAGAATTCCAAAGTTTGAAGCTCTTAACTCTTTGCTATTTTCAATCGTAGAGCTTTACTTCTACTCAAAAGAGAGAGCAAACACTTGTGATACTTTGAAAAGGTGTAGCAAAGTCTCTACACTGTAAAGTCAATGACATAAGACTGTAACATCTCTTTTGATCCTTAGTGAAATCCAGCCAGTAGGCTATCAGCGCGGGAGAGTGGACGTAGGTTTGATCTAAGTCGAACCACTATAAACATTGTGTTTCCATTCTCTTTTCCTTAAACTCCTTATTTCAATTTACAGCTTCATATAATTGTTTATTACTGATTATGTCGCTAGCAAATTATTCTGAAGTTTCGTAAAAATTTCTTTATCACCTATTCACCCCCATCTAGGTGTTCATACTAGCCATGTCAACAATGACTAATCAACTGCATATACTCGGTTTGTGGGCTTCATCAAAATAAATAGAAGACTGAAATTGCTGCTGGAAACATCAATAACCTTCGGATTACTTTGCAGTCAACAGACAGCATACCATCTTTGATGTCTGAGATCTTCCCACTGAAGTTAATATAACTCAAGCGTAGTACTTGCAAAATGCAGAAACAGCTCAAGTTTTTCAAGAATTCTCCATCTAGTGAATTCCCATAGACATCAAGGAAACTAAGACAGTGATAATGTTCAACGATGACACGGGGAATGTCGCTTGGAGACAATTATTGCTCGAATCGAGATTTTTGGAGGTTGCAACTATCCGGACATTGGACTCGGAATGAAGAAGTAACCCCGCTTGAAATTGCCCGTTCATATCTACCAAGCTTTTCATGATGGGGAGAAGTAAACTACATGATCGAAACAACTGAGTCTTAAACTCATTTGTCCAAATCGAGTTAACCAATAGAATCCTCTGTGGGTAGGTGGTTGCACATTTCTGAGAGCTTATTGTATTGATTTAGAACGTATCGAGCTTTTTTTCCTTTCTTGACTTCTTTTGTAAAGTGCACCAGCTAGACAGTAGAGCTAACAGCCGAGTTCTTGGTCTATTTATAGAAATGGATGAATAATAGATGGTCAAGCCTTCTTGATGCGGACGTTGATTCTGAAGACTTTTGGGAGATTTCTGATCAAGCAGAAATCCGAAGGCGAGGCCGGCCTGGAAACTTGCTGCCAGTGATGAATAGGTGAGAATTTTCGATACGGGAGGAGTGATGGGCCCGTAAACGAATCCTGGAAGCTCATTTAGAGTGCTATGCATAATATTTCAAGTTCCCAATGTTTGAAGGATTCTTCCGCTCCAATAACTTCGAGAGAGCACAAATTCTGAAGGCCATTGAACATAGTCAATTCTCATGTATTTGTCCATCTTATCTGTCTACTGAAAGATCAACAACGGAAAAGAAATGTCAAAGCGTCAGCAGGAACATTTGGTAGGTTCTGTTAGCTTATAAACACGGCCCTGTGTAGGAGAAATAGTACGTCCCACTTGACCAATGATCGATACCTCTTCGCCATTTAGGCAAAAAGTTGTTTAAATCAGTGAAGAATCCTTCCTGAAATATTGTTCTTTGCAAAGCTTAAGAACTGGAGATTGTTTAGTTGACGCATGTGTCAGTGATCTGAGATCAACCAATGCCAAGTTAGAAAGATTACGCAAGAATTTGTTGTGATGGCTGCAGATGGCAAAGAGAATTCAAAATGCCTCAGCTGCAATTATCACGAGGAAGCAGCAATGCTCGTAAAGGCCGCATCTTTCATTCAGTAATTCAGCCTCTGAACATATTTCCGAAGAGATGAACCAGATGGCATTAGATGAACTGACAGGGAGCCAATCGGGAATTTCAGCTGAGATGTCACTGTTTGATATCAACGGAATGGACATTTGCCTTCGAAGCCATCTCAGAAACCCTGGACCGACTTTGTGTAGCCCGACATGTCAATTAAATGATTTGCAGAGTGATTAGATGTAATGGACAACTCTGTCGGACCCCTGAGATTCGCCGAGTGGAGTTCTCTCTTGGATGCCCGAAATATTTCCTTATAAACTTGTTTGATCCCCAATGGACTGCCGGCGATTTGCTGAAGACTAATAAAAGCTTTTCGAATTTTCACCTTCTAGCTTATTAATGGATTATCCAGCAAAGCTAAGATGCCAGATGTTGTCGATCATCACCGTGAGATCAAGGAATGCAAGACTGAGAGAAGTGAAATTGAAATGTAGAGAGTGGAAAATTTGTTCTAGTAGTTGCCATGTGACGGCCCAAGCGCGAGGGCACGTCTTCTATCCCACATCACTTAGGGGGGAGTTCTGAGACTAGTTTATAAGACTTAGGTTCCTCTAATCTGTATGACGCGTTTTAAAGCCGTGAGAAATCAGTATCTAAAGCAAACAATATTATATAGTGGTGGTCGATCCTCGGCTTTCGAAAGGTCAACGCAGATAGGCACAATTAATTCAAGCAGAGAAATTGTTTCCGTAAAAAACTGCAAAGAGAAGATTGTACTCCAGTCCATCTGGTGAACTGAGGAGAACAATTAAGGACAACTCCTTTATTAATTACTTGAAGCTTCTATAGCAATCTTCCACCATCATGAAGATCGGATTAACCCCCTTTGGACGGATGAGCTCATCTTACTATTGCGGGCGAAATGCCGCAAAATCCCTTGAGTGAGGAACAAAACAGGTTTTGAGCTAAATAAGTGTGAAAGAAAATTTTTAAATGCCATGTTTACTATTTGCACAAATAAAATGTCACCACGCTATCAATAAACGTCTCTAACCATTAATCAAATAAACAAGTTTACTTGTGACAAATAAATTGCCAAATTGATGGCAAAAAATGTTCATAAGTAGAAACTCAAGAGATAATGTACTTCTAACCTGAATTAAGTACTTTATGGGGCATTTCAAAGTGCCAACAAAATATCATTAGATGCCTATTGTCATGGGAGTCTTGGAACTGACACTAGTCCTCTGTCGCAAATGATCAATTTTGTTGTAGTGATCTGTGGTACCTCATGCGCACCGTGCTTTAATGAATTTTTGTTATTGAGTCAAAATATAAAATATCACAATCATCCAAAATTAAGATATATATATTGTCATATTCTAACTCTTCTCTTTTTTTACTTTGCTTTTTTGCGGGACATGGAAATCGAATCTAGTACTTCAAATTAAATATTTTCACCCTAAGCCAAGATCTGTAGAGCAACTAAGATCGGGAAAAGTACCAAAATAGTCCTAAACCTCTTGTATCGGTACCAATTTAGTCATAAACTTTTCAATTTGATCAATTTAGTTCTAAACATTTTCACATTGGTACCAATTCAATCCATCCAGCTAATTTAAGCCTGAAATTGTTGATTTGGCTGCCGGCGGTCTTACGTGATGCCACGTGGAAAATTTTTATGATTTTTTATAATTTTTTCAGTTTTTTAAAATTATTTTTTCTCTTTTTCTCTTTTATTTTTCTTTTTATTTTTCTTTTCTCCTTACCCTTGGCAAGCAAGGTCGATGGCCAGCCAGCCGACCATCACCGACCACAGGCTGGTCGGGGCGAGGGGCCCCACGCCCTCACTGGCCACTGGCGAGGGCCGCCGCGCCCTCGCCGGCCACAGGCGAGGGCGTTGGCCCCCGCCCAAATCCAGGCGAGGGCCGAAACCCTTGCCCGTTGGCCGACGAGGGCCTCTCCACCCTCTTCGGCCATAGGCGAGGGCGTGGCAGCCCTCGCTCGTGGCGAGCGAGGGCACGACGGCCCTTGCCCAGATCCGAGCGAGGGCATGTACGCGCTCAGTGCTTCTCCTCGTAGCATCTCTCTTTGTCTCTCGCCGCCAGCACTTCTCCTCGCAACATCTCTCTCTATCGCTCGCCGCTCGAAGACTCTGCCCCCTGACGAGGGCCCTCGCTTGGATCTGGGCGAGGGCCGTCGTGCCCTCGCCAGCCGGCCGGTGACCTCGCTTGTGGCAAGCAATAGTCGGCCGGCGAGCTCGCCTGTGGCTGGCGATAGTCGGCCGGCTGGCCGGTGACCTCGCCCGTGGCCGGCGATGGTCACCGGCCCGGCCGACGACCTCGCCAGCCAAGGGTAAGGAGAAAAGAAAAATAAAAAGAAAAAAGAAAAATAAAAAATAAAAAAATAATTTAAAAAATCTGAAAATTTATAAAAAGAATCATAAAAATTTTCCACATGGTGCCATGTAAGACCGCCGGCGGCCATATCAGCAATTTCCGGCTTAAATTAGTCGGATGGACTGAATTGGTACTAATGTGAAAATGTTTATGACTAAATTGGTCTAACTGAAAAGTTTATGACTGAATTGGTACCAATACAAAAGGTTTAGGACTATTTTGGTTCTTTTCCCACTAAGATCCGGTTGGCCGCCGCCAGCCTGAGCACTTGCCCAGGGTTAGCTAGATGCGTCCGGGCTAAGGTCCCGCCTGCGTGCTGCGCCAAAGTCAATGTGCTCATCCCCATCGCTCCCCACTGGCCGTCCTGCTCTCCTCTAGAGAAGCAGGCCAGGACCATGTAGGCCACGGCTATCTCGATCCTAAAGAGGTGCAACGTTTGAAACAGGCCCACGTGAGAAGCAAATGCTGAGCCCGGCCTAAGATAGGAGGATGCTAATTGAAGCAAAGGTTTGGGAAAGCTAGGGATTTTGTAAAAGAGTCATTCTCTGCTTAATTGGCCCAGGCCCATTAATTAATTATGTATTTTGGTGGAGCTGCACCACTGGAGCAGTTTTCTCATTTTATCACCCCTTAACAAAAATAGTTTCCCACGATAATTTCGTTGCTCGTTTCCTCCTCCATAGCCAATTCGTTCTCTGCTTTTTGGCCAAGGATTTCCTCATTTTAGTTTTCATCAACTTATAGTCGCTTTGTTGAAAAACCAACATGCATCTAATTCCCCATGTACGTGGGTGCGTTTGTCTCACCAAAAAAATTAATGATTTGAATAATATTTTTTCTAAAAATAATCACTTATATTTCTTATAAAATCTTCACCATCCACAACCATATTTAGATATAAATTATTCTCGATAATGAAATAATTTTTCAAATCGTTCACATTTCGCGAAATAAACGGAGTATTAATTAGCTACCTAAACATGAGATTTCTTAACTCTCAATAAACATTCCCAATTTTGTGCGTGCCAAATTTTAAAGGATTTTAGAGAAAAGATTCTATGTTGTGCATATATCGGTGGCGCAGAGCACGCACGTATGTGTACAAGACCCAGCGACAAGAGCTGGTTGACCCCCGCAAGGGCCGATCGACACACCACCCGGCTGCATGCCACGATTGCCATCGCCGGCTTAAGGCAAGGGCGCTCAACGGCGAAGCTGGGACGGCCCTGCCGCCTTTCTCTGAAAATTGTGCTATATGATCCTTTTTTTTTCTTTTTTCTTTTTTAAGGTTTCACGTTCGTTCTGTCCTTCTTTTTTTTTTTGTCCTCAGTTTTTGTTTTATTTCTTCTTCTTCTTCTTTTCCAGGTTTTAATGATGTGGGTAATGGCGCGCCAAGCCACAGCAGCAAATGTGAGTCACATGCATGGCTGATTAGGGTTGTCGTGTCAAAATGCCAATCGGACCAACTTGATTTCAAGGATTAAATTGTTTTCGCTGAAAGAGCACAAGGACCAATTTGGCCACAGTCAAAATTCAAAAGCCAAATTGAGCATTAGATAAGAGTATAAGAGTATAAGAATAGTTTCTAACCTTGTGCTCAAGTTACACTGATAGAATTTAATACTAGTAAAAGAGTGAGGGCACGTAAATAGTTGGTAAGCTGTGCAAATAAATGTTGGTAAATTATTGAACAGTTGGAATTTGAAAATAATTAAACGATGGTTAATTATGGCTCAAACAAAAGTTGGTTATTTCCTGTAAGACCTAGTAAATTTAACATCTTGCTAACTTTAAGAAATAACTTTGTAAAGTATTGGAAGGTTGGTAATTGCAAGCAATCAGATAACATTAAGGGTTGGTTTCCTAGAAGAGTTAATATATTTAGTAGTTTGTATGCTCTTGCTTATCAAACAGATGTCTGTAATTTACTCACATAAGAATTAGTAAAGTTAAAATTAGTTGGTAACTTAACTCGCAAAACTCGATATCACCCGGATCAAATTAAGACTGGTAGTTTTGGATAAGATTTAGTAATTTTGAAGCGCCAATGACTTTTACAAAAAATCTTAATAAAATATTGAAGCAATCACTAATGTTGAAACAATTGGATAAATGTTGATAAGTGGACTCAAATAAGAATCGGTAATTTTCTATAAAAAGTTGGGAACATTAACACATCGGTAAACGATGTAAATAATGTTAGTAAATTATTAAAATAACTAATTTAAGACACTCTAACAACTGTTGGTACTTTCATAATAGTGTTGGTAATTTACGAATGTGTTATCAACTGAACAAGTTGTCGATCAAAATTTAATTGCTAATGTGTTTGGTAGTTATCATGCTTTTCACATGTTACCGGCATGAAACATTGTTCCAATTTTTACCCTACTAGAATGGTTGACTCTGTCCGGTTTTGGCTCACATAGGCAAGCTAATTTTACATATAACATATACATATTCTTGGACAAAAGTAAGAGATTTGTTTTAACCAAATAGAGAGAGAGAAAACCACTGGGGTTTGCCCCAATGGCCACCCTTCCAACACGAAATGGGGAGGTGGGGGTTCGAATCCCCACCTTCTCTAGGGTTGGGGTGGGGACAATATAGTTTCAGGTATGGATTTCGATTTTCACATCCAGCAAGGAGGCGGGGGTGTCTAAGAGAGAGTTAGAATATGAATAGAGTAGGAATGACCAAAAAGATAGAGAGAGATGTTGGAGAATAATGAGCACATCTTTATTAGTTATAACTTCAATAGCAATCTTCCATCATGAAGAAAGGAACTATTAGCTCCATAGCAGTTGCTGTGTTTGCACTAATTGGATAATCAATTTGTACTTTTATGTAGGGTGTTACCTGTGACTTATAAATGCAAGGGCAAATGCTAGAAACAATTAGTAAATTCTATCAACAAAATAAGTGAGTATGAGAAAAAGAAGCTATGAATCACAAGAGAGAGATTTTACTTACTAAATAAGCTCTTATTTGTGTAGCTAAAATTGAAAAGCTCTCTCACAACAAAGCATGGTAATCATCCTTGTTATAGACAACGTTTCGATTATCCTTTCCACCGCACGGATTGAGGTTTGTAAGGCCGAATGAATCGATTCCTACGAGTCCATGTTTTAAAAGCCTATTAGAATGGGCGTATCCAGAGTGGGCCGTGCGGACAATTTGAATATGAAAAGTTCGCGTGGATCTGGACAAAAGGCCCCTTTCCTTTATCAGTTTTTGCTAATGTGTTCATTATTCATTACGAATTAATCTTAGTAAATTATTAAAGCAATTGTTTCAAATTGTCATAAATGTTGAAAAGTGGACTCGGAATAAGAGTTGATAATTTTCTATGTGACGATATGCCACCGGTTAGCATTTTCGTAAATGTGTAAGTAACTTAACTACCTGTTATCACTGGATGAGTTGTTAGTTAGAATTTTGTTGCTAATGTATTTCGACAATTATCGCGCTTTTCACATGTTACTAGCATGAAATAAAGTTCCGATTTAACTCTCTGGAATTGTAGACTCGTTCAATTTCGGCTCATAGTCAAGTCATTTTACACTAAAACATTTACTTATTTATAGAATAAAGGCATGATATTCCTTTTTAATTTTTAAACCAATTAGAAAGAAAGAGAGGAATGTTGGACAACGAAGAGCATAAACTTCTTTATTACTTCTTAAAGCTTCAATAGCAATCTTCCTTAATGAAAAAGAAACTATAAGTTATATAGCAGTTTCAGTGACCGATGTCTTCAAAATTGGATAAGTTAATCTGTACTTTCAAACAAGGTGTCATCTATGACGGAAAAAATACCAAAAGAGGCTTAAACTTATTGCATTGGTATCAATTCAATCATAAACCTTTTAATTTGACAAATTCAATCCTAAAAATTTTCACAATAACATTAATTTAGTTCATCTTATCAATTTTTGTCGGCTGACGCTGACATGGCAATTTTTGTTTTTATTTTAATTTTAAATTTTGAATTTTTTATTAATTTTTTTCTTTTTTCTCTTCTTTCTCCTTAGACTATCCCCATAATAGTCAGCAAGTTTTGCTGGCCACTGTTGAGGTGGCTTCGCCTAGGGCCATAGGCAAGGTGGCTTCCCTTAGATTTAGGCAAGGCCAGCCTCTCTCACAGCCCTGGGCGAGGCTAGGCAAGGGCCATGAGCCTTGCCTGCCACCAACGAGGGTTTTGCAACCTTGGCCCAATGGTTGGCGAGCCTTAGTGGAGCCTCACCAACCATTGCGGGGAAAGTCCAAGGAGGAAGAAAGAAAAAAATGAAAATGAAAAATAAAATAAAAGGAACGATTAGTATAAAAATTCAAAAAACAAATTAAAAAATTGCGACATCAACGTTGGCCGAACGATCGGTGTTTACGTCATCGCTGATCAGCCAAAATTGGCCAGATAAACTGAATTGGTACTAATGTAAAAAAGTTTATGACTAAATTGACTCAATTGAAATGTTTAGATTGAATTTGTATTAGTATAATAGATTTATGATTTTTTTTGTACTTTTTTCTCACCTGTAGTAGGGATGTCAAAAAAGCCCGCCTAACTTGACTCAAAATTTTAGGGTATTTTGGGATTGGGCCTTAGATATTTTCGGGTAAGGGTCTAAATACGTGGGCATGTATTCGATTCCCTCCATTTCCGAATAGTTATCTTGGCCGTTCGTACCAGGCCATTGATTTTTTTTCTTCGAGTCGTCTATTCAGTTATCATGTTTGTCGAGTGGCTTGCCTTAGCTCTTGGACTTGATTCCTCACTGCCTTGAAGTGACTGGCATGGCATGTTGTTAGGTTTAGCTGAGTTTACCCCGGCACGAAAGGAAAGGCCGGAAATGAAGCCCCACCTTGTTGGGATTTCGTCTTTGTTTCTATGGAAGTTCTTTGGAGTTTGGAATCTCTCCGTTATTTGCATGAAGCGGGCAATTGTGCTTAGAAGAGGGTTTTTGTCGTTGATGGGTTCCCTGTAAATTGCTTTGTTTCTTGCTTCTTTTATTCTTTCCGCGTGCGATATCAGAATGTTAAACTCTCGTCTCTGTATAGAGGTGTGCTGCTTCATTTTCTCGACTCGCCTAATGCTTGTTCGTTCATGGGTTTTGGGTTTTACCTAGTAGCTTTGAGTGGGCTTTCTGAGAGGTAGATTGAATGCCGCAATTTAGATGGATGGTCTTGAGTTGGATATCAAGGAGAATGCAGAATGTTCTGCTGGTCTTTTAGGTTGATGTTCTTTCAATCCCTCTTTCAGAGATTGTTGGTATTTTAATTATAATTTTCCCAATCTAAAGCTACTTTCAGACTGCATTACTGTGATTGTTGATTATTTGATACCCATTATTGGGCACCTTGACCGCTCATGGTGCGTTCGGTTAGACTTTTGGAGAAGCCATTAAGAAAATACAAAGGCCTTTAAGTCAAAGTGGTTTTTTAAAATGCAAAATGTGTTTAGTAAATTGTAATCCGAAAGTGTGTTGTGAAATATTCTTGGGCAAAATAGTGTTCGGAGAAATTTGCATTTACAAAGGACTTATGATAAAAAGAAATGAAAGAAATAGTTCACCGGCGAAGGGTAGACGGCCGTTGCAACGTCTCAAGTTGCAACACCTTAGGCGGCCGCCCGACACCATCAGCGAGGGCCGCCTAAGGTCGAGTGACCCCAGCGACCACCGTGAAGGGCCGCTTGAGGTCGCGGCGGTCACGGCAAGGTTGTCGGAGGTTGCAGCGACAGTTCACCCCAACCCAAGCGACCAATGTGACCGTTGTGACCCAAAACCCAGATCTGGGTTGCAGTGAGGTGAAGTAGGTCGCGCGCCGCAACCTAGGTGATCTCTACGACCCAGATTTAGGTCGCAGTGAGGTCATGGGTCACCGAGGGTCGTGGCGAGCTAGTGATCACGGTGAGGTGGAGAAGATTGCGCGCTACGACCCAAGCGACCTCCGCAACCCAAATCTGGGTTGCGGTGAGGTCTTGGGTTGCCGAAGGTCACCGCAACCCAAGCGATGTGACCATCGTGACCTAGATTTGGGTCACGCAATTGGTCGGCGACAATTGCCAGGATGCCGCGACTACGCCGGCCTCTCCGATGAAGAAGAAGATGAACAATGCCTGAGCCATTCTGAAAATACTGAAAACCCAAGGCAGCCCCTTTCAGCCTTTGGAAGGCCAACATTCTTTCAAGGTGAGTATTATTGGGTGTTCACAAACACCCAATATTTGGGCAAATGGGCTTTGGACCCCCAAAGAGCTTTGCAAAGGGGTTCCCAAATGCAGCCTCAGTCTACTGTTTGTCCTGTCCAACTATTTTCCTTGACTTTAGCTTGATACTCTCTTGATTTATTAGCTTGTTGATGTCTGTAATTTTTTTTCCAGAACAAGAAGGTAAGGGAGGTGGGGATTCTGAAAAAGGACCCTGAAACCTTGAAGGAGCAGATTGAGAAGATGATGATGAGTAAGTGTTGAAATTGTTGATTTTCCTCATTCAATCGCAACTTGTTATTTTCTTTCATTTAAGTTGGATTTCGCATTTTGCAGGGATTGGGTAGGTTGTCCTTGGCTGCAGCATCAGCAGATCAGTCAGCTACAAGTGTGTGGTCCAAGCAGGAATGAAGGAGATCACTGCTAAGGTATGCAGAATTTGGGAGCTAACCTTACACTAGAAAACTGACATTTGATAATGGCATCATTAGGCAAGTGAGGTTACAAGCGAAGAGCCACTATAGTTTTTTTTTTTTTTTTTTTTGAAGTGAGGGACTATATCGACGATATTTGTTCATCTCGGCAGGTGCTGGACTATCATTTGCAACGGTGGCAGTGTTTGGTTGGACCTTTGGACAGGAATTCGACATTCGTTTCAACTCTACCGATTAGATACCATGGCTACGCATGTCAACTTCTTGGAGTGGTAGGCGAACAAAACTGAAGCGTTCATTTTGCTTCCTTTAAATAAAATCGAGATGGAGTTGTCAATTGTGGATGTTTCTGTGGCTACATCTTTTGAAATCTTCTGGTTTTACTCTTCCAAATTACTAGCTTTGCAGATTTATATGATGACCAGTTGCTTGTTTTTGGGGAGACTGTATTGTGAAAGCCTGTTATAAATTGACATGCCATTGATGATGTCATAATAACTATGATCAAATATATATGATGCAAGAGTGCATGATCAAGTAGCTACAATGTTCAGAACTTTTGGTTGGTCATTCTGATAAATTTGTGGACTCAACAACAAATAGAAGTTTAAGAAATGAGAAAAAGAGTGAAACAAGCGTAGGCAATAACACTAAATTGTCCCTTAGTTGAGATGTCTAATGCTTAGACTCATAAGCCATCGTGAAAATATGTTCATCTTAAAAATAAGAAAGAGAGAGAACCCAAAACCCAAACTGGACCAGCCCAGCCCAATCGCTCAAGTTATTTGCCATTCAGGTCTTAGGTCAAGTAGGGTCAAGCGCATTCCTATAGTTTTTCAGGTTGGGTTGAGTATCTTGGAAACCTAGTCCAACCTAACCCATTGACATCCCTACCTGTGACTCACAAATGGGAGAACAAATGGTAGAAACAATTAGCAACATCTATCAACAAAATAAATGAGTATGAGAAAAAGAAAATATGAATAGAGAGAGAAATATATATATATATATATATATATATGTGCATATTTAACTTACTAAATAACTTTTTATTTGCATAGTTGGAATTTTAAAGCTCTCTTGAACCAAAGCATGATAATCAACCTCCCTATCAATAATTTTTTGATAATCCTAGCCACTGTTTGAAAATAGGAGATCCTCCAAGATTGATCGACATGTAATATGCTACAAAATCCCATAAGCACCACTACGAAGCCCAATCCCAATCCTGAGTAAAACCAATTAACAACAAAGTCGCCTTCATTAGATTCATCTTCGCTTGAATCGTGATCATATTGTCTCTCCATTTCACTCTGCTCATCCCCCGAACAGATTTTCATAAGAGGAGCTCCACAAAGTCCATTGTTGCTGCAATAAACAGATTGATCTTCTACAGTGCTTAGATGATTGCTTGATGGAATGAGACCAAATAAATTGTCAAATGAAAAATTCATATGACTTAGAAAGTCTAAATTGGATATTCTAGGAGGGATTTCACCCGATAGCTTGTTATTGGATAGATCAAGTGATTCCAAATATCTCAAGTTGCCAGTATCTGAAGCAATTTTTCCGTTATTTTGGGAGAGGTTCAAATTTTCAAGTCGAGCAAGCCTAGTTAGCCCTTTTGATATTTGTCCTTCTAAGGTGTTGCTTGAAAGGCCAACGGAAAATAAATATTGGAGAGAGCTGGTGAATTCTAGGCTTGTTCCCTTTATATTAACCATAATAGGAATCTTAAGCATGTCTTCCACATATGAAGTATCAATGGAATCGGCCCTCATTAGGGAGATGTTGCTAAAACAAGGAGGAATGACTCCATAAAGGTTGTTATGGGCTAGGCTTAGATACAGGAGTTTATGAAGTTGACACAGCCATAAAGAAATGTCTCAAGTAAAGTAATTTCTACTGCTATTCATAAATTATGATTCTCCCTAAATGATCATTATTAGGTTCAATCTACGTGGAACTTAGTGGAGAAAATGATAGTACCTCGAGCCCCAAAGTCTACTTTAGGCTTTTATTTGAGAACTTGATGGTACTTTGGACCATTGTTTGGAATTTTCCTTGGTGAACATGATTGAGCAATATCAAGTGTACTGTTTGAATTACTAAGGAGTGAGAAGCAATTACTTAGGATTTACCTAAGCAGAAATTACTAAGCAATGAGAAGCATTCAACAAGCAATCATTTATTTTTCGACTTTTCAGTAAGATTGGAATGCATGATAAGTGACAATGTGTTGTTGCCACCACGAGTATTTGGCCACATAAGGATATTTCCTATGTAATGGTCTGGTCATTTCCGTTTGGTGAAAGTATCGCTAATCAATTGAGACGGCAGGTTGACCAACGTTTTCTTTACGATGGCTAAAGCTCCGATATCACGAAAACAACAAAAGACCGCGATTACTTTAGACGAACCGTGTCCATTGGTCCAACAATCAATACACGTCCGAAGACCTTGACTTGTTGACTTCCGGAGCGCGCGCCCGACAAAGACCTTGACTTCTGGAATTTAGTTAACTTCCAAAGGTAAAGCTGGTTCAAGTTCT
This sequence comes from Eucalyptus viminalis, assembly GCA_014182385.1. Classification (NCBI taxonomy): domain Eukaryota; kingdom Viridiplantae; phylum Streptophyta; class Magnoliopsida; order Myrtales; family Myrtaceae; genus Eucalyptus; species Eucalyptus viminalis. Next base: position 36,797,711 of record CM024532.1, read on the forward strand.
ATTAAAAAATTCATTATTGTCGTCGTTTTTCTTTCTTCAATAATTGATGCAAGTTTTATATTTGTATGCAATGATTTAGTGATTATCTGTTCATTCTGGATGATTGAAATAGCATATTTGTCTTCTAGTGCTGCGCTTGCTAGTAGGATTAATTGAACACAACGTGACACATCAGAATCATCCACCAATCCACTCATAACCCGATTATAATTATTTCGTTTAATGTCACAAATGACTGCTGAAAGAGCATATTTGTCTTCTATTTGTTGAAACTGTATGGTCAGTGGAACAAGATGAATCAAGTCAAAAACAACTTCCGACGTGCTTTGCCTAAGTTCAATCGTGGCAGCCCCAAAACCTGTTTACAAATTTTCCACCGCACCCATGTCTTTTAATCGTGGTCTTTTCTTGGATAATTTGCGATGAAAATCACCTGTTGGATGATAAACGTAATGTTCAAGTTGGTGCACGAGGTAAACTTTTGAATTTGAAACTCATGGCCTCGTCTTCACTGCAAGGCCTCATCTTCCTCTAAGCTAGAAGATCCCGTTTCGCCCATTCTTCAAGTTTTTATTGTCCCTAGCTGCTCCGAACGAGAACTGCAGCTCATGAAGACGAACGAGAGGCTAAAACAGGGAACTCTGTTTCTCCATCGAGAAAACAGAGAACTTCGTTTAACAGAGCTGTCTCTGAGAGAGAGAGAGAGTTCCCCGGACGAATTCGGTTTGGAAAAAAAACACGAACACGAATCGGTCCTCCTTCCCACGCAGAGAGAGAGAGAGGAATCGTCTAGAGAGAAAAACATGGCCACGACTTCTCGCCGGGCGACGCCCCTCCTGCCGGCGGCGGCGGCGGCGGCGCTGCTGCTGCTGCTGCTTCTGGCCGCCGCCCTCGTGGGGGCGCAGACGCCGGCGACGCAGACCTGCGCGGCGAAGCTCGTCCCCTGCGCCACCTACCTGAACACGACGACGACCCCAACGAGCTCCTGCTGCGACCCGCTCAAGGAGGCGGTGGCCACCGAACTGGCCTGCCTCTGCACCCTTTTCAACACCGCGCGCCTGCTCGCCCCACTGGGGATCGACGTCGACCAGGTCCTCCAGCTCACGAAGAAGTGCGGCGTCTCCACCGACACCAGCCAATGCAACGGTACGATCTCGCCCTGCCCTGCCCTGCCCTGCCCTGCCCTCCCTCTCCTCTTCGAACGGGGAAGGAGGGAAGGAGAAAAAATCGAGAGGGGAGGAACGGATTAGGGTTTTTGGGAAAAAAGGAAGCTCGATCCGCGAGAATTTCGAGTCGTTTCTGACATTCGGAACTGAATCGAACTCGCTCGTGCGGCGAGTCTTTCTGTTATAGAGTTTCGGTGTGAATAGTTATTGTCGGAACAGAGGTTTTCTGACATGAAATCTCTTCTTTTGATCGGCAGGGACCGCCACGCCTCCATGGTCGTCGACGACGGCGCCGCCGCCGCCACGTAAGAAATTCGTTTCCCCATTTTTTCATTTCCGGGTCGTTGAGCCTGTAAATCCGGGTGCTGCAGTTTCGTTCCTTTTTTCTCCAATTCTAGTTCCGAAATTCAGAGCCTGAACGGCCACGATTTCGTGTATTTGAATGTCAATCCGCCATTGTCGAACCTCCAGACGAGTGAGTAATTCTGTAGCTGGTTTAGGGGGAAAGCAAATCTAAGTGAGAAGATAGTTCGTCTAGAACACCCAACAAGGGCCCGGAAATTGCCGGTTCCCGACGCTGTCGGGCGCCTCCAATGTCGACTCGTGGATTGTGGAAATCTTACATTAGGGGGGAATGATTGAAGCCACGGCATTTTCCCCACGATGTTGACGGCAGTAGAAGGGTCTTTTGCTTTAGGTCTGAATGGATCGGAGCGAGTTTAGTGAAGTAGCAGTCCTACTGACGAGCGAAATGTCCGACACTGGTCCAGCTTGATGTGCCTAGGTTAATTCGGATGATGGTGGTTTTTTTCTCGATTATTGGCCCAAATTGCGTGATATCTGGTCATCGGGAATGACTTTAATTGCTTGTGTTGCGTGGATAATTTGTGCATTTGATTGATTGCGCGTATTCTTAATTAAGGAGATTCATTGCGTTTAGTCTCTATTGTGATGATGGCTATGGAATAGTAAGTCTACTTTGGATTTGAATGGACCGGAGTTTGGTTCGTTGAGCGTTAATCTCATCCCCTGTTTCTTTGTGGGTTTGGCGGAGTAGTCCTATTGACAAGCGAACCGTCCGGCTTTTTTCTAAATTCATTGCAAATTGCTTATGGGTGTCTTGCAATAATACCAATATTGTGTCGCACTGAACTAAGTGTAGAATTCTTATTGTAGATAGTGTTTATTTGATCTCATGTTTGCCATGGCTCTTACAAAATTATCTCTTTCTTTTTTTAGTTGTAAATCGCAGAGATTCCTCTCTCTCTCTCTGCGTGGGAAGGGAAAAAGATTCGAGAGGGAGGAACGAATTCGGTTTGGAAAAAACTCGATCTGCGATTCAGAAGAGCGTTCTTATAACGAGATCGAATGACGATTTCTGAGTCATTTTTTTAACATTCGAAACTGAGATTTGGCCTGTTTTGGAACTGAATCGAGCTTTGCTCATGCGACAACTCCTTTCTTTTGAGTTTCCATATGAACAATTAACATCGAATAAGGTTTTTCTGAGACGGAATCCCTCGTTTTGCAGTGAGCGCTATGATTCCATCGTCAACACCATTACCAGGTTAGAAAATTTGTTTCCATTTTCCTTTCTGGGTCGTGAAACCACATTTCCTGATACCGCTTTTCTCGGCAATTGACGAAACCCAAGCCCACAGCAACAGGTATGGGTACATAATGCTGTCCATTCCGGCTGCATTATTCATTTACTTTTTAGTCATTGGATCTCGCTTCCTATTTCGACGTGCAACAAGGAGTGTGCAATTAGAGAATACTCAAACTACTGAGCGCAATGGAAATTTCTTGTCAATATGGAATTATGATGGGAGGATTGCATATGATGACATAATCAATGCAACAGAGGACTTCGACCTCAAATATTGCATTGGGACCGGTGGATATGGTAGCGTCTATAGAGCGCAATTGCCCAATGGGAAATTCGTGGCATTGAAGAAACTTCACCGTCTTGAAGCAGAGGACCCGTCCTTTGACAAGAGCTTTCGAAATGAAGTGGAACACTTGACGAAAGTTAGGCATAGAAGCATAATCAAGTTCCATGGTTTCTGTTTACATAGACGATGCATGTTCTTGATTTACGAATACATGGAAAATGGGAGTCTCTTCTGTGTTTTGAGAGATGACCTCGAAGCATTGGAATTGGATTGGTCCAAAAGAGTTGATCTCATTCGGGATACGGCACATGCTTTGTCTTACATGCACCATGATTGCGCTCGGCCAATTATTCATCGAGACATATCTAGTAACAACATCTTACTGAATAGCAAAATGCAGGCTTTTGTATCAGATTTTGGCACCGCAAGACTTCTAAATCATGATTCCTCATCTAACTTCACTGCAAATATAGCTGGCACCTATGGATACATTGCACCAGGTAAGCAATACTTTATGCTCCATATATTTTTATTTTTATTTTTACCCTGAAAGTTATTACCAGAGGCACACGTCAAATTAACGACATTGTAAAAGTTTCACTATCCATGCACATCAATGACTTGTAGACTCGTAGTGTACTAGCCGACAATAGCTTAGAATTGGTTGTGCCTCGATTAGGGATGGCAAAATGTCCCCGGGGAACCGCCCCGTTCGCTGCCCGACCCCACCTCTCCTCCCCTGACGTCTCCGAACGGGGGGTTGCCGCAGTGGAAGCTGGCGCTGATAGTGGGGATTGGGATTGGGGGGCTCATTGTGGGGGTGGGCGATTAAGGGTGTGGTCATCCCATCCAAAGCCTCAACTGCCAAAATTCTTATTCTTTTTGTATTTTTTTTTTTCCAGAGCTTGCGTATACTTTGGTTGTTAATGAGAAATGCGACATATATAGCTTTGGAGTAGTGGCAATGGAAACAATGATGGGTGAGCATCCAAGAGATATTGTATCTACGTTGTCGACATCCTCTGGAGAAGATATCATGCTACATAAAATCTTAGACCCACGGTTGCCTATTCCAAGAAAGAACTCCGTTGCAGGAAGTATTGTTCAGATAGTTTCTCTGGCGATTGCCTGCTTGAGTGCTAATCCAAAGTCTCGACCAACTATGAGGCAAATCTCGGAAGCTTTTCTAGTTCGAAAGGTACCATTGGCGAAGCCCTTCCATGAGATCTCATTGGCTCAGCTTCGAGATAACAATAGATCATGGTTGGAAGGTGAATCGGCAGACGCTTCATCAGGATTAAACGATGTGTAAGGGTCATTAAGTCCTTGTCCCAATGATAAGTGAAGAGAGATTGATAAGATGATGTGCAATTTGGGGAAAGTGACTGAGGATTATAGAAGTGTATCGCTTCTGCAAATTGTCGAGTCATGTTAAACTTTTTCCATACTATGCTATAGGAGTGGGAAGCAGTTTACGAAGGAGATCCATTTATTTTTTGTCTTTCCATTAAGATTGTAACTTAGGATTGATAATAATGGAATGAGAAATAATGTGAAACACACTAGACCCAATATAAAACACGAGCACCCATATACAATTTCTATAACATAATTGATTCTATTCAAGTTACTCATAAAACAAGTCTATTTGATACTTATTTCTTTCCATTAAAGATGGGTAAAGCTCATATTTTCAAGGCCTAACATAACCAAAAAGTCCATGAAGATCATGATTTATCATGAAGCATATAACACATAGTGGCTCAGAAAATCAACATATGAAACCCCAAAAGACCTACTACATGTTAGAGTTCTCATGGTCCTAAAATCAACGCATAAGACACTCGAATTGCGTACGCTCCACAAAAAACCTTGACTTGATGATGAATGGGTACAAGTGCCATGCAAAAAATGCGTTCTGGTTTTAAGTTATGATTTTTTTTTTTTTGTCTCACTCATCTCTTCTATGTACATGTATGTGTGATAATCATGGAAATCGAACCCCAGACTTGGTACTCTCCGGTCCCATCCCCCCAAATCCCTTTACTAATAGGGTCACATGCCTATTGGCGATTTAAGTTCTAATTGAATCATTGAAATTTATTGATTTTCAAACCAGCGGTATATTTTCTCGATGGAGGGGCTGAAGCTTCTTCAAGATGTAAGATTCTTAGGACACTTCAACTTAGGACTCAATCCTTTGTATGATCATGTACTTGTGAATGAATTAATCCTATTGCAGATCCAAATTTTCTCCTGAATTATATATATGTGTGAAAGTCCCCCTCTATCGAGGCCAAACAAAAGCAACACGTGTTACACCACTAAAATTAAACCAAGAACAGTACCTTTTTACTAACCAGTGAGAAGACCTTTTCGTTTTCATGCTCGCTTCGAACACGTTTGCCCCGAAGTTGAACCCAAGAATTAAAAGACCGACGTCATCTAACCATTGAAATTCATTGGGATCTTGTGCACCTGATTCATGCAGGTTTGGCTTGTGTACGCATTAAAACCACCGGGCCCAACGCCTAGTGACCACTTAATGACTCGTACAGGGAAACTTGGTGGCGGTGGTGACATGAGAATCGTAACGTGTTTGTCGGTGCAAGAAGACTTCGAGTCGTCTTGAAGTCTTTCGACGAACAAGACAAAATGCTAGAGAAAAAGTAAATAAAAGAGAAATCGCATCCGCCGTGTTCCATCCGGAGGAGGACCTTTCTCATTGCCTTGTGACATGTGATTAGCAAATGAACTCCAACAAGTGAAGAGTAGATTGGTATAATGATGCTGCCAATTGGAGAACGTGGTTGATAATATGAAGTTTGCGGGCAAAAGATCACTTCAAGTGCCAAAAGTTAACACAAATAGACACTTAAGTGCCAAAAGTTACGAAAGTGATACTTAAGTACTATATTTTTGGAAAAATGGAACACCTAAGTGCCACCTCCGGCGAAAGCTGGCCGAAAATCATACGTAGCAATTAAATATTAATATTTCTCGCCTACGTGGCTCGCCGGAGAGTTGACTCAGCTCTAATTCATCCAAAACGACGTCATTTCTATACTTGGCCAAAATGGAGCCCTTAAATCGGCCAAAACGACGTCGTCTCCCCAATTGTCCTAAATCTAAAACCCTAAATCAGGCAAATTTCCATTGAAGCACTAGAGTCCTAATCCCGAACCCTAATTCGATTTGCCCCAAATTTTACAATCAAATATTGGAAATGGAGAGTAGGACTTTCAATAGCAGCTCAAATTCCTCTCGTCGAAGCGAAGGAGAAGGCAAGTGTTTCTGCTTTTGTAGGTTACCCAATCCAAGAAGAACATCGTCGACTCGAATGAATCCTAGGAGAAGATTCTATGGATGTGCCCGATATAGAGAAGGGTATAAGTGCAAATATTTCAAATAGGTCGATGCGAAATTCTCTCACCAAGCCACAAAGGTGATATTGGACCTACTTGATGGACGTCATCAACCTCCATCTACGCTTGTGGATAACTTGGACGATGTTGACTCAATGCAAGCTCAAGCATCTGAAAGTGCTAGTATGAACACCTAGAGGGAGAGTGAATGGGTGTGAAAACAGATTTTGCAAAATACAATAAAAAAATTTACTTTTAATCTAAGTTTGGTTGGCTTCAGACTTTGCAGAATGATTCAGACTTTAACAATTATATCTAAGTGCAGAAATATATGGCAATAAGTAAAGTAGATGAGTTTAGAGAAGAAAATAAGAACACAAGGTTTATAGTGGTTCGGCTTAGATCAAGCTTATGTCCACTCTCTCACATTAACAGCCTTCTGGCTGAATTCCACTATGTAATCAATAAGAGATTACAACTTTGAGTGCAAACACTTAGAGATAGATCACACTATCTCACTAAGTCACTCTTTTGGTATTTCTCTCACAATCACAAACGGTTAAGCTCATAAGAGACAAATGTATGATCGAAGGTAGCTCAAACTTTGGAATTATAAATTTTGCACTTCGTCTCTTACTTGCTCATCGGTTCTTGATCTCCTTAAATACTCCTCCACTTCCAAACTAGCCGTTGGACAGTATCTTAAGGATCGTCTTCCAATCTACCCATTGGACAAATCTGTATCTAGAAGATTTGATAGCCGTTGAGCAATAGAATTAGAATCCCAAATTGATTTTGATCGCCCATACAAACAGAATATTGATTTTCATAAGTATAGCTTCTTCGTATAGAAAGTTCTTGTCTTCAAGGTCCAATTGTCAATTAATTAAATTAAGTCAATCAAATCAATCTTGATGTAGAATTCAAACCAGATCACTAGCCGTTATACATTTAGGGCTTGTGTTACGTTCTATCTCGTTCTGAATGTAAAGCCTGAAAGCAATAGACTTTACAATCTGAGTCTGAGTGCGATAGACTTTATAATTTGAGGCTGAGTGCGATAGACTTTAGAATCTGAGTCTGAACATATTCTGCTTCTGAACAGATTTAGCTTTAAGGTTTGAATACAGTCTGAATAAGTTCAACTTCAGCATAGAGTCTATCTTCTGGTTCTTCCAAGTATAGACTTTGACAATATCATTTATATGTTCTATCATCTGCATAGTCTATTATTCAACCATTAAACACATTAGTAGCCTTTGATTTATTTTGTTATCTTCAAAACATCATAAGGGATTTTTTTAATAATCTCCCCATTTTTTATGATGATAAAACAATCTCTGAATATGCAGATGTATAAACACACTTTCTAAAATAATGATAAATCAATCATCAAATTTTAGATTTTCAAAAATGTGATTTGAATCAAAAGACAACAAATAGATTGAGCATAACAATATATAGAAAAATAATTGCAACTCAATATTATACAATAAATAATATCAACCAATCAACACATATGCATATTTACATTTTCTCCCCCTTTTTGTCATAATCAAAAAGCGATAATAGTGGAAATGATATTACGTAGAGAATATATATATACTTGCATGAAATATAATTTCCAAAAAATCAGCTTTTACAAAGTAAGTCGAATATTAAATATATGTAATATAGCTCACTTCGATAATATATATCAGCAAATATCCAATAAAAATTACGGATGCATTATAAAATTCACTTGACCCATTTTGTCATAATAAAATGATAATATGAATAAGAGATTTGTTAATGACAAAATGTAATAAAAGATGTACTAATCGGATCTTGACAAATTCTGTCACGTTTACATTTTCCTTCTTTCCATAATAATCAAGATCACGATCGATTCAAAAAGATTTTTCCATAATTAATCAAAGCTCCCCCTCAATTTGTTGCCCTTTTGAATTTGATCACGAATCTTTCCATTTCTTTTGAATTTACTTTCTCTCCGTCACATAAGGGATTTCCTCAATAATTTGCAAAACTTTGCACAAGGAAGAGAATCTTTGAGCTTCCTTCCTCTGATTTTGCGAATCAAGCTTACCATCTTCACATGAGATACCTTTTTGATTGCACCATGATTTGCGTAGATTCGTAATCATTCTTCCCTTATTGAATTTCTTGCAATCAACTCATTTCCTTTTTGGTATCCATCAATTTGGATCCTTCCATTTCATTAGAGCAAAATATAAAATCTCCATAAATAATCAAATATTCTTCCCTAACTTATCATAACATATTATTTAAGGAAAGAATATTATGCATAATAATATCTTGAAAAAGAAATTCTTACTTAGTCAAAGCACGATAAAATCAGAGAGAATAAAATTCTTGAGTATCTAAAGAATATCTTGCATAATAAATTAATATAATGTAAAACAGATTTTCACTTTGCAAAATATGACAAAATCTAAAAGCATAAAATTAAACCAAATAAACTCAATTGTCTATTAGCAAGATTTCAAAAATAATCACACGTATTAAATTAAATCTCAACTCACGAATCACAAAAACGAATCATATGATTCTTTCTTCAATAAAACAAAATATGATTATTATAAAATCCGAATCAACCGAGGATATATTGAAAATCAAGTATAATGAGAATTATTGCCCAAATCAAATTGAGAATAAAAAATTCCTTAACAAATTCTCTTTCTTCTTCTCCTTTATTTCCTGCAAAAATAACTCATATTTTCTTTGGTACCCATTTTTTCTTGGGTCCATGAAAGTTAGTAGAATATGTTGTTTTTACCCAATCTTTCTTAACAGGTTTCCAGACTTTAGAATATTCTTTATCAAAGTGTTTTGAGTCTCCATAATTTGAACACTTGAGGGCATTTCAACCAACAGCTTTTGTAAAAATCCTTTCAAAATGCTTCATGTACGCAAGTTTAGAAGGTCTTTGTCTAAGTCTTTCCTTGACTTTAGGAAAATCTATTAAAGAATCACTTTTCTTATCAAAACCAAATCCTGATTTATTATAATAAGGTACTTGTATGGAAAGGATATGCTCTAATGTTTTTTAACCCTTTGAAAATTTTGTCAAAATATTTGAAAATTCTTTCTTTAAAGAATCATTTTCTTTGAAAAGTAAATCTCGACTTTCTTTTGGTTTTTTTTTTTTTTTTTTTGTGACTCGGGAACCACCGTACAGCCGGTAGCCGGCGGCGTAAACCCAGGGCGGATTGAGCCACCACCACAGACCCAGTTGCAGGTGAGTCGTGCGAATGCGACGTCTCTGGGATTCGAACTCTTCCCCTTTGTGAGGGGGAGAGAGCCCGAAGCCAACTGCGCCACCGCAGGCGGTGGTTCCGACTTTCTTTTCTTTGTAGAAAATCTTTTTGCAAAATTTCAAACTTTTCTTTTCGAGAAAGATCCTGTTGCCTAAGCCATGAATTCTCATTTTTTAGTTCGGAGATCCTTTTAAAAGAAGATTTGAGATTTAAGCAAAGCTCATTTATATACTCTAAAGGAATTTTTGAATGGCTTACCTCGATTTCCTTATCAGATTCTGAGTTTATATCTAAGTCAGACTCTGATTCTGAAACTGTGTCTGTGTCTGAGTCAGACTCTGATTCAGAATTTGAGTCTGAGTTTGAATGTGCCATCAAGCATATATTTCCTTGCTTGTCATCTTCTTTTACGGTTCTTTTCTGGCCATTATGTTTGTATTGTTTTCTTTCACTGAATTTCCTCCATTTTCTACTCAGTTTTTTGAATTTTTTTTATCATAAAAGCAAGTTCTTTGTCGTCCATATCATTTTCTGAGTCTGTATCATCAGAATCAGCATTAGATATTAAAGCGATGGACTTCTTACCTTCGGGATCTTCATCATAGATTTGTTCCACTTCATAGGATTGAAGAGTGCCAATCAATTCATCAACAGAGAGTGGCATAATCCTCTAAGTCTCCCGGATTGAGGTCTTGACATGGTTCCAATCTTTTGAGAGACATCGCAAAAGTTTGTTGACCTTCATTAGGGCAGAAATTAACTGACCTTGATATGCTAAACCATTTATAATTTCTGTAAAACAGCTGAACACATCTTTAATCGACTCTCCTTGCTTCATCTTGAAGGATTCATATTTGCCGAACAGGAAGTTTACTTTTATCTCTTTTACACGATCAGTCTCTTCATAAGTGATATGAAGTCTATCCCAAACTTCTTTTGTTGTTTCACATGAAGAGATTCTGTTATATTCAATAGGAGACAAAGCGCAATATAAAAAATAAATAGCTTTTGCATCAAGAGCTTCTCTTTTGAACATCTCTGTCCGAGACATAGGAGTAAGGGGTTTGGTTTCTTTGTTTTTGCCATTTTTATTTGATGTAAACGCGACAGTGGGATTGATTCCTTTTTCCACAACATCCCATTGCAAGAGATCTCTGGATCTTAAGAATGCTTTCATTTTGTTCTTCCACACGTTGTAGTCATTTCCATCAAAATATGGTGGCCCTTCCATAAGTCTTGGTACCAAGATACTAGACATAGTAGATCTTTAGCTCAAAAGTAAAACACTTTTATAAACCGAGCACTTAGCTCTAATACCAATTGAAAGTGCTAGTATAAACACCTAAAGGGGGTGAATAGGTGTGAAAACAGATTTTGCAAAATGCAATGAAAAACTTTACTTTTAAATCATTACCCTTTACCAAAAAAAAAAAAAAAAAAAAAAAACTTTACTTTTAATCTGAGTCTGGTTGACTTCAGATTTTGCATAATGATTCAGACTTTAACAGTTATATCTAAGTGCATAAATATATGGCAGTAAGTAAAGTAGAGGAGTTCAGGGAAGAGAATAAGAACACAAGGTTTATAGTGGCTCGGCTTAGATCAATCTTACGTCCACTTTCCTATGCTAACATTCTTCTAGCTGGATTCCACTATGCAATTAATAAGAAATTATAACTTTGAATGCAAACACTTAGAGGTAGATCACACTATCTCACTAAGTCACTCTTTTGGTATTTCTCTCACGATCACAAACGTTTAAGCTCACAAGAGACAAGTGTATGATCAAAAGTAGCTTAGACTTTGGAATTATAAATTCTACGCTCTGTCTCTTACTTACTCATCGGTTCTTGATCTCCTTAAATACTCAACCATTTCCAAAATAGCCGTTGGATAGTATCTTGAGGATCGTCTTCCAATCTACTCATTGGACAGATCTGTATCTAGAAGATTTGGTAACCGTTGAGTGATAGAAGTAGAATCTCAAATTGATTCTGATCACCCATACAAACATAATCTTAATTTCCATAAGTAGAGCTTCTTCGTATGGAAAGTTCTTGTCTTCAAGGTCCAATTGTCAATTAATTAGATTGAATCAATCAAATCAATCTTGATGTATAATTCAAACCAGATCACTAGCCGTTATACATTTAGGCTTGTGTTATGTTCTGTCTTGTTCTAGATGTAAAGTCTAAAAGCAATAGATTTTACAATCTAAGTCTGAGTGCAATAGACTTTATAATCTGAGTTTGAGTGCAATAAACTTTATAATCCGAGTCTGAACATATTTTGCTTCTGAACAGATTTAGCTTTAAGATTTGAACACAGTCTGAATAAGTTCAGCTTCAGCATATAGTCTGTCTTCTGATTTTTCCAAGTATAAACTTTGACAATATATTTTATATGTTCAATCATCTGCATGGTCTATTACTCAACCATTAAACACGTTAGTAGCCTTTGATTTATTTTGTCATCTTCAAAACATCATAAGGGATTTCCCTAACATCATCTTTTCCTAATCATTTGAAGAATGAAGTTTCAAGAATGAAAATTGAACAGAAGTGTTACCAAGTGTTTATTGTGTTGCTATTTTTTTTTTATCTATCATACTTTATGATGAAATGTAAAGTACTGGAAGATGAGGAAAAGTTTCTCTGACTGCCATAGTTGTAAATGAGTGGACAAATGTACTTGTTTTATATGAAATGTAACTTATTTTTTTGAAAGATGAGAATAAGTTTTGTATTGTCTATAAGATCGTTGTGGTTTTTTTTTTTTTTTTTTTTTTTGCTGTCATATGTATTATGTGTTACTTCTAGTGCTTGTGGGAAGGTCAAGGAAAAGGAATGAATGAATGAATGGGAAAAATACTATTTGTACTATGTTTTTACTTATTCTTGAATATAAATCGGTGATAATGGAATGTATATTGGGGCAATGTGTTGTAGTAATTTATTTACTTAAACTGAATGTGAACTAACGGCAAACATTGAACTGAATTGAGCTGTCATAAGTTGAACCGTATATATAAACCAGCAACTTCTCTGGTTTGCTGCAAAACCAACATATACATAAAACAGACATGAGTGATTACTCGAGTGCTATAAGTTGTATCCAGTGATTACTTAAGTGCCGATTGTTATAATAAAAATAAAAAAAGTCATTTAAGTATCAAGTTATTATTAAAAATGAACACTTAAGTGCCACTTGTGATTAAAAGTGAACACTTAAGTACCATGTTTTTTAAAATGTGATCAGTTAAGTGTCAATTTTTTTTGTACGTTTCATCTATAAATTGCACCAGCCATCAGCTACTACCAGCCACTACCATCGCCCACCACTGGCCACCACCGGCCTCTAACAACCACCACCGACCTCTAGCCATTACCACAAGCCACACCAAGCATCCCAGGCACCCACTTAAGCCACCACCAGCCACCACTGTGCTAGTGGTATATTGCTGCAAACTTACATCTTGCACCAAGTATAGCACAAGCCCTCAACCCAACCCCTATAATAGACCCACCATCAATAGGCATGAGTAGTTACCACTGGCCACCACTACTAGCAACACCAGCATCCCAGTTATCACATCAGCACGTAGCCACCACCATAGACCCACCATTAGCAGCCATTGTTAGTGGTGGGTGGTGGATCTATTGCAAAAGGGGCTCATGCAAGCTAGGCTATGCACACTGCACACTTGCACCAGTATTAGCTATAGCAAGAGCCCCCAACTCAACCCCCACAATGGACCCACCACCACTAGACTTCATCAACCACTACCACCAACCACATGAGCACCCCAGTCACCACCACAGATCCACCACTAGAAGCAATAAGTAAAAGTAAAAACAAAATTAAAAAAAGGCAAAAATGACAAGCAATAAGATCGTTACATTGATATTGAAATTAAGTCTCACAAACTCGATGAAAAACTATTAAAAAAAAAATCCACAGTAAAACAACTGACTCCTCAGCCCCACAAACCATATCCCATCACATTTCATCAATCAATATGCACAATGCTTCCTATCCGTGCTCTTTTTGATGGACCTTTCACTTGATTCATAATCCATACACTTTTTCTAACTAGACGTGAGACTTCTTCTTCAACTGTCTCGGGATGCATTGATTATGATCGAGCTACAATTGTCGTAGGCTCAACTGATTCAGAATGAGTTGCAATTATCGTAGGCTGAACTAATTCAGAATGAGCTACAACTAGGTTATTCTTACTCCTTTCTTGTTAGCGCAGCCAATGTCTTCTTCTTTGTTGGCGGAGCCGTTGATTCTGAGTTGGGCCTTGAGAGATAAGAACCTCGAACTTATCCCGGGCTTCAAAAAGAAAACTCAATTATCAACAAAATTTTACACCATAAATTAAATTAAATGCAGCCTATAAAACTTACATTAAGAATAATTGTTATAGTATGCTCATCTGTATAAAGGTCATAACCATATTGTTTTAGCATCTTCCCAAGAGTCCCTCTTGTTCGGAGGGGAGCGTTACTTTCAGGTACTTGTGATTGGTTGACCCTTCTTATTGCCTGTGATTTCTTGGACTCTTGTTGTGGCTATTCAGCTATAGTAAGTGCTTCGTTGGCCAATTCTTCAGTTAGGCGTCTTCTAGATGGCCTTCTTGTAGCTGGCCCTTGATTTGGCTTTCTTCTGGTTATTTTTCTATTTAGCCCTTCAGTTTCAGTGACACATTCTGTTGGCTTTTGTGATGGCCCTTATGATAACCCTTCTAGTGGCCTTTGGGGTGACCTTGGTGATGGATCTTATGGTGGCCCTTCAGTTGGGCCTTTTATTGGTAACTGAGCTCTAGCTTGCCTTCTTCGAATCTCGGAAAAAAAAAAAAAAAAAAAGCAAAGAACATCATAAACATAACATCAGGTCATACAACAACGTAAAAACTAAAAAACTAAAAAACTAAACACAAATGATTGAACTTACTGGGTTTTTTTTTTTTTCTACTGCTGCTGAAAAAACAATCAACTTAACTGGCCCTTCAGTTGCTTTGGCCAATCCTTTAACTAGCTGTCTTCTACCTTGCCTTCTTTGAACAAGCCCTTCAATTTCAGGTACAACAGGGGATTCGGCCAATTCTTTACGTGTCATTCTCGTGACCTGACAAAGACAAAAACATTACATACATGTCACTTATATCTATGTACATATTTGTAATAGACTATAAAACAACATAAACACAAATGTCATAACTTACTGGGTTTATTACCTTCAACTGAAGAACAGTCGACTCACTTCGCCTTTCTGTTTGTCTTTCTCCAACTGTCCCTTCATTAGGCCCTTTGACTAGCCTCAACTGGATATTTAGATGTAAACTTTACTGGCTATTAGGATGACATGAGATCAATAATGGAATATATATTAATGTTAGCAAGAAGTGTAATAAATAAAGTTCTATGTTATCTTCAGCCATATAAGCAGAGTTTGTAACATTCTTTTAGGTTATTACTTAGGCTATTAGACTCCGGAACCTCATTAAGGAGTTGACCATATTTAACTTTATGGATAGATCCATACAGTTGTATTGAGACAATAAATTTGTAGTATTATTTATTAAAAATAGAGGTCTCAATGAGTCTAAATACATGGCAGTCAAATTTTTACCATAAAAAAATGGTACAGAAATGTGACGTTATAATATAATATATTTCCACATATGATATGATTGCAGATCTACTAACTAAAGGACTTCACTCTTCTGTTTTTAAATGACATGTCATTAATATGGGCTTAAGAGCATCATGAGATGTTATTTAGTGGGAGCTATTTCGGTTTTACACTAATAAAGTTTATATATGTGTTCATTACACTTAGTAACAGTTTGATATATATCAACTTTTGTATGCAATAAAATATTTTTGAATTTGTTGTCATTATGTTGAATACATATTGATAAAAGTCTCAAGGTATTGTATAAACCTTGAATGAAGACTAGAGGCATCCAATTATTAGCCTTGTGTATATGTCTTGTTATACATAAAGAAAAGTTAATCGTAAAGACAAGGCATATATGGGTTCATTGGAACCATAAAGACATTCCCTAGTGGCACAAGTTTTTTATGACACTTAGGATAAGATAATAGTGACTGACAAATGATTCTGGACTCCCTACGTCCGATACTTCAATTCTGCGTCAGGAGATACTTTCTCCACAAATGTCAGAACCACTCCTGTAACTATCCAGTTCTTCCCGCAGTGCTCCATAACTGCAAAAAAATTTGGATCTAACCTTCCCAATAAAGATCTGATAATTGGGTGGGACATTATGACTCAAATCTCCCAGCTTCGTATTATTCCTAGAAAGGGTCTTAGATATAAAGATCAATTCTCCGAATTTGTCAATATCCAGAGACTCTTTTCTATTCAAATGAGTCTACTAGATCCGATTATGCAAAAGTTATTGGAATCCTGTTCAGAATCCCATGCAGAATTCGCTCAAAAGTGCCCTCATCCTTTATGGCAAAACCCAGAGTTCTTTGTTCGTCTTCCTTTTAAGAAGAATGAAGACATAAACCCAACCAAGGCGAGCCACATGGGAATGAAGCCAGAACATTTAGTTCTAGCTCAAAGGGAATGCTCGGAACTCTTGCAACAAGGCCTTATTGAAGTTTCCGACTCACAATGGGCTTGTGAAGCCTTTTATGTCAATAAACGTGCCGAGCAAAACAGAGGAAAAATGAGATTGGTAATCAACTATCAACCTCTCAATCTTTTCCTCCAAGATGATAAATTCCCTTTACCATCTAGAGACTCTCTCTTTAGTGGTCTAACCAAGGCCCACATCTATTCCAAATTCGACCTCAAAGCCGGATTTTGGCAATTGGGCATCCATCCTGAAGACAGATCCAAAACAGGATTCTCGTATCCCGAACCAACATTTCCAATGGAAAGTTCTTCCTTTTGGCCTAAAAGTAGCACCATCCCTTTTCCAAAAGGCCATGTGTCGCATTTTCCAACCAATTCTAGCAAGTGCGGCCGTATACATCGACGATATCCCGCTCTACGCCCCGATGAGCAAATCACATTGTCAACTTCTTGAGCAGCTTTGCAGAAATCATAAAAAAGCATGGTATTATGCTTTCCCAAAGGAAGATGAATATTGCCCAGACAGAGATTGAATTTCTTGGTATGCACCTTAGCAAAGGTACATACTACCCGTGGTCGCATATAGCTCAAGAACTATTGAAGTTTCCTCAGACAATTTCACAACAAAGCAAGTTCAGCAATTTCTCGGGATAATCAATTATCTCGGGGTCTTTGTCCCAAACATTGCAAAACTTCGATCCCTTTGCAATCCATGCTGAAGAAGAATTCCCCACCTTGGGGAAAACTCAGACCAAAGCAAGAGCAAACTTAAGGAGATTATGCACTCCCACCATTACAAATACCATCAACGAGCAAAAGAATTCTCCAAACGACGCCGGTGATGAATACCGGGCAGCTGTCCTCTTTGAAGAACTCGATGGTAAGAGACTCCTCTGTGCTCATAAAAGTGGAAAGTTTTCCCAAGCTGAAATGCATTACCATTCCACTTTCAAAGAAATCTTAGCAGTCAAAAATGGAATAAAAAAATTCGAGTTCCACCTCATTGGCCACCACTTTCTAGTAGAATTAGACATGGCATCTTTCCCTCGATGACCAAGTTTAAACAAAAGCAGATTCCAAACTCCCAACTGCTTCGATGGGCTGAATGGTTTTCAAAATATTCCTTTGAAACTAAGCATATTCCTGGAAAGAAGAATGTGCTTGCTGATTTCTTATCAAGACCAAAGGCACCAGCCGAGATCAACATGTATATCAAAAGGCCAGCTTTCCATATGCTCAACCATGGAGTAAAAATACAAAATTGAGAACATCGTGATTTGCAAAGCTGGAAATATCCCCAAGAGATTATTCAACAAATCGAGAATGACAGCCTTGCTGAAAATTTGGAGAACCTCATGTGGCAAAGCCATACGGACCTATTCAGTTCAATGGAGGTTCGATTCTCTATCCTTTGGGTTAAACATGAATTATCCATTCATTCATCCTCTTATCTGGAAAGAAGATGATTTTCCCGAACAGCTCAAAACGTTATTATGGTACTTAACCAATAAGTACCTAATAGCCTTTGAAATCCCAACCAGAAGATTCATTGCTAACCTCACAAGGATATTCTTGCTCGGAAGAAACGTTGAAAAAGAATGTGATAGAAATCTTTTAGAATTTCTAAATTGGTTCTATCATCCTACATGTTGGAAACAAGACTTAGAAAAAGAACCGAGATCCATGACACCAGATCCCGAAGTCCATACCATCCTATTTTTCCAACGCCCTTGGAATTTTTGCAGAAATAATGGTAGTATTCTTGATGCACCTCTCGGAAATAGGAACTACATCTTATAAACCTAACTCCGAACAGTGAGAATCCCGGATTTACAAATCTTATCCTAGATCTGTTCGAATTTGTGAACGAGAATATCGAGAACTCCGAGAATCCTATGCCAGAAAACAAGACCATTCCCGAAGACGTTTGGAATAATGCACCCACTACATGGGATCATTATGACCTAGCACCAGAAGCTAAGGAAGCACTGGGACAATACGGACAAGCCTCATCGTCCCAAGAGCCCGAAATGACAAACGAAGACGACATTGTCCAATCCACCCAAGACCCCTATGCACGCTTTGGAGGACCTCTCGTCCCAGACCCCTACGAACAATTCCAAAGCATGGACACATCTTTTTATGCAGAACCATCCAACCGGCCTCGCCCAAGGATTGTTGACCTTCAAAGAAGATGAAGATACAAACGGGGCGAAGAAGAAGCATCACATTGGGCTCATGAACAAGCATCCTCATCACGAAGGCCGAATCGATTCTCTCACCGTAAGACCTTGAAGCCCTTGAACAAAAGTACGAGGCACACCTCCTAGAAGAAAACTCGGATGATTCAGTTTGCAGCTACAATGCCCGAGACGGACGTGACCGTTGAGTCCGTACATTTTCACCGTAGCAAAACACTCGTTCACTTTTACCGTAGCACTAGGCTAGGAGTAAGCATTCACAGTACAATCACTGTTCATATGTGTTCGAATAATTCCCTTTCGGTGCCCTGTTTGTTCCCGGACCCGTGAGCTAGGTCCCTGTGTGTCCTTGTGACCTCTTATTGCCTATATAAGGCAAGGAGGGTGTAATGTTTTGGGCGGGAGTCCCCCGAAGTAAAGTGTGTGCTTGAGAAAACCTCTTATTGCCTATATAAGGCAAGGAGGGTGTAATGTTTTTTCTGGGATGGAGGTGGTGGTGGTGTTTTTGGTAAGTCTTGTAAGGCTTGGGATGTAGTACTGGACTCTGGTGATGGCGGTGGTGCATAGGAAACCATGAATTGGTATTTGTGGCTTTCACCAAGAGTGTCGATGGAAGTATCTCCATCTAAGTACTTTTGGAACATCTTATCCTTTGGCTTTTTCTTTCGAGGTGGAGGTCTTTCAAATGGGTTTACCTCGTCCGCGAATTTATACAGAGGAACATTGGCAAAAAGGATCCCAAAACAGTGACCATAATTGTCTTTATAATAATGAACAGGGATGTCCATTACCATCAAAGTGTCGAACATGCTTTTTTGAATCTGGCTCGGAAATGGATGGAGGAACACATGGTTCAATCATGAGCAGGGTTTGGAAAATAGAAGGACTTTCTTCCTTTTCTTTGCCAAATTTGATGGAAACAGTTCCATCTTTTTTCCTTACGAACTCTGAGTCCGTAGATTGGACGGGTTTGTTGTGCTGATGTAGCTTCTCATAGTTGGTAATCCATGTCTCTGGAAGAAGCTTGGCTAACTTCTCCTTTGGAATCTGTCTGGGAACATGGATGCAGGATGCCTGATCATTTTGCATGGAGATGAACAAGGCATCTTCATTACCATTGTTGAAGTTAAGATCAAGCGCATGGTTCTGCACTCGATAAACCATCTGGTAATGTAATGTTGCAGCTACAGAGTCAGCAATTTGAGGGGCTCCAGTGAGTTGAAGCTGAACTTTCATGAAAGAAAGTAACTGAGGATCTGAAAGGGCTATGTTGAAGTTGGGATATAGAGTGATAAAGACCATTCCTGCATTCAAAGTAGTTTGAACAGTACCAATGCAGGCATGCTGATATTGCAAAAATCTGGTATCTAGTAACGCTATTCTTGCAAGGAGGGTGTAATGTTTTTTCTGGGATGGAGGTGGTTGAAAACATTTGTAACCATAAAAGGTTCTATGTGTATATATATCGTTATCGACATGATTCAGTGTTTGAGACTTTATAAAATGGGATTGACTATTAAGAATTATCTTTAGACCAAGGTACACACATACAATACAATTTAATTAATATAGCTTAAGTGGAAGAATGTAAGAGTTTTCCTAATGTAGACTATATTAATTGATATTATAATTTATTGTTTTATGAGATTGGTCTAAAGTGAGATAGAAGGTTTTTTAATTAATCTAATATGGGATTGGTTAGTGTGTGTCGAGTTGAGCCTGACCCATAATGAGAGAGCTTGGTTGGAAACTATATAAATAATGCTCAAGTCTCTCCTCTTACCCTAATTCTCATAAGTATCCTCACTAAAGGAGCGTTTACCTAGCGCTAAAGGGTGAGGGTGCCGTCTCATTAAGCTAGTGATACATAAGGCAATAGAGGAGAAGGACTTGTGCGTTGATCATTGCTTTTCCACTTCCACATCAAGAATGATGAATTCCAAAAGTGCATTAATCTTTTAACTCGATTATCTATGCTTTTGTTCTAGTTATGGAGATCATGGGATTGCACATTTTGCATCTTACAACAAGAATTCAAGAAATTCCAGCAATCATCATACTTACATATAACAAATTGATAGCTATCGTGACTAATTAGACAAGATGTGGAATATTTAAGTCAAGAAACCTGCTGAGAGTTCTAGGTTTGGCTATCAATCCTATCAAATATGAAACCATCTCGTCATATTTTGGTAATGTTGTAGCCCACCTTAAACAAAATGAATTACTAAATGAATGCTTATGAAATTTATTCTTAGGGTGCGTTTGTTTCGTGGAAAATAAATAATTGAAAAAAATTATCCTAAAAATGATCACTCATATTGCTTAGAAAATGAATGAAAAAATGAAAATGTCATCATCAATGAATATGTTTAGACATAAGTTGTTATCAATAATGAAAACATTTTTTTTATTAAGTATTCACTTCAAGCAATAAAAGAAATTATTTAAAAAAATTCAAATAGTTCATTTTCTCCTAAACAAATGGAGCCTATATGTAAAAGCAAAGAGAAATCAGGCAAAGAATGCCTATGAACAAACAAACTCTTTGGGAAGTGACCTTCTCTTCTCACTCTTTTTCAAGCTATGATGGTGGTGTGATTGGTTGTGAAAATCTACACAAGATTTCTACATACATGTAGCCAATCCGAGCACCCTTACAACAACCATCTTATATGGAAATTGAGCTCATACCATATAAAACACTTGCAGATCTTGTATGAATCAACATAAATAAACAGCTAGAGTCTTCTTATGGGAAAATGTATCCAATGTATATGCACATGTAATTAATTCCAAATTCAAGATTTGCTGCCTTGAAAGGAGTACTTTAAAACGGTGCTAAGAATTTGATTCATCATGCAGTGAACAGATTAAATTGTATAATTGATTTCCATTTTCCAAAGCCAGCACCTTTGGTTCATTTCTGTGTGCCTTTACAATAGGCTCAATTTCGGAAGATGGGGAAAGTGCGAGTGGTTGGTCTGAGAAGGTGCAAGTAGGGACAGAAGATTTCCGAAGTGCGGACCCCTAGAGTGCCATAACTTGGCAGAAAGTGACACTTAAGTGCTATAACTTTCGAAATGTACACTTAAATGCCAAAATCGGAGCAAACTAGATCACTTGAGTGCTAATCCAGCAAAAATCGGGCCAAATTACATATGTGGCATTTTTCCGGGGAAATAAGTGTAAAACGACGCCGTTTTGCACGCTAATGTGGCCAAATAATGTAAAAACTACGTTGTTTTGGGCTGACGTGGTAAAAAAAATAATATAAAAATTAATTAAATTAAATTTAGTTAAAATATATAAAAATAATAATTTTAATATTTAAAAATGGGGGGGAAGGCGACGAGGCTCAACCCTCGGCCACCACCGCCACCTCCTCGCCATCGCCGAGAAGGGCCGGCGACGAAGGAGGGTCGGCCGGGGTCGCCGGGCCACCGGCCAGGGCCGGCGCCCCGGCCGATCGAGCGAGGTTGAAGCTCTCGCCTAGATCCGGCGAGGGTCGACAGCCCTTGGCCCGGCCGGCGAGGGCCGCCGACCTTCGCCCGGATCCGGCTCGGGGGGGGGGGGAGGGGAAGGAGGAAGAGGGAGGCGCTCTACGGCGAGGGTTGAGGCCGTCGAGCTAACGGCTCCAGCCGACCCTCCCCACCTTTCCGGCGACAACGGGGAGCAGATTTCCTATCGAACTTGAGAATCGAAGAGCAATTGACGTTGTTGATTTTATCTCACTGAATTGATTCGCGAACCTAACGAAGTTTAAACTCATCTGAACATTTTGCACTTTTTGACATATATAGGATATAACGTGTCCAAATAAAATAATCTTTTAATTGCATAGTTGGAATTGGAAATACTCCTATCCACTACCCTAAAATAGGAGATTCTCCATGATTGCTTGAAATATAATATGCCACAAATTCCCAAGAATGCCACCATGAAGCCCGATCACAGTCCTGAATAAAACCAAACAACTATGAAGTCTCCTTCATCAGATTCATTGTCGCTTGAATTATGACCATCTCGTCTCTAGGCCAAACTTTGAAAGGAGGACTTATGCAAAGCCCGTCGTTGCAGCAAAAAACAGATTAATCATCAACAGTGCTTAGGTGATTGCTCAATTGAACAAGACCAGACAATCGTTAAAAGAAAGATCCAAACAATTTAAAAAGTCTAAATTGGGATATGCTATGAGGGATTTCACTTGATAACTTGTTAATAGATAGATCTAGTGATTCAAAATGTCAAGTTGCTAATAACTGAAGAAATTCTTCCGGTCAGCTTTTTTTTCTGAGAGAGGTTCAAATTATGAAGTCAAGTGAACCTAGATAACCCTTCATATGCATTGCTTGAAAGGTCCGCATTTGAAGAAGAGGTTCAAATTCTAAAGTCGAGTGAATTTTAGGGTTGCTCCTTTATATTAACCATAACAAAAAACCTCCCGCCAGAATCCTAAATAAGGATCAAAAGTTAATTGGTCCACATTTGGAGAAGTTATTAGAACAATGAGGAATGCCTATGGGGGCTTGTTATTGTAAAATTATTGTGGCCCACATGATATGATTTAATATGGTTTAATAATTGTTGAAATGCTATAAAATAAATAAATATTGGTTATGAGAAGTTACTACTCTAGTTAAACGAAGAGGTATGACTTTTATGAAAGTTGAAAATGTGCTTTGATAGAAGACACCTATTGAAAGAACGTATAAATAGAGTTTGGTCTTCTCTTCGCTTACGATGAACAACAACAATAACTGAAAAAAACTCAGTATTCTCTCATCTATCGATAGAATACATTAAAGAATAGTGGGTTAAGGGAGAGAAATCAGATTTATTTATTTGGTTCGAGTTCTTCAGTTTTTCACAATGATTATCATCAAGGGTGACGCTATGGACAAAGATACGTCTTCATTTATTTGTGAAAATCATGAAGGTCAAATATCACAGTTTTATTATGAATTTCCGCATTAAAGAATTATATGTATTGTCTAACAATTATATGCTAGGCTTAAAATACTAGACATAAGCAAGGTGGCATAGTTGCAAAGGAATGTCCTCATAAAGTAATTTTTCTCAAGAATGATAAATCCCAAATGATCTGATGTAGTATAGTAAGAAAATTACATTCCTGCAAATCGTGATTTTGATGGTTTTCTTTGAGCTTTTGGGAACTCTTTTTCTCGTGCAAAATGGTCACAATGACTAGTCAACTGCATATACTCGGTTTGTGGGCTTCATCAAAATAAATAAAAGATTGAAATTGCTGCTGGAAACATCAATAACCTTCGGATTACTTTGCAGTCAACAGACAGCATACCATCTTTGGTGTCTGAGATCTCCCCACTGAAGTTACTATAACTCAAGCGTAGTACTTGCCCAATGCAGAAACAGCTCAAGTTTTTCAAGAATTTGCCGTCTCATGAATTCTTATAGACATCAAGGAATCTAAGCCAGTGATAATGTTCAACGATAACACAGGGGAATGTCCCTTGGAGACAATTATTGTTCGAATCGAGATTTTTCAAGTTTGCAACTATCAGGACATTGGACTCAGAATGAAGAAGTAACCCCGCTTGAAATTGCCTGTTCATATCTACCAAGTTTTTCATTATGGGGAGAAGTAAACTACATGATCAAAACTACTGAGTCTTAAAACTCATTTGTCCAAATCGACTTAACCAATAGAATCCTCTGTGGGTAGGTGGTTGCACATTTCTGAGAGATTATTGTATTGATTTAAAACGTATCGAGTTTTTTTTCCCTTCTTAACTTCTTTTGTAAAGTGCACCAGCGAGACAGTAGAGTTAACAGCCGAGTTCTTGGTCTATTTATAGAAATGGATGAATAATAGATGGTCAAGCCTTCTTGATGTGGATACTGATTCTGAAGATTTTTGGGAGATTTCTGATCAAGCAGAAATCCGAAGGCGAGGCCGGCCTGGAAACTTGCTGCCGGTGATGAATAGGTGAGAATTTTCGATCCAGGTGGAGTGATGGGCCCGTAAACGAATCCCGAAAGCTCATTTAGAGTGCTATGCATAATATTTCAAGTTCCCAATGTTTGAAGGGATTCTTCCGCTCCAATAACTTCGAGAGAGCACAAATTCTAATGGCCATTGAGCATAGTCAATTCTCATGTATTTGTCCGTCTTATCTATCTACTGAAAAATCAGCAACGGAAAAGAAATGTCAAAGCCTCCGCAGGAACATTTGGTAGGTTCTGTTAGCATATAAACATGGCCCTGGCCCCTGTGTAGGAGAAATAGTACGTCCCACTTGACCAATGATCGATACCTCTTCACCAATTAGGCAAGAAGTTGTTTAAATCAGTGAAGAATCCTTCCTGAAATATTATTCTCTACAAAGCTTAAGAACTGGAGATTGTTTAGTTGACACGTGTGTCGGTGATCTGAGATCAACCAATGCCAAATTAGAAAGATTAGGCAAGAATTTGTTGTGATGGCTGCAGATGGCAAAGAGAATTCAAAATGCCTCAGCTGCAATTATCACGAGGAAGCAGCAATGCTCGGAAAGGCCGCATCTTTCATTCAGTAATTCAGCCTCTGAACATATTTCCGAAGAGATGAACCAGATGGCATTAGATGAACTGACAGGGAGTCAATCGGGATTTTCAGCTGAGATGTCACTGTTTGACATCAACGGAATGGACATTTGCCTTCGAAGCCATCTCAGAAACTCTGGACCGACTTTGCAGCCCGACATGTCAATTAAATGATTTGCGAAGTGATTAGATGTCATACCCCGATTCACAAGAAGAAGGGGCATGCCTCAACGTAACCAAAATTCAACCCAATATCAACATATATACATCCACATATATATATTTGACAAAAACGGGCAATTGGTTACAATATCAGAGTATATCTATAATCCACAAAAATCAAAACATGAACCTTCTACAAAGACTAACTTATAAACCTATTAACTATGCACAAGTCATACCAAAAAGTTTCCACCACAAAAGTCCTCCCCAAGCGAACGCTCATGCCTACTCGCGACTCGCTAAAGAACTTGAAAAACAAGTATAAGAAAGAAGTGAGCTACCACAGCTCAGTGAGTAACACATTTCTTCTAAGCAAATCGAGAAATCACTATACACATTTAAAATGTAATTCAAATACATAATCATAACTTAGATACCAAAGATACCAATAGTCTAGTCCATTAGTCAATCTCATAAAACATGCATCAATGGTCTATTCCATTGATTAATCTCATCAAATCACATCAATGGTCTATTCCATCGACCAAACTCAAATCACACGTCAATGATCTACATCATTGACCAATTCATGCTCAAATGTCTAACTATGGTCATGCGTAATGCCCGTGACAAGACGACCAAGATTCCCCCATTGGCAAGGTCTCCACCTATTATTAGCTGGTGGCTTGGCCCACGAGGATATCCTAGAATAGTATGCGCATACCCACACACCCCTCAGGGTCCACAGCGACATTGAGCACCAACCACCAATCACAATATCCAGTAATCCAACATCAGAAAAGAAGTCATATCACAACTCAAAATTTGATACATAAATATCAAAACATTCTCCAAAACATTTTAAGATTCTTTCACAAAGAATTTCACAAATCATTTTTCAAACAACCATTCAAATCGAAGTCGGAATATACCTCCATTCGAACAACAAAAATTGCACTAATAGCTCAATCCTGTTTTATGCAACAAAATATGCTTTTTATCAACTTATGGAATATATAATCCACCACGTTTCTCAAAACATGAGTTTAAAATACAAAGAAGAAATAGTGTCATTCACCTGGGAAAAACCAAAAATCAACTACAACACTCACACGAACCAACGCATTCGCATTCCTAACAATTAACGGAAAAATAATATCAAAAGGCTGAGTAAAAAGAATATTCACATAACGATTCGTCTATACTAGACCTATTTGTCGATAAAACAACACCTATGCGCCACAAAAGCTCTCATTTATCGAAAAACCCATCATTTCCCGCTAGGTGCAGCCCAAGCGCCAACTTCATCACGCCATAACTTCCTCCACAAAAATCCATTTCAACCCGTCTTATAATCTTTAGAAAGCTCTCTTAACGTACAACAACAACCCCAACTCAGCTGCTCCAAAACAGTACCAAAAACAACAACAAAAAAGGCTCGAAGCCATTGTTCGCTATAGTACTAGATTGCGCCCCCAACTTCAAAATTCCGTTCCGGACAAACCGCAAGCTTAAATCACAATTAGTAAGATGCTATAGCTTCACAACATCCCAAAGTACCATTTCTACAAAAAATATACAGCTCAACGACTCAAAAAATTGGGCTTCGCCACACAAATATCCAAGAAATCCGAATTTCAAGCCCTAAGTGCGGTGATTGCTTCAAGTAGGTGATTAAAGACTTCAATTTCTTACCGGCCTTGCAAAACACACTTGAGTCAGCTTGATGAGGTGTTCGGACCACAAGCGCGCCAAATTTTTTCCCTTTTTCCTTTTTCTTCTTTCTCTCTTCTCCCTTGTTTCGCGTTTTCCCCTGCTTCTGGCAGTATTCTTCTCTCTCTCCATCTCTCTATCTTTTTATAACCCAGCCGAAGGTTCCACACTTCTCCCTTAGCTTCCTTTTTTGACTTTTCAACCCTTTCTTTTTCTTTTTCTTTCTTTCTTTCTTTCTTTCTTTTTAAAGAGCCCATATATTACATTAGATGTAATGGATAACTCTGTCGGACCCCTGAAATTCGCCGAGTAGAGTTCTCTCTTGGATGCCCGAAATATATCCTTATAAAGGTGTTTGATCTCAATGGACTGCTGGCGATTTGTTGAAGACTGATAAAAGCTTTTCAAATTTTCACCGTCTAGCTTATTAATGGATTATCCAGCAAAGCTAAGATGCCAGACGTTATCGATTATCACCGCAAGATCAAGGAATGCAAGACTAAGAGAAGTAAAATTGAAATGCAGAGAGTGAGAAATTTGCTCTAGTAGTTGCCATGTGACGGCCCAAGCGCGGGGGCGCATCTCCTGTCCCACATCGCTTAGGAGGGAGTCTCGAGACTAGTTTATAAGGCTTAGGTCTCCCTAACATGTGTGATGCGTTTTAAAGCACTGAGAAGTCGGTGTCCAAAGTAGACAATATCTTACAAATGATATCAGAGCCGACTCCCACCGCTTGGCTTGTAGAGAAGGAAGCATGTTGATGGAAGGCGACCGAGGACAATATTACACAGTGGGACCCGAATCGTTACATGCCAACATTGCAGAGAAGGAAGCATGTTGATAGAAGGCGACCGAGGACAATATTACACAATGGGGGAAGGAAAGTCGTTACATGCCAACATTGCAGAGGATAATATTACGCGATGGGAGAAGGAAGTCGTTACATGCCATGGAAGGCAATCGAGGACAATATTTACAAACATTGCAGAAGAAGGAAGCATGTTGATGGAAGGCGACCGAGGACAATATTACACAATAGGCCCGGGTCGTTACATGCCCCAACATTGCAAAGAAGGAAGCATGTTGATGGAAGGCGACCGATCCTCGGCTTTCGAAAGGTCAAACACCAGATAGCAATTAATTCAAGCAGGACAATTTCGACATCCAAGGCAACTCGGCGAGTTCTTGAGCAAAACCAGATCATATATTTTGGTGAGGTCCGAGTAGTGTAAGTTGGAAAGCTTGCGGAGTTGAGAAACTGTTTCCATAAAAAACTGCAAAGAAGAGATTGTACTCCAGTCCATCTGGTGAACTGAGGAACTCGGGGAGCGTTACCTCCCAAGCTGCACTTATATGAAGGGAAGGATGTTGTTCTTGTGTGGTACTTGATAGGAAAAAGTCAGAATCAATGGCTTAAATTTTCGACCGAGCTATAGTGAAAAAGTGATCACATATTAACCTGAAAATTTTCGTTTTCTGTATAGAAAATAACAAATGTAAAATAAGCTAATGTTCCGTGATTCTAAATTTGAACGGGGTCAGTAAGTTTCAAATTGTGCTAGTAAGAAAAATGGGATCGGTAAACTATATGGCCAGTTAGTTATTCATTAGCTAGTAACCGATAATGATTTTATCAATGTCGAATTCAAGAGTGGATTATCAACTGCATTTTTAGTAAAATAATAACAAAATAATAAATTTACCAATGTTTAATTCAATAGTTGAGAAACTACTTTTGTAAGTTTTAAAAGGGCTCCGTCGGTAAATCATAAGTTATCAATGAAATAATAATTTCACCACCAGGGAATTTCAATAGTAGATAATCGATCATTTTCATTTGTAACATTATCTGCTTGGTTAGTGATTTTTGTAAATTATTACTGTCAAATTCCGTGGTAGATTATCAATTGCTTCTAAAATTTAAAGTGGGTAAATAATATCACTATGAAATTCAATTATGGATTATGAACCGCTTTTATTGTCCAATGTTTGTTCAATTAGCCGCTAGTGGGGATGATCATTGAGGAGGCCCAGCTAGGACCTTACAATCGTACCTAAATTTTTTGCCCAAACATACCCACAAAACATTTATGCACAGATCTTCCGGTCAGGTCAGGTTAGGCCCAGATTTCTCACTAAATGCCCTTGCTCAAGCCTAACAAAAAAGTCTGACGTCCTCATGGGTCTGGCCACATTGACTTCGGCGGCTCGTGGGTAAACCAGGCGAATGATCGGGTTTAGTTTTCAATAAAGTATCAACAAAATAATTATTCTGCCGCTACGGAACGTCACTAAATACATTATTATATATTTATAATATTAAACAAGCGGCATAAAAAAAAATTACCTCAGAATTTAGTAACTTAAATTTGAAAATAGAAATGTGGTATAAATCACCAGCATGCATGACAATTGCAGGGCTATTGTAAAAGGTAACTAGTAAGATGACGTTGTAGTGTGACGCGGATAGAATTTTTCATTAGGGGGCCAAAAAATAGAAGAGGGTGTTAAGTTCCATTTCTTTAACAACAAAAAGTAACTTGACAGATGCAATTGGGATGACATGGATTTTAAGTCAATTAATCTAGAATTTCAGCTCATCAAGATGTACCATGCATCATTTTTTTTCATTAAACACATGGTTGATCTTGTATGACTGTAGAAAAGAGAAGAACAATTAAGGACAACTCCTTTATTAATTACTTGAAGCTTCTATAGCAATCTTCCACCATCATGAACATCGGATTAACCCCCTTTGGACGGATGAGCTCATCTTACTATTGCGAGCGAAATGCCGCAAAATCCCTTGAATGAGTAACAAAACAGGTTTTGAGCTAAATAAGTGTGAAAGAAAAATGTATAAATGCCATGTTTACTATTTGCACAAATAAAATGTCAACACGATATCAATAAACGTCTCTAATCATTTATCAAATAAACAAGTTTACTTGTGGCAAATAAATTGCCAAATTGATGACAAAAAATATTCATAAGTAGAAACTCAAGAGATAATGTACTTATAACCTAGATTAAGTACTTTATGGGGCATTGCAAAGTGCCCACAAAAGATCATTAGATGCATATTATCATCGGAGTCTTAGAAGTGACACTAGTCCTGTGTTGCAAATGATCAATTTTGTTGTAGTGGTCCGTGGTCCCTCATGCGCACCGTGCTTTAACGAATTTTTGTTATTGTCGAAATATAAAATATCACAACCATCCAAGTCAAGATATGTTTCTTCTTTTTTTTTCTTTTTCTTTTTTTTTGTCATACTCTAACTCTTCTCTCTCTTTTACTTTGCTTTTTTGCTGGATGTGGAAATCGAATCCAGTACTTGAAATTAAATATTTTCACCCTAAGCCAAGATCGGCAGAGAAACTAAGATCTACGACATTTCAATTCAACAGCCGAAAGATTGCGAGGACACGGATGCCTATAAGAAACCCTAGATTGACCCATGATGAAGTTGGTCTCTTAATGCCAGCAGGGGATTACACGAAAAAGACGCTGCAGCTTCGGAGGAGAACAGGGGATCCATCGCCTGCCTTTGTCGCGACTCCAAGGGGCGTATTGTTGATGGCTTCTCCAAGCTGGTTGCGGCTTCTACTGCAGAACAACAGGCGGAGGCCATGGCACTTTTTGAAACCCTAGAGCTTCTGTCTTCCTGATCTGAGTTGCAGATGCAAGTACATTCTGACTGCCTATCCCTTGTGCAAAGCGTTCTGGAGACAACCGAAACAAGCTGGCAAATTCAGGGCATCGTGGACCGGATCAAGGCCAAGCTGAAGGAGTTTTCTGGGCTTTCTCTGGCCCATTGCAGCAGGGAGTCTAATAGGACAGCAGATTGGCTTGCAAAAGCCCAAAGATTTAATTGTCTTCTTAGTAATTGGATATGCGTCGATGCTTTTGATGTATTTCCTTCAAATTTGACTAAGTAAATTCATAGCAACAGTATTTTCGATAAAAAAAAAAAGTTGATCTCTTAATAAACTTTTTGATGTCTTTTGACTAGTCTTACCGCTGTGGGTCCAGCTTCATCCATCATCTCTACCTCCTAGGTCCTATCATAGGGTTGTGGAAAAAAATTTAGGTCGATCAAGTCCTAAAAGGTGGCTCGATATATATATATATTCCACTTATGACTTGTCAGCACCTTTTATTTTTATTATTATCATATTTTTTTTATGATCCAAGAACTGACTACCTAAACTCGAGGCGACACTAGCGCAGGGACCCACCTCTCATGGCGCCGCACTTAAGTCGTGCAATTGCATACACTGTAACTCGAACCTCCTCCAAACAAGATGGGAGAAATGCCCGAACCAACGTGCCCACAGCGGAGTGGGTAGCACCTTTTATTTTTTCATCCATTCCACGATTCAAAACTCCCACTTCTGTGACTTGACTTTTATTTGGCACGGATGTAGCTATTGATATGTAGATTGATCATATCCGTTATTTTTTAAACTTGTTTTAAGATTCTTCATATTCTAATTTTAAAAAATAAAATTGCTCTAGTTAAGCAAATCCAGGCAAAAACTTCAATCGAAAAGTAGTTACTCAACAAAATTATAAAACCTGACGTGTCTTTGAACTTTATTATAGAAGTCGAAATTTTTCGTCCAGAAAATTTGAAGAGATCACGTAAGAAATTATCTAAATAAAGTACTTTATGGGGTACACAAAAATCACCGATGTACTTTACTGCAACAATCATCATAAGTGACGCCATTCATGTCTCATGTATGTCGAGTTTTGTTGAAGTGATCTGTGGTCTTTTGTGCACATCATGTTTCATTAGATTTTAATTATCGAGCCGCAAAGCAAAATATTATAACCAAATTATGTCGAACGATTGAGATCTATTCCACCCAACGGCAACCGAACAGCAAAAAATTGCGAGGTCACACGGATGGCCTCGTGAAACCATAGACTCACAAATCTTTCAAATTTAGTGGTTGTTATTAATTTCTTTAGAAATTTAAAGTGGGCCCAGTTACAGGTTATTAAGTATATTAATAAAAGAATAACACTACCAAATTCAATTATAGATTGTGAACCGCTTTTATTGTGCGATGTTTGGCTGTTAGTGGGGATGATCATACAGTAGGCCAGCCAGGACCTAAAAATCGGGCCTAAATTTTTGCCCAAACAATCCTTCGAACCAGGTTGGGTTAGGCCATTCTCAATAAATGCCCTTACTATGTCCTAACCAAAAAGTCGGGGTGGGACCAGGCTGACTTGGGCGGCCCTGTGGGCAACCAGGCGAATGATCGGGTTTAGTTTTTGGTAAGGTATCAACGAAATAATCATTATACCACTATGGAGCATAACTAAATACGTTATTATCTACATACATAATTCAACAAGCGGCATAAAAAACTTATCTCAGAATTTAGTGACTTATTTTTTAAAATAGAAATGTAGTATAAATCACCCGCGTGCATGCCAATTTAATGAAGGTTGGCATGGCTATGATCCATTCATAGAGTTTATCGATGCAAAAGGTAACTAATGTGAATAAAAATTTCATTAGTGGCCAAAAAATAGAAGAGGGTGTTAAGTTCCATTTCTTAACAACAAAATGTAACTTGACAGATGTAGCTGGGATGACATGGATTCTAAGTCAATCAATCTAGAATTTCGGCTCATCAAGATGGACCATGCATCATTTTTTTCATTAAACGTATAGTTGATCTTGTATGACAGTAGAAAAGAGAAGAACAATTAAGGACAACTCCTTTGTTAATTACTTGAAGCTTCTACAGCAATCTTCCACCATCATGAAGAGTGGAACAACCCTCAGGACCGATGAGTTTATCTTACTATCACGAGTGAAATGCCGCAAAATCCCTTCAATGAGGAACAAAACAGGTTTTAAGCTGAAAGAGTGTGAAAGAAAAATTTATAAATACCAAGTTTACTATTTTCACAAATAAAATGCCACCACAATTTTGAAAAAGACGTCTCTAATTGTTTTTCAAATAAACAAATTTAATTGTGACACAAATAAATTGCCAAGGCGGTGACAAAAAATGTCGTCAATTTTTGTTGAAAGAAGTTATATAGTAGAAACATCAAGAGATAATCTAACAATGACCTAAATTTAGTATCTTATATGGGCATTTCAAAGTGCCACAAAAGATCACTAGATGCATCTTGCCGTGGAAGTCTCATAAGGGACACCGGTCCTATGTTGCGAATCGCCAATTTTGTTGAAGTGACAAGTATCAACATGCCTTGATAGATTTTCACTATGGGGTTGAAATGTAAAATATCACAACCATCCAAACTAATAAATGATTTTAGGATAAGTCTATTAGAAATTCTTAAACTTATGACTAAAGTGTAATTAAGTTATAAAACTTTCAAAAAGTATAACAAAGTCCTAAAACTTATCAAATTAGTCTAATCAAATCCTTTAGTTGATTATACTTTTTGAAATTTTTATGATTCGATTGTTTTTTATGACAAGTTTCAGAACTTGATAGAATTTTTAGAAGTTTTAAAACTTAATTATATTTTCATGATAAATTTTGAGACTTAATTGAATTTTTTGAAAATTTCTAGATTCGATTGCACTTTCATAATAAATTTAAGGACTTATGATGTACTTATCTTTATATTTTTTGTTGTCATATACTTTCTCTTCTCTCTCTTTATGACTTTAACTTTCTCTTTTTGCAGAACATGGGAGATGAACCTAATACTTGAAACTGCATGTCTCCACCCTAAGCGAAAACCTATAGAATAATTAAGATCTATGACATTTCAATCTAACAGTGAAAGAGTGCAAGGGCATGGATATCTACAGAAAACCCTAAATTGACCCATAACAAAGTTGTCTCTTGGGTTGCACATGACAACGCTTCTGTTTCAGGGAAGAATTTTTTTTTTTCATAAATAGTTCTTTTCTATTTTGGAGAACAATTTCTGAGTAAAAAACTCATTTAGTAACTACACAAAATTTCTACTCTTGAAATAGAAAAAGAATAGAAATGCATTTGGTAATGCAACAATTTCTTTTTTGTATTTATTCAATTTTTATTCTTGCTCACGGATCGCCGCCGCCGCCCGCCGCCCGTTGTCGCCGCTGCACGACCACCGGCCGTCAACCATCACCGCCGACCACCGCCACAAGCCCATCGACCACCGACGACCACTGGCCGCCCGGCCACTCGGCGGTCGATCGTAGTGCAGTGGCGGCAGCAGTAGGCGGTGGCGTTCGGTGGCGGCAACCGACGACCAACAGCGGTGGCCGGCGGTGAGCGATGGCTCCAGGCGATTGATGGTAGCCTTGGCAAGAAAGAAAAATAAAAAAAAAAATTAACTTATTTTTAAAAATTATTTCCAAAAACAATAAATAACTTTTTTTGCTTCTCGTTCGCTCCAAATCTATTTCCGGACTAACTTTCTATTCTCGAGAATAGAAAAACAACTTACCGTTATCAAATGAATTTATGTTCTTTTATCAAAAGAACAGAAATCATGAGAAACATAAACGTTGTCGTGCGCTATCTTGATAAATCTTCTTATATCTTTTGACGAGTCGACCTGCTGAGGGTTCCAGCCTCATCCATTATCCATGCCTCCCAAGTCCTCCTGATATTGACTTATGTCTGTCTGATATTGACTTGTGAGCAACTTTTATTTTATTTTTTTGTCTTTTCCACATTTCAGAACTCCCAGTTCTGTGACTTGACTACTGATATGTAGATTTATATAATATTCGTTATTTTTTAACCTTGTCTTAATCTTCACCATTTTTGAATTTATAAAAAAAATATAAAATTACTCTTTTAAAGCAAATCCAAGCAAACACTTTGATCGAAAAGCAGTCACTCTATCAAAACTATAGAACCTCATTTGTTGCGTTTCAAATTTATAATGATAGTTGAAATTTCTCGTCTAGCAAGTCTAAAAACATCATATAACAAATGACCTAAATAAAGTACTTCACGGGGAGTGCTTAAAAAAGATCACTGGATACATCTTACAGTGGTAGCCATCATAAGTGATGCCATTCACATCTCAAGTATGGCCAATTTTGTTGAAATGATCTTTTGTCTCTCGTGCACATCGTGTTTTAATAGATTTTAATTATCAGATCAAAAAGCAAACTATTACAAACATAATTGTCAAATGGGTTGAGATCCAACAGCAAAAGATTGCGACGGCAGCGATTGTCCCAGGAAACCTTAGACCTACCTAGGATGAAGTTGGTCTTTCTATAAACCTGTTGATATTTTTTGAACAGCCTTACCGCTATGGTCACCATCTCGTACATCATGTATACCTCCCAATTCCTAAATGTCATGGCAAGTGGTAGAATATTTTGAGCCGCCGGGATTGAAACTCTGCTGGTGTTTTTGTTATGAAGCTCTTGTTTGATGTGATTTATAAATGTCACCCTTGGGAGCAGAAAAGGAAAGCTTTTACCTAGAAAATCTTGAATTCTATCTGTTTTCATGTCCAAAATAATTAAAATAAAGAGTCTAGATTTAAGTTAGTGTCCCGATATGAACTTTTTAGCACGTTTTATTTTTGAGAAAATATCACCAAAAACTTTGAACCATATATGGTGATATCGATATCTAAACCTTTTTTTGTATCATCGAAACTCCCAAACTTACATTGGTGTAATAAACATATATTTATCTATCATAAAAATCTTTAAACTTTGCTCATTATGACACTAATGCCTAAACTTTTTTTTTTTTTGCGTCATCAATATCCTAAACTTGTACTAATGTGATAAATATTTAGGATTTCTTTTTTGTCACACTAAGACAAGCTTGCCAAAAAATATTTGAGGTATAGTTTAAAATTTGTTATGACACGGTAAATATTTTGGGTATTAATATTATAACGATCATAATTTAAGGTTTTTTGTGATATTAATCTCTTCTTCTTCTCCCTCTTCTTCTCCTTCTTCTCTTCCTCCTCCAAATATCAGGACCAGTTGCAAGACTTGACTTTTATTTGCGACGGATATAGTTACTTTCAATATATAGTTTTACATATAAAATTTTCATAATTTTTTTTTTTAACTAACCGTAACGTTCTTCATTTTCACCTTTTAGAAAAAAATATATAATCTCTCTTTTTTTGAGCAAATCTACACGAACACCTTAATCAAAAATCAGTCTCGCACCAAGAAAACTGCACACGTCTATCGAATTCATGCTAGAACTCAAAAGATCTCGTCCAAAACAAATTTCATATTAGAAAATATATTTTCAAGATAGACTTATTAGAAAACTTTTTTCCTTTTTAGGTTCTGACATCGCGAGATCATTTGTCATCACTTACTAGGACATTCGGTTCAAAAAATGGTTGACCCAGACGACACGGATTCAAATTTATTAGACACATGACACGAATCCAATTATAAATTTATATTGAAACCACATTTGATGTGTTCTAGGTATACGCGCCCATTGAAGGAAAAATTAAGTGATTCGGATTTTTGTTGAAAAAGCACCATAAGCAGAAATGTAGGGAGATCATGTAATGAATGACCTAAATTAAGTAGTTCATGGCGGGCATTTCAAAGTGCCGCCAAATATGGCCAAACGCATCTATTAATTGCGGTCATCATATGTGACGTCGGTCATGTATTGCGTATGACAATTTTTGTTGTATTGATAAATAAATTAAGGGTAAGCAACATGGACTGATAAATAAATCAAGTCAGGATCGCTTGTATTAGATTGGCCAATTCTAGATTGTTCTCGGAGACATTGGTTCAATTCCCGATTATATAAAATTGGAACATGTGATTTTCAATCTAATTCCTAGTTCCCGAAGGGGGAGAGGGAAACCGGACCACCCAGGCCAAATTGAAATTTTTTTTAATATTTTTATTATTTATTAATTCTCACGCAAATTTCTTTCCCTTCCCTTCTCATGTGTCCCACTCTCCTCTCTCCTCTTTTCCTAGTTCCGTGGGTATATAATTCATAAATCAACCGACTCTATTGGATCGCCTTGGAATCAGATCAGACAAGTCCAATCCTAGGACTAGGTAGTCCAATCTGGTCCTTCGAATCCGATTCCCGATTTTTGGTTGGGACCGGACCGGACTAAAAACCACTCGCTCCTAAAATAAATCCCCTCTCATGCATTATAACTCAACATATTTTCGCTATTAGGTCGAAAAGCAAAACTGCCCACCCTTCCAAATCGAGATCCGTTGAATGATTAAGATTTGTGGCCTAGGCATAGATGTCCACAAAGGACCACGAACTCACCCACGACGAAGTTGGCCTATTGATAAACCTTCTGGTTTTTCTTTATTTTTTGGCTAGTCTTCTTGCTGAGTTCACTCTACCTTCAAAGTCCTAAAGATGTCATGGGCTTCGTGCTCGTGGATGCTTAAAATTTTCTTACAAAGGTGGAATATATTCGGAATCACCGGGGGAAGCAAAAGATTCAACGAGCCGACGAAGCACCTTCCGTAAATGCCCCCACTCTTTTTACTACTAAATGGAGCTTTTGGAGGGTAAAAAAGACACACAAAAAAAGGAAAATGCTCCTTTCTATTTTAAGATAGACACTCTTTTATTTCATTTGTTTTTACGCCAAACATAAACATACAAGGGGTCCACATTTAAGTTTGTCCCGTTTGACATGACTTGTGATCACATTTTCTTTTCATATATGACAAGAATAGAGCAATTGATATTTAGATCCGCATATGATATTTCCATGATATTCTACGCTTATTGTAATCTTTCCCGACTTCTCTAATTTCGCAAATACACAAGATTACCCTTTTTAAGCGATTCCAAACAAATATCCGCCTTTCAAATTTAACGTGCCGACTCAAATTCCCAAGACAGATTTATGAAGGAGATCATGTTCCTATATCCATGCTCGGACCAGACTTTGCAAGATCAGGACGCGAGTGTCCGCCTGCAGTAGATAGAGTACTTATACGATCATGACTGCAGAGCCTTGTACGACGGGCATTCAGATTAAACAGGCGTGCGGCGCGTGTTGGATTGACACGAAAAATATCATGTCACGAAGATCGATTCCTACGACTTTTTGGCTCAGCCGCACGTGAGTCATGCGGGGCATTTGCATGGAAAAAACAATATAGGCAGGCGGATTCGTGAGTACGCGGAGTCCTCGTGGAGTGTCGTTAAGGCATGCCGTCGAAATCATAAGTAGGACACGAAACGCACGCCATCATGAGACAGCCGAAAGTGTGGAGCTAGCAGAAGACAGGTCGCCGCTCTCTCTCTCTCTCTCTCTCTCTCTGTGGCTTGCTGGGTGGGCGGGCGGCGATGGCCACGAATCAGCCGGTCGGGCCGCCGGAGGCGGCGGCGGCGGCCGCGTTGGAGATCGGGGTCGAGTCCGGTCGCGGCCCGCGGGGTCGTCATCGTCTGGACAAGGTACTGTCTGTGTTTGTTTGCGCGGACGCTTTTTCTAGGATACGGGTGTCTCTGTTTTTGTCTTGTCTGTGCGGGAAACTCGGAAAGTTTGAGTCTTTCGGATTCTGAGTGGGACTGCCGTGGAGAAAAGGCGAGGCCTTTGCGATTTCCCATCGTTGTTGTGAATGCTTTGGTTTCCGAAAGAAAACATTACATGCGTCAAGCATATTTGTGAGAAATCCTCCTCTTTCGAACGCCGGGCATTCCATGTGTATGTGAACGTCAAAGAGACTCCGAGCAGAAGCTACTAACGTAAGAAATATAAGCAGAATAACCAGATCAGAGAGTGTTAAGAACCGGAAACTTGGACTTCAAAGCTCAGATATCATGTGGAACAACTGTCTGTGCAGAAAATGTCAATTTTGTGTGCATCAATCATGACACCCTTTGCTGTGCAACAGCTAATAAGCATGTAACCATGTCTTTGGCCATGAAAGTTGCTGCGGTTGAACCTAGTTTACTGCTTTTCTTCCTGATTTTTGGTCTTTTATATATTTTGGAATTTGTTATTGCGCTATTTGAATTATGCCTTAACAATTTAATGATCAGTCAGATGTTCTGAGTAAAGATAGTGTTTGAAACAGGGGAAGGGAAGAGGGGCTACTCTGATACTTGCCTACAAGACACTCGGGGTCGTGTTTGGAGGCCTAGTAACATCTCCCCTATACGTGTACCCATCAATGCCACTAAAGTCTCCAACAGAAGAAGACTACTTAGGGATCTACAGTATCATGTTTTGGACGCTCACCCTCATTGGTGTTGTAAAGTATGCGGGAGTAGCTCTCAAAGCTGATGATCAGGGCGAAGGTCAATACGAGACCCTAATAATGTTTTTGATTTAGTTTGGTTTGTATTATATTCATTTCTTACATTTGCTTTGCTAATTCTACTGGTTCCCACATACTCTAGTCCACTCTGTAGCTCCTTCTACACACACCATTGCACATTGTTCTACAATTCTAAAACCAGTCTAATTGAAAAAGTGGTATTTGGAGTTCTGCACGTGGTTGTTGCCCCAAAATTTAAAATTGGTGACACGTGATGGCTCGAAAGCTGTTTTGGAGTAGTTGTCTCTCTTGAAGCTCTAGATTTGTACAGTAGTACCCCTTTGTTTTTTTATAGAGAGCTAGGTAAAGTATTTTGAGTCATCTCCTTCATGGTTCTACTCTAGTTTTGCTGAAAAGTACACTACCAAAGAGAGAATCACAACTCCAGCTGAGTGAACAAGAAAATGCTAGCAGGAGTGACACCTGAAGGAAGGTTTTTTGAAATTGAAAATAGTAAAACAATTTAGAAATCTTATGACCTGCAAAATGGTTATGTTTATTATAAGTGGACTTTACAATTTCCTAGAGCATTATGGTTTAAGCCATTAACGATGCTGAGTAGTTTAGAGCCACTCCATGAGTCAGACAATTATTTGTTTGTGAACATATTGGATCTTTCTCTTGGTGGCACATTAAACAATGGAGATCCTTTTTAATGAAGAGTGTCTATTATTGTCATGTTGAAAGTATTTTATTGCAAATCCATGAAGTTGTCCAACACTGGGGAAACATTGCTAGTATGTCATTTCAAAGCTTTTTAATGTTTTAGAAGCAAGTATACTCCAGAGATTAAGTAAACCTACAACAAGCTTGGAGGTGTCTGATGATGTCACTTTTCCTTCTTCAATTTGGTCCTTGGACCTTTCTGATGGTCTTTTGGAAATTAAAATTGATTTCCCTCTCGTAATATGAGCTGTTATGTTTTTGATTGAGGAAGACAACTGCTATTGCAGGTGGGACATTTGCATTGTACTCGTTGCTATGTAGGAAAGTGAATGTTGGCATCCTCCATCCCAAACATGTAGAATTAAACTCTGGTGTTTCACAACATGGCTTGCCCGAGGGCACTGAAAAGCAAAGTAGGCTTGGAAAATTCTTTGAACAGAGCATAGTTGCGAGGAGGGTACTACTTTTTATTGCTATGTTGGGAATGTGTATGCTAATCGGTGATGGTATACTTACCCCTGCAATTTCAGGTTAGTCACCATCCCATTTTTCCCCCATTGCTGAGATTTCTGCTTGGGGTTTTGAGTTTTTGACTTATTATATTTGTTGATAGTGTTATCGGCAATGGATGGAGTGAGAGCACCTTTTCCTTCTGTTAGCAAATGTAAGAATCTACAACTATCCATATTATTTTTATTTTTTCAAGGTGGGAAATTGTTAAGCCCATTAGATCCGCGTTATGTTTGAAGTGAATGAAAAAAGGATCCAGCATTCGTATGTTTACACATATTCACATTTTTTCAGCTTTGGTGGAAGCACTCTCTGCGATAGTTCTTATCGTTCTGTTCCTACTGCAAAAGTTTGGTACATCTAAAGTGAGTTTCCTCTTTTCTCCCATCATGGGAGCATGGACGTTGACCACCCCACTTGTAGGAATTTACAGCATCATAAAGCATTATCCGAGTATATTCAAGGCCTTGTCACCACACTACATTGTCCATTTCTTCCAGAGAAATGGCAAGGAAGGTTGGCTATTACTTGGTGGAACTGTGCTTTGTATTACGGGTGAGCTTACTGTTATTTTACGTTACACGAGCTCGAAGACTGACAGGTTTGCATTCTTGTGACTTGAATAGAAGCATGGATCTTTTTTTCATTTGAATCATTGTAGAGGGTAAGTATAGGAGTCATTAAGGAAATTTAGACTCTGATTTTATGGGTACTTCCAGGTTGTCAGGTTATATGGGGGCATTTCTGCAATTCTTAGGATTTTGTCAGGTTTTGCTGCTGTATTTTAACTGTTCATTGATCAGATGTATTACAAACAATGTGCTTCAAGATTTACAGAATAATTTCTGAATCCTTTGCTTGTTCCTGCAATTTACTTTGAGCTATAAACTTTGGTGGCAAAACGAGTTTTACTGATACATTGCCCTGATTACTTAATAGTATATGGAGTATCCTTAGTCTTTACTGTTTAAATTTCACCAGAGTTCTATATTATGTACAAGGATGGATTATGTCATGACACAATCTGAATCACCTATTCTAGTTTGTGTTCCAGTAGTTAGAGTCCAAATAATCTCTCTCTCTCTCTCTCTCTCTCTCCCCCCCCCCCCAAAAAAAAAAAAAAAAGTTGAGCGACTAATTGGACTGGGCCATAGTGGATTCAAACTTGCTCTCAGTACTCACTGATGCCTAATAATGAACTAAGTTTGCTTTGCGGATGTGCATTAAAATAAACCTGCTCTTCTGACAATAGGAAACATGGTACATTTGTGTCACTCTCTTTTATAATATCAGGTTCAGAAGCTCTGTTTGCTGATCTTGGTCATTTCAATCGGGCCTCTATCCAGGTGAACCTTCCTCTCCCAAGCTCTTAGTGTTG
Organism: Eucalyptus viminalis; assembly: GCA_014182385.1. Taxonomy (NCBI): domain Eukaryota; kingdom Viridiplantae; phylum Streptophyta; class Magnoliopsida; order Myrtales; family Myrtaceae; genus Eucalyptus; species Eucalyptus viminalis. The sequence goes on from CM024532.1 coordinate 36,839,499, forward strand.
ATTCCTTTCCAACGTATCAGTCTAATGCCACTTTTCCTCAACAGATAGCATTTCTGTGTTCGATTTATCCATCGCTGGTACTAACATATGCCGGCCAGACTGCTTACTTAATTCGTCATCCTAATGATCATGATGATGGGTTTTACAAGTTCATTCCAGGATCTATATACTGGCCAATGTTTGTTGTTGCCACACTTTCAGCAATTGTTGCAAGCCAGTCGTTAATATCAGCTACCTTCTCTGTAATTAAGCAATCCGTAGTACTTGATTATTTTCCTCGAGTAAAGGTGGTCCATACTTCCCCCAACAAAGAAGGCGAAGTTTACTCTCCAGAAATTAATTACATCCTCATGATCCTCTGTGTTGCTGTCATTCTTATTTTTGGAGATGGAAAAGATATCGGCAATGCTTTTGGTGGGTATATGATATCCTGAATTCTATATCATACAGCAACTATTTAAGCATGCCATTGCTGCATTAGTGTCATCTTCTTTTCCAGGCAAAATCTCTGTGTGTGACCACCGGAGTAATGAAGATAAATTGTGAGGGTCTGCTTGGAGTTTTGCTTTTCAACTTTGTGCTTTTTGCATTTGAGATTTATTTTGTACTAAACACCTCAATTGTTTGAAAATATACTTTTATTGAGATTTAAGATCACCAAAGGTACTATGGAATTTTTGCAGAATCTGTCAAACTAAATATAAAAGTTTCTGGTTTTGGTGGGAAATTTAAATTAGTACTTTTACTTAAGAAAGGCTTAAAAATGGTGCCCTGATACTGCTAATCTTTCTATAAAGATTTCGAAGGCAAGACGCTGAATATAAAATATGCTTAAGTGAGGCGCAGTAGCGTACTGAATGAAATTTCTTTACACTGTAAACCCAATCAAGCATTCACGATCTCTTTATTGAAACTAAGTGATGGCACTCTGAAAAAGTTGATCATAGCATTAATAATATTGTTTTTCTTTGGGTACATTTGATAATCATCTGGAAAGACCTTACTAACAACTAAGCATCTCTTGCAGGTGTTGTTGTCAGTCTAGTCATGCTCATCACCACTATACTCTTAACCCTGGTTATGATCATGATTTGGAGAACTCCCATGGTGCTGGTTGTGCTTTATTTCTGTGTATTCTTTGTGATGGAAGGTGTCTATGTCAGCGCTGTTTTCACAAAAATTCCTGAGGGGGGATGGATTCCTTTTGCCATATCTATTATTCTTGCCTTTATCATGTTTGGTTGGTTCTATGGAAGGCAGAGAAAGATGGAGTATGAGCTGACACGTAAGATAAACTTCAACAGGCTTGAGATATTGTTGTCTGAGCCTGGAATACAAAGGGTTCCTGGATTATGCTTCTTTTACACCAATATTCAAGACGGGCTTACTCCCATTCTTGGTCATTATATAAAGAACATGAGATCACTTCACAAAGTCACTGTTTTCACTACTCTTAGATACTTATTGGTTCCGAAAGTCGCTCCGCATGAGAGAATTGTTGTTAATAAACTGGGCCTCAAAGGAGTTTATGGATGTGTGATTCAGTATGGATATGCAGATTCACTTAATCATGAAGGAGATGATTTGGTCACTCAAGTTACCAATGCACTGATTGCGCACTTACAGACCTGCTCGAGTTTCTCATTGCCTGGCTCGCCAGTGGAAGTGCATCAAGAAGTTGCTGATATAGAAGAGGCGAAGCTTGCTGGTGTCGTACACATACGAGGGAAGACTAGGTTTTACATAACCAATAATTGTGGCTGGTTCGATAAGATTCTGCTTGGCTTCTATGAAGTCTTGCACAGTAATTGCAGGTCTGCACTGCCTGCCTTGGGGGTGCCATTGCCACAGCGTATTGAGGTCGGAATGCTTTACGAGGCATGAAAGCTGATGCGTCATTGCTAGTGGTTATGAATCCAACTTGGTCATTAAGTCCTCGCATAGATGGCTTCTGGTTCTGGGAACTTCCAATTGGAGGGAGAAGAAGCGGGTACTTAATAGGGAGTACTGTCAGATATAGTTATAACTACTTACGTGTAAGTTTGTATCTACTTAAATACACAATACGTCTCAATTCAGCCTGTGTTCTGCTCTTATGATGATCAAATACCTTTTCTAGTGTTCTTCACCCAAAAGTTGGGGTTGGACTGGAAGAATTGGAGTGCGGTTTGTGGAGTCTGGTGTTTTACAGTTTGTATGTGGAGAGTCTATAAAAGTTGGAACTTCTTGTAGATGGCGTTTTGGTTTTGGAATGAAAAAGGGGGAGACAATAGAAGGATATGGAGGAAGTCCTGCATTAATGTACTTAAATCTATGTTCTGGTCCTCATCTATATGTTATTTTTCTCTGTTTTCTGATCTTCTTTGATCTACCGATCTCTTCACTTTTCATTTTGCATGATAACTTATAGAAACAAACCCAGTTTCTACTAATCACGTAGGCTTTGTTGATGCTTTTGAACCATTGTGCTTTGTTTAGTACCTTAACTTTTCTGCAAGATCTACTAATGGTCGTTCGATCAAGTTTTGTTCAATCCTTTTTGAGTCTCTCCACGTACAGCTTTACCTTGAGTCCCCTTCATGAAGTTTTATATCCTCATTCCGCATCTGAAGGGTCATTGTCACTTGACGGGCTGAGGGGTTACCAAAATACCCCATTTCCCTATCAAATCCATAACGAAAATACCACATTTCTCTATCAATACATGCAGATTGAATTTTCTATTTTACTATTACATTAGAGATTTGGAACACCAAAATGAGTGTTCCCCATGTTCCGACATATAACCATGTTATTTTCACCCAATATGTGCTTTACGATAATTGTGTTCGAAAATAAATTTCAAAATCTTTATGTGGTCACGCATCTTAATGTCTTATTCATGATTAAAGACTACATTAATTATATTTGTTTGACATAACTTTAAAATCTGTTCTTATTCCAACTAGACGACCAAAAGAAGCTTAGCCCTATCATATCACATTCCTGACGAGGGACATTCCACTTCTCTTTTTGTCCACCGACTAATTTTTAATTTTTATAAGCGATACGAGTGATCATTTTTAGGAAAATGTATTTTAAATAATTTATTTCCTATGAAAGAAATGGAGTCTTATTATAGAATTGCTCATTGCACTGTGAATGCCACATACTTAGATGACGATGCACTTGCAGCAAATGTAACCTTTTCCTTTTGGTTAATTGCAACGGATACAGGAAAAGGAAAATAGAAAACAACTTAAGATGGACAGAACACTCTTTTTTCTTTTCCCTCACAACATGAAGCGGAGTCCAAACACATCTCTTTTCAAAGGCTTCCATTGTCTACGATTTCCTTGATTGTCTTGACCATTTAACGCGTCTTGCAACGCACGACTTGGAATCTTTAAGTCGCTTTAGGTGGCCAGCGAAAGGAGGTTGGACTTTGAAAAGATGTTAATTTCCTCCTTATATTTGTCCACATTTTTGTGACTAAAAAATATGATATCTCTTGAAGGAAGCGTGGTTTTACTATAATAAATGGAAGTTCTCGGGTCCATGTTTAACAACAATGGTTTCCTACTTCTACAATAACTTCGTGCCTACACTCTTGCGTGCACTCTCTGTCATTCAAACCTTGGAATTCAGTCACCCCAATGCCTTAACAAATGTAAGCTGCATTGGCGCCGAGAGGGAAGCTCTTCTGAAGTTCAAGCAGAATTTCACCAATCCTTCGAGACATCTATCTTCGTGAACCAGCAAGCATTGTTGCAAGTGGAAGGAGTCGAATGCAGCAACAAGACTGGTCACGTCTAAAGCTTGATCTAATTGATTGCGGTCTAGGAGGTAAGATACATCTTGCTCTTAGCGAATTGAAGAATCTAAAGTATCTAGACCTCGGCTTCAACAATTTCAGTGGTCATCTACCCAATCAATTTGGGAATTTCAAAAATCTGGAATTCCTTTATCTTTGGGAGAAGAACGGTGCAAGTGCTATAACTTTTTTTTTTGCTTATTTAAATGTCACATTGGAGTAAAATTGATCATTTGAGTGTCATTTCTAACAAATTATGCTAATTGGATTTTTTTTTTTGATTTCTCATCCGATGTGGATTTTTAAAAATTTATTATGAATTTTTTATTTATTTTATTTTGAATTTTATTTTTTTTTTGCCTTTTTTAGGGCTGGTGACCCTTGCCGGCCCTTAAAAAAAGGCAAAAAAGGAAAAAAAAATATTAAAAAAATTATCCATGTCAGCATCGACGAAATCACGTAAGACAACTGGCATCCACATTGGATTTTTCAACAAGGAAAATTGCCGATGTCACTCTAGTAAGCCAAAAAAAAAAAGAGTTATGACACTCATATAAACACCATATGAAAGTTAAGGCACTTGTGTTATTCTTATCCCTTTATCTTTCATATAACTCAATTTTAGGTCATATTCCTGCTACCATAGGTCAATTATCATCTCTGAGATTTTTCGGCCTCTTAACAATTTGAGGGGAAACATTCTCAAAAGTATAGGGCGACTATATAATCTTGAGGTGATGGACTTTAGTAATAATCGATTTGATAGAGTTGTCAACAAACTTCACTTGGCAAATCTCACCAGCTTGACTTGGTTTATATTATGGTCGAACAAGTTTTTTATAAATGTTAACTCGTCTTGGGTTCCTCCTTTCCAAATAAATTTCATTTTCTTGTCAAGTTGCAAAGTGGGAGTAGAATTCCCAAACTAGCTTCAAACTCATAGGAACATTTAGCAGTTGCTCATGTCAAATGCTAGCATCTCAAGTAAAGTTCCCCATTGGCTACCTGACTTTTATTTAACATTAGAGATTTAGATCTCTCAAGTAATATGCTCAAAGGCAACATATTAGGAATTATTGGAAAAAAAAGGCACCACATACAAAGCGATTGTCACTTTCTAGAAATAACATCACTGGTGACATTTCAAATTCATTATGCATGTTGCATAGTTTGTATTTTCTTGATCTCTTTGAAAACCAATTGTTTAGGAGACTTTGGCGATGTTGGGGGAAGTTGCTACATCATTTGCAATGGATTTCATTGGGAGACAATAAGTTCAATGGTCAAATTCCAAACTCTCTATGCAGTTTGGAGCATTTAGAACTTCTACACCTACATAAAAATGGCTTGAATGGAGTGCTTCCAAAATGTTTACTAAAGCTAGTTTGGTAATTCTCAATCTTAGTGACAATCTATTTACTGGTAGAATAGATAATCGACCTTGGGAGAAATTACTTCACCGGGGACATTCCTTTGCCACTACGTCAACTTCGTAAACTCCAGTATCATAGCCTAGCACATAACAATCTTTCTAGAGTCATTCCTCCTTGTTTAAGCAACTTCTCGCTTATGTGGGCCAATTCCACTGATACTTTAGATTTGGCTGGCCGGTGGGGGATTCCTGTCATGGCTGATATAAAAAGAATATGCCTAGAATTCACCAGCTCGCTCCAATATTTATTTTCTATTAATCTCTCAAGTAATGCATTAGAAGGACAAATATTGGAAGGGCTAACTAGGCTTGCTCAACTTCAAAATTTGAACCTCTCCCAAAATAAGTTGATCAGCAAAATCCCTTTAGATGTTGGCAACGTGAGAGATTTAGAATCACTGGATCTATCCAAAAACAAACTATTAGGTGTTTATCCAATTTAGACTTTTAATATATAAATTAATCCCATTTAACTTCAAAACTGGCACTCAAGTGTACCATTTTAAAGTTATGACACTTAAGTGTCCCGGTGCCAAGTTATGGCACTTGGCCTGTACTTACCAACTATTAGGTGTTTATCCAATTTAGACTTTTTAAGTCGTTTGGATCTTTCCTTCAACAATTTATCCAGTCATCCTCCATCGAGCAATCATCTAAGCACTCTAGGTTATCAATCTATTTATTGTGGCAATAATGTGAAAATGCTAGTACTAACACCTAGAGGGGGTGAATAGGTATTTAAAAAGAACCTTGACAAATAAATACAGAAAAAATAAGTTGCGAGCAAAGTCTGAAAAGGATTAGACTCTAATTAAACAAGCCACCAGATTTCTATTGAAAATTTAGAATCATATAAGAGATGGAATAGATTTTTGCAAACTTAAAAAAAGTTACAACGGATAAAGCTGAAAAAAGTTAAGGGAAGAGAAAATTGCACACGAAATTTATAGTGATTTGGCTTAGATCAAGCCTATGTTTACTCTCCCATGCTGGCAGTCTTCTAGCTGAAATTCACTAAAGTATCAATAGAGAAGTACAATATTTCGAGGGCAAACATTTAGTGGAAGATTTATTTTTCCCTCACTAAGTCACTCTTCTTGTGATTTTCTCTCTTGAATACAATTTATAAGAGCTGTCATTGAAGAACAAGTAGTTGGAAAGGCTTCAAATTTTAGAATTTCAATTTTCATACACTATCTCAAATAAACTAAATAACATCATTAAATATTCCTCCGTGCCTTACTAACCGTTAGCATTCTCCAAATGAATTTCTTCAAATGAATTTGTTGGACAGAATCAATTAAGGAAATCTTGTAGCTGTTTGAAGATTAAGATGAAAATCCGTTGATTCTGTTCGCCCATACAATCATAATCTAAGTTTCCGTAAGTAGATGTTTCCCAAAAAGAAACTTGTCTTCAAGATTGATTTCATCAATGTATTTATAAAATATAAGTGAGTTTCTTTGTTAAAAAGCTAGATATTAAAGAATAAATCTATATTATGTTCATAATGAATCCTTATTGCAAGATCAATAAATCTAAGTCTAACTATATCTTCATTCTGGACTTATTTTCAGTTTGGATTGCGTCAAAGTGGGAAAGATTTATGGAATGAATAGACTTTGACAAGAGTCTGTGATATGACTTCAAAAGTCTACTATTCTTCAAAATAAGAACAACAACAATAAAGATTTGTCAACTTCAAAACCTAATAGGAGTTTTCTCAACAATCTCCTCAATTTTTATAATGACAAAACTTTTATGCAAATTTAAGCATAGTATGAAAGTTATCCTGTAAAACAACACTTTAGCAACACATGATAATTGATAAAGTCTGCATAAGTCTATATAAAATACACATAGTCTGCACACATAAAACACGCCAACCAATAGTCTATATAAAAAAAACACCAACCACTCCAACATAGAAAAACTCGATCATGCAGAAACACTAATCAAAGTTTCAAATCTACAAAACTCTCCCCCTTTTTGTCAATAGCAAAAAGAAAAGAGCAAACAAGCACAAAGAAAATAAGAAAAATAGCGTTTCGAAAAGAATCGGGGTTGCCTAGAAACATGAACAAGTTGGAAATCCTCCAAAGTCTGCACGATCTCCTCAAGCTTAGTTAGACACTAATGAAAGACACTCCCAACCTTCACTAAATTCTAAGATGCCTACCGATTCATGTTCTGAATCTTATCATCAAGAGACTACCTTTCCAATGAGAGATTCCGAGGTAGTACCGAGAGCAGCATGCAACTTCTAGATTTCAATCTCCATCCCATGTTGATGTGCCTTAATCTTCAAAATGAGCTCCACTATATGAGGATAATTTGATTCTGGTTCAATTTGGGCACTAGCTTCTGCAAAATGTACAGGTGGAGTATCCAAAAGTAAAGAAACATCGACCTGAACATGTGAAATTTGGTGCTCCTCTTGAACATTAGCTTCTTTATCTTGACCCCTAGGAGAAATTTCAGAGAAATGAGATGCATAAATATTTTTAGTATCTAGAGGAAATCAACTAATTCCATTGCTTGTAGTTGGTTCTACAGTCTGGTCAGCAAGAGGAGTTTTCTCACCTACACTCCTTATCACAGTGCCTTTAATTTGAGGAAGAATTCCTTCTCCTTCCTACACTCCTCTTCTAGCACTAGGTTTGTTGACCAGTTCCCTTCTCTCCAACATCTTGTGCACCAACTTCCCTCATATCTTCTCCTTCCTTGTTAGAATGTCGTTGTACCTTGTTCAGATTCACATCTCCCTCTTCATCATCTGAGTTATCCTCCTCCCTCTTTCTTACTCCAATTTCTTCTCCTTTACATTCTTCTTCTAGTTCTTTCTCGCTTGTATCCTCTTCTTCTTCAGAATCAATTATGCCACCAAGAGGATCTCTAATGACAATTTTTGCCACCGATGATGCTAGTAAGAAAACATAGAGGAGGGTGAATAGGTGTTTAAAATAAACATTGACAAATAAATGCGGAATGAAATAAGTTGCAAGCAAAGTTTAAAAAATGGCCAGAGTTTGATTAAACGAGCCACCAAATTTCTAGTAGATGTTCAAAATTTATTATGCGATGGAACAAATTTCTGAAATAACCAGTAAGTGTGCAACATACTCAAATAAGGAGAGTTAAGGGAAGAAAATATTGCACACAAAATTTATAGTGGTTCGGCTTAGATTAAGCCTACGTCCACTCTCCCACGCTAACAGTCTTCTGGCTGGATTCCACTATATGATCAATAAGAGATTATGATTTTGAGTGCAAACACTTAATAGTAGATCATACTATCTTACTAATTCATTCTTTTTGTATTTCTCTTACGATTACAAATGTTTAAGCTCACGAAAGACAAGCGTATGATTAAAGTTTGTTCAAACTTTAAAATTCTAGATCCTATGCTCCGTCTCTTTTTTTCGCTCGTCAATCCTTGGTCTCCTTAAATACTCCTCAACTTTCAAACTAGCCATTGGACAGTATCTAGAGGATCTTTTAATCTACCCGTTGGATAGATTTATATCAAAAAGATTTAGTAGCTGTTGAGTAACAAAAGTAAAATCTCGAGTTAATATTGATCGTCTATACAAACAAAATCTTAGTTTCCATAAGTATAGCTTCTTCGTTTAGAAAGTTATTGTCTTCAATATTCAATTGGCAATCAATTAGATTGAGTCGATCAAATCTATCTTGATGTAGAATCCAAATCATATCACTAGCCATTATATGTTTAGGGCTTATGTTACGTGCTATCGAGTTGTTTCATTTGAACTTGTCACATTATGGACATGTATCTCATTTTAGACCTTGTCACGTTCTGGACACGTGTCTTGTTCTGGACCTTGTCACGTTCTGGACTTGTGTCTCGTTCTACATGTAAAGTCTGAGTGTGTTCAGTCTGAAGTAAAGTCTGAATGTCTTCTGTCTAAAGTATAATCTGAGTGTCTTTCGTCTGAAATAAACTTTACAATCTAGACGCAAGTCTGAACATATTTTACTTCTAAACATATTTAGCCTTAAGGTCTTGACATGGTCTAAATAAGTTCAGTTTCAGTATAGAATCTATCTTTTGGTTCTTCCAAATATAAACCTTTGTAATATCATTTACATATTATATCTATCATCTGCATAGTCTGTTACTCAACCATTAAATACGTTGGTAGTCTTTGATTTATTTTATTATCTTCAAAACATCATAAAGGATTTCCCTAACAATCTCCTCATTTTTTATGATAACAAAATAATCTCAAAATATGCAAATGTGTAAACACGTTTTTAAATATATTAATAAATCAGGGAAATTTTAAGCACATAAATAGCCTTTAAATATGCAATATTCAAAGAATGTAATTTGAATCAAAAGATAGCAAAAGATAACAAATAGATTGAGCATAATAATATATTGAAAGATAATCGCAGCTCAATAACTAATATCAACACATATGCATATTTATATTCTCTCCCCTCTTTTTTCATAATCTAAAAGTGATAACACTGAAAATGGTATCACGTAGAGAATATAAAATGACAATAAATATATCTTGCATGAAATACAATTTCAAAAAAAAAAAAAATCAGTTTTTATAAAATAAGTCAAATATAAAAAATATGTAATATAGCTCACTTTGATCATATATATTAGTAAATATCCAAGAAAAATCACAGATGTTTTATAAAATTCACTTACATTTTTTGTCATATTAAAATGATAATGTAAATAAGAGATTTGTTAATGACAAAAGGTAATAAAAAATGCACTAATTGGATTTTTTAGAACTTGACAAGTTCTAACACATTTACCTTTTTCTTCCTTCCATAATAATCAAGATCATGATCAATTCAAAAAAAAATTTTCCATAATTGATCAATGTTCCCCCTCAATTCATGATTCTGATTCTCCCATTTCTTTTGGATTCACTTTCTCCCCCTAGCAACAAAATCATTGAGTAAAAATAATCGTTGCCAATCTTCACAAGAGATACTTTTTGATTGCACAAAAATTTGCGTAAATTCGCAATCATTCTTCCCTTATAGAATTTCATGTAATGAACTCATTTCCTTTTTGGTATCCATAAATTTGGATCCTTCCTTGATGTTAGAGCAAAATATGAAATCTCCATAGATAATCAAATATTCTTTCTTAACTCATCATAACATATTATTTAAGGAATGGACATTATGCACAATAATATCTTGAAAAAGAAATTCTCACTTAGTCAAAGCACGATAAAATCAGAGGAAATAAAATCCTTGAATATCTACTCAATTAACCAAATTATTTGAAGGCAAGATATCAATCGATCAAATTATTTAAACAAATTCCATCTTATGAATTACCAAAAAATATATCACACAATTCTTCTTTCAATGTAACAAATCGTAGAATACAGTCATTATAAAGTCTAAATCAATCGAGGCACAAAGAGGATGTATTGAATATCAAATATAATGAGAATTTTTAAATTGTGTACCCAAATCAAATTGAGAAAATATACCTTCCTTATTTCCAAATTATTTTCTTTGGTACCTGAATTTTCTTTAATAGAATATGCTTTTTTATTTCCTGCAAAAATTCAACATTTGAGAATCTTTTTGTTGGAATCAATTTATGAAAGGAAGAGTTGTTTTTGAAGGTTCAAATATTTGCTTTTTTAAAGAATTATTTTCTTTGGCATCTTTTGTTTGAGGCATTCTAGGTAGATCAGAGAAATTCTGCGCCATCCGTGGGCCACGTCTTTGTGGAAAAAAGAAAGAGTGAGGAATGCAATGATGTCCTTATCGGCAGCATCGGACGACGGCCTTCTGTACCTAGATGTGGTCTGTACATTTGAAAGAGAACATCCTACCTTTCGAGCAACGAGATATAAATTGGAAGAGTTAGTTTCCTAATTAGAAAGCTAGACGGATCGTGCTGGGCATCCCTTTCGAGTGTTCCGCAATTCGATGTTCATTTGGCCGGAGCAAATCCAGTAGTGCCCAAAAAGGAGGAAGACAAAGGTTCTGTCCTTGGACTACACCTGATGCAGGAGTTGGGAAGTTCAACGTGGATGAATGTTCTGACGGTAAACTTACCAGGATCATCCGGATCGGAATTTCATTTGAGATCACGAGGGTAACATCAACATGCTTTCCTGCCTATGCACATCAGATTGGCCAATTCAAATGTTATCTGCGAAACATTGTCCATTTAATATTTGCGACCATGAGACTGCAGAGATCGCTATTTGTCCTTAACAATCTAGTATTTCAAGTTCAGGGTTTTGCTCATATGTTCAGAGAAGCAACTGTATGAGCAGATCAGTCTGCGGAAAGGAGGCCGAGGAACAACCTGATATAATGACCTTGTTTTAGCTTCTTAAGCTTGTAGTGTCCTTTATTAAAGAGAAACCCTAGGTCATCAAAGTTTGTTTAGGATAAAGAAACAAACTGACTTTTAATTTAAGCAAATCTATTCTCAGTGAAATCTCAGCAGATGATGCGGTACAGTAAGACAGCTCCTCTCGGTTGCTCTCACTAAGTAAAAAGAACAGATACAGATAGAGTCAACAATGCTTTGACTTGCTTTACCAAAAAAAACAATGCTTTGACTTGCCATTTATATCTCCTCGAACGTCTAATTTCTTCATTCTCTTTTCTTTTTTTTCATCACTTATTGTTATCTTTCTTACAATGCCAGCATTCGTAAGAGCACCATCAGCACCACAAAATTTACATGCACTAGACAATGAAAGCAATTGTTTACAAACATTGATTGCGATGATGAGAAGAGACTTCCTTTCGTCTTTCAAGAAGCGTGGCGAAATGAAAGTCGACTGGGCGAATCGATTCTCACTATGACTTCTTCAGCAGCAGATTCATCGTCGCTGGAATCGTCCGCAAGAGTTACCAATGTCTCTGTACTCTGCTGCTGAGGAAGAGGAGCTGGTCTAGTGAACTTCCTCACCTCAAGGCTCTTCCCTGCAGTAGCAGCCCCTTCGGATTTGACCGAGATAAGACGTCGATTGCTGTTCAAAGGAACCCTTGGATACGACTGGCTATGCGAAGTCTTTGGCTGGCTTGCTCTGACGAAGCTTCGATTTTGGGGACGAACATCCACCTTGTGAATTCAGAGAAAGTATAGTTAGTACTGACCGCTGAGAGTTTGCGATGAACTCAGCATTAGAGCTCAATGCAGAGGAAAAAAGGAAATCTAGTCCCTGTGAAACAGACTTCGATATACCATCATCCTAAAAAGATTTCACTATCAAGAACTTTCCCAGTCAACAGTATCCAGCACTATGCAACTATAAGCCTGGTGAAAAGAAATCGACCATACCATACTGCCATAGACGCTCAGCTGCATTGCTCTGGCAGACATACTGTTTGCATGTTGATTAATTTCTTCATGGCTCTGTCTATTTTGCCTAGCCTTGTACAAGTGTTTTGGCCAGCTCATAAGACCACCATGTTCTCGACTGTGGGTTCTGAGGGGGTGATCTACCGCATGAGGAATTAATGAAGACGTTCTTTGAAGAGTGGTGTCGGCTTCAAATGCCGCAACATCAAAAATAATAACCCTAGCTCTAGTCTCCACGAGATACCAGGATCCTTGATGGGAGAAACTGACGGTCCTAATACCTGTTTCCCATTAGCGCAAATAAAAGATTTAGTTGCAAAACACACATATTAGTACTTCTCTCCATGATACACTATCCATGTCTCTGGTTTGCAATGGCCTCACTAAATTGGCAGTCAATAACATTGTAGCACACCATTTACAGAAGCAAAATTAATATATTACTGCCAAAAATCCACGGAAACAAATTCATGAATTGGCTTCTCCCAATTCATGAATTGGCTTCTCCCACAAAATGACTCGGCAAGCCCGGGGGAGCACACCATTATTCCTACCAGATATGTGGTTGTAGAAACTAACTGAACCTTTAAGTCACCGATTATCTTCTTTACTGTATTTAGCTAAAATAGAGTATCACTTTCTTGTGAAAAGAGAGATGTTGGCTAGGCTACCGCTTCCCTCAAAGCTAAGGCACTCTATATCTAAAAGTTACATGACATGAATCTGCAAACAGCAGTAGAAAGAAACTATGAAAAGAAACTAATTGAACCTTTTAATCACAGATTATCTTCATAGAAAACTGAACCTTTTAATAACAGATCATCTTCTTTACTGTATTTAGCTAGATTAGAGTATCACTTTCTTGTGAAAAGAAAGCTGTTGACTAGGCTACCGCTACCCTCACAGCTAAGGTACTTGACATCTAAAAGTTACATTACATGAATCTGCAGACAGCAATAGAAAGTTTGCATTGCTGAAGTATTGAAGAATAAATTGCAACAGTCAAGAGCTTCAGTATTCTGCCCAAACAATGCCTGAGTCGGTCAAAATTAAGTATAATTATCTGGTGACACACTTCCCGACAGATAATAGATTAGGTTACCTGATGTCTCTGGACTTCGGAAACTTGAATTCCCATGTGAAGGCCGTAGCGCTGCTGGCGATGTAATCAGTTCTTCCTCAACACCTTGTGTTTTTATAAATCCTTCTAACAAAAATCCAATGGAATGTTGGGGCATTTCTATAGTTTCTCCTCTAATGAATATTGTCATTTCTGACCTTTCGGCAACAAGAGCTCTCAGTTCTTGCATTGCCATTTTCTCAAATACTTGAGGAAGCAAGAGCTTTGCAAGAATGATAGCACTTTCCTGCAAGTAAATATACTCAGCTATACATCCTTGATCGTTCGATGAAGAATTAAATACCATTCACGGATTATTAGCAAATAGTAAAATTAGTAAACCGTCATCCAGGAAAAAGTGATATCCTTTTGACAATGAAAAGATGCCTGTTACTCAATGACAGAGATCTTGATGCAGACATTAAGTCCCTAAAACAGATATCAGACATGCTTTGCAAGCTCACTAAGGGATATACATAGTAGTCATACCTGCCAGAGGAAATCTTCTACTGAAGGATCTGACCGAAGCACTGAAAGTATCTTTTCAGACTCCAGAAAGAAACAAAGAACAACAGAATCTGTAATCATGTCACAGATACAAGGTTTCCCACTCAACACTTCATATAGGCCCAATGTACTCCCATATGTAAAAGTTGGATGCAGTGAGTGCTTGTTTCTTATGCTCTTACTACTCCACTGCCAAAGATCCGCAAAAAAGCTATTAGAACAAAAGAAATAGACCTTCAACCAAAAAAGTGGGAAAATTTTTTGACCAAGGAAAAAAAAAAGTGGGAAAATCCATCTTGCCCATGCTCTATAAAATTACCTTGACTATCCCATTAGATATAAGCCAAATACCATTTGGCTTGGAGCCCTCTCTGTATAGCGTCACACCACGTAGTTTCATTGTCTCCTTGGTTGAGCCTTTGAGCGGTTCACTGACCGCGGAAGGAAGGGCACCCAGCAGGGGATGAACACTAATTAAATCACTTATTTTGGACATCTTAACTAAAGGAGGATTTCTCATAAGTTTCTTCAGGTCAGTCTGTGTCAAAAGTTACATACTGTTGTGAGCTACGGAGTATCAAATGTTACAGTTAATGGAAGGCCACTCAAATGTACCTGCACTGCATCATGGAGATGAAGCATCTCTTTCTCCTCCAATAACCCAACCTTCTCAAGATTTTGGACATATTCGATCAAATGATTCAGCACAGAATAAGTAACCTGTCTTGTTTTAACCACACGGAGAACCTGGTACAGTTTCCAATATGAAAATCAATCAGATACAAAGACTATCAAATCAGCAGTCAAAGCATACACATCCAATATGTTTGACTACCAAGGGAAAGCTAAAAGACAAAGGAGCAATAGATTCACACTTACTAACCTGAGGAAATGTCACACGGACATCTTCCAGAAAACTTTTGGCTTCTTCTCCTTCTGCCTCACTTTCATTGATGACAGTAGAAGCCACATCACTATCACCTAATGGATAGAGACAGAAGAAATTAGAACTCTTTCTGAAAGGAAAACCCAATGAACGAATCTATTAGACATATACATCTAGGATGCAGTGCCATACAGAAGGAGTAATACTTTCATAGCCTCGGTTTTAGTATATGGAGAGTAAAGAGAGCATCTGGTCGTCATCAAATCAATATGCTGCAAAACGGTTAAGAATGCTTTCTGCTGTGCTTTACCCCAACAGGTACGATCCACTCTTTCTAAATAAATTTCCTCATATGATCAATTTCAAGTATAGGACAATTAGGGCAAGTTGAAGAGCGGATTGCATGACAACTTATAGAAACAAACCCTGTTTCTACAAGTCACGTTGGCTTTATTGATCCTTTTGCACCATTGTGTTTTGTTTAATACCATAACTTTTCTGTGAGATCAAATTACTAAATGTTGTTATATAAAGATTTTATTCAAGCCTTTTTGAGTCTCCACATACTTCTTTATCTTGCGTCCCCTTCATGAAGTTTTATATGCTCATTCAGCATCTAAAGGGTCATTACCACTCAATAGGCTGAGGGGTTACCAAAATACCCTATTTCTCTATCAATTTATAGCCAAAATACCACGCTTCTCTATCAATACCTACAGATTGAAGTTCCTATTTTACAATTACATTAGAGGTTTGGAACACCAAAAGGAGTGTTCCTCATGTTCGGATATATAACCATGTTACTTTCACCCGATATGTTCTTTATGATAATTGTGTTCGAAAATAAATTTCAAATATGTGGGCACACATCTTAATGTCTTCGTGATTCAAGCATGTACATTATCTATATTATCTTCGACATAACTTTACAATCTGCTCTTATTCCAACTAGATGACCAAAAGAAGCTTAGCCCTATCCTACCACATTCCTGACAAGGGACATTCCGCTTCACTTTTTTGTCCATGTGTCGGAGTGAACCATGCACTAGGTAAACTTCCAGACTACCTCAGGCAAGACATCTAGATTGCGCAAACCAACTTTTCTTTGGTGCTTTTCTTTTGTGCACATATTCATTTGAAGCTCTATTTATTCTTTGAAATGCCTATATATCCATCAATTTCTATAATTTTTGGTACTCATTTGTGCTCATGTTGTTGCTTACTGCTCAACAATCTGATCAGTAAAATACATGTGCCTTCTTTGGACTCCAATTGCAATTGTCTTTAAGTTTAGGTAGCATCCTGCATGACATACCGTAACTTCTCCATTTCATCAGTTCTACTAGCATTATGGAAATGGCATCTCTACCTTTCTCTTCATCTTTTCTATAAACCCATTGGTATTACCCAGTCTCACATTCTCATTATAATCTATTAATGCATCCCACTACATATACAGTCTTGAACCTGCTAAGAGAGTTCTTGAATCCCAATCTTTTTAACATTATTCAAGTTTACATTCAATCATGCTCATTTTCATCTACCGACATGTATCAGTAGCAAAAGCATACATCAGCTGAGAAAAGGACCTAGACTGATTGTACCTCTGGAGAGCACAGAAACAAGAACTTATAGCAAAAGCCTGCATGAGGCCCTCCCTCAAAGTTCAAATGCGAAGCATCCAATTGTTTATGTTTTTTTTCTATATCCATCTTACTTGAAGCCCACCCCCTGGGAAAGGAAAAAAAAAAAATCTCTCCCCATGTCCTTAATCCTGATATTAATTGCATGTGCATGTGAAACAGATTGGCATTAAACAATGATGCAGGCACTGCCCTTTCATATTTAGTTTGAGTTGAGGTTCCAATCCCCATTCAATTTTTTTTTCCTTGTCTTTAATTAACTCGATAGAATCAAAGGATTATTTACAGATAATTGCTATTTTAAAGATTACAGTCATTCATTGATTGTCATAGCTTATTATCATGCACAGAGTAAGACTAGTTTGTTATTTTTTATATGGTTGTAGTAGTCAAGTGGTATCTTAGGCCACTTCCGTGCACTGCATATACTAAATACCTGTTTCTGATCATGACTTGCTAAAGTAAAGTTTCCATTCATACGGTAAGCTTGGGTGAACTTGTCAAAATTTTGAAGACTCACTAGGATGACAACATTCATTAAAGAATAAAAATTTATTGCTCTCACAAGTTCTCCAAATTAAAAGACTTTTAGGGCTTCTTTAGGGAGAAAAAGCCATCAGTTTCAATATTTCATTAATTGATCAGTTTCACTTCAAAGCCTAAGGACTGATTAAAATAATTAAACTTGAAATTTAGCTCTTCAGCTGTTGAACCAGTGGATAAGAAATGGGCTGGGCAGTAATATGTGGCCTGAATAAAAGATTGCTAGCTATGATGCAGAGACTTCCTACAATATGCAGGAAATGGACGAGAGAAAGAAAACCATTTCTCAGCTAAAAGTTGAGCATTTCCCATATGGATTATACCTATGAAGTCATGTAGTTGTCGACGCGCAATTCTATGGGCACGAAGAAAGGCTGCACAAATATAACATGCAGACTCCAACCTTTCCACGGTGAAGTATGTAACCAATTTCGGTGGACAGATGCTTTGAAGAAACCTGTAGTAATTTGGGAAATGAACATGGGACTTTAAGCCTTTCCAATCACACAGAGGCTCATGAGCAACCGTATCAATTGCTTCATCCACTGACTGCATCAAGATGTTTGCAATAGTTTGTGTGATCCTTCCTTCATCTAACATACCCCAGTAAGCAGCTTGGACACCTGAAGTTAAGATTTTTTTTAGTAATACCAGAAACATCAACATCTATGTTCCAAAACAGCTGTCAAGTGTATTGCATTAGAACAATCTAGTCAAAGTGGTAGTGAAAAAAGAGTATTCACTAGTTGCTTTTATTATAAGATGACGATGTAATCCAAAAAATAGTGCTAACAAATAATTGCCGAGCTTAAAAAAGCTAAATATACAAACCAAAAGAACAACAGTATTTTCAACTAAGAGTTGAAGCATTCATTAAGGTAGGAGGTCTACAGCTCGAGAAAGCAAATCAAAAGAAAAGTACTCATCAGTGACCATGCTGAGGATGCCAATGGACAACAATCTTTATTATACATAAGCACTATTACAAAGATGACATGTCAATTAATGTCAAGTTCTCACAAAATTACTTTAACAGTCCTATTTTAAAAAAAGAATACTGCTGTAAATTACTAACCATACAAAGCTTGTAGACAATTCACAGTTAAATCAATCAAAACAGCTGGTTCAATATGAGGTAAAATCACCAGGTAAATTTTAGTATACATAAACTCATGCAGACATTAACACGAATCTTGCCCAGCAAAATGGCAAGGACAAAGTCCTTTGATCCTGAAGGTGACATGTTCAACATTCCTCCCGCAGCTTTCATGTTTTATGGATGTGAAGCTTGTTAACTTAGTATGTTAGAAACTCCTACCCAAAAGCTTAAGCTGATAGGTGGGAGGGATACCACATGAATATAGAGAGCATTTAGGATCCGTTGTCAAGCGATGTGGGACAATATTTCAACACCTCCTCTCACATGCAAGTCAGATTACAAGCTGCGCGTGAAATTTTGACCACACACATTCACGTGGAATTCTTTTACCATGCACCTTCACGTAAGAGATAACAGATTACAAGCTGCGTGTGAAATTTTGACTACACACATTCACATGGATTTCTTTTACCACACACCTTCGCGTAAGAGATAACTGACTCTGATACCTGTTATAAACTCCAACCCAAAAAGCTTAGGCTAACAAGTAGAGGGTTACCACATGAATATAAAGAGCATTCAGATCCATTGTCAAGCGATGAGGGACAATATTTCAACATCATATAACCAAATACTGACATGTAATGAGAAAGATTGCATTTGGTGCAGTGGTTGAGGCATGTCCAAAGCTTCAAGAAATTGGGTTTCAAATTCAGACCAAACAAATCCAAATTTACAATTTAAAATGGTCAAGATCTGCTCAAACTAAATTGACGAATTCATCCGTTTGACCATTTTTGACAAGAATGTAATTATTAATTTAAGAAGAAAACTGGACTGGCAACCATTTTCAGATTCAACCTATTGCACCGGCCAAACCTGTCCAGTTCTGTTAATACTATATAAAATAAGCATAATGCATACTCTACCCTGCAACAAAAGTTTACTCATCACTTTCTAAGGCATATTAAACAAGGTGCCTGAAAGAGCTTCATTGGATAAATATGTCAACCGTTGCAGTGTCAAACCATCCATCGAAGAGGTGAAAGCTGAAGAAGTCATTAGCAGATATTTCACAGTAAAGGGTGAACAAAGAAAGTGGATCTTCTTATTTTGCTTTGCCCTTGCATTAAAACTGTGGGCCAGAACTTTGTCACCGTTAGAAGTGGCAGGCAGCAGTTTCGGTGGGAAAGAGCTTTGGCATGAAATGTAAGAGTTACTAAAGGAAGAGAGTTTCGTATCCAATCCCTTCAACCATTTTTTGGCTGTCGTTGAGTTGAAAAAAGAGGAGAGCCTGTGACAGAATAGTACCCAGTTGACTCTAATTTCAAAGATTTTGGTGTACCAAACATCCCGTTTGGCTCCCCTCAATCTCACCTAAGGAAATTTCATTGATGCAGCATGCACCTATTTTCTGTGAGTTTATGTAAGCCAACCAGACAAGTCTCTTCTTTGGTCCAAACCATCCTATCTGTGTTTTAATGAAAGAATGATCTAAAACACAACAAGCTTAACAAGCAACAGTGATTGCTGATACATAAGGTGATTTTGCCTCTCTTAAATCAAAAATTAATAATGGCATGCAATGGTGAGACTCAGGTAGCTGTAGGAAAAAGCAAATGTATTAAATGAAAAATATACCATTCAAGAGGCGAATTCGTATGTCTTTTAAATTCATAGGGTCAAGATCTGCATCACTTTCAGACGCAGTATGAGGGTGCACTTGCTCCCCATCCAAATTACTTAGGCATGTGATATATCTTTTCACAGTAGGCCAGTCAGCAGGTCCTAGTTCTTCATCATCTCCAAGATCACCAAAAGCCTCCAAGGCTTTGTTCAGCATTTCATACTTTGTGTACTCCAATATGCGTCTCTGTCAAATACCAGAGTAAGATATGTACACAATTTTGGAACAACAGACTTTTAAGCTTTGTGGGAATAGAAAGGTGAAATTTACTTATAGAAATGAAAGTCAATAAGGATTCCATGGTCAGCTAAAGCTAAGGTCTATTGCCATCTCTTATGTATGCCAGGAAAACTTTTCCTCCATCTTAAAGATAATATCTCCATTCGTCAAAGTAAGACTGAAAGGCTGTGCTTTTTGCTTTAGATGTCATCATTATGCATTGACTCAAGTAGATCATCAGTTCTAAGAGCATCATCTCCCTATTGTTCACCCAAAAACCAGGGGTAAATCAAAACGTAATAGTTGAAAATTAATTGAATGAGAAAACCATCAAGAGAAGAACAAGGGAAGGAATCTCCACCAATTGTCAATTCATTATGGTATGATATGCTTGACAAAATAATCTCAAATTTCAAGCAATAACCATAGTTATTATTGTTTGAAATGATACAAAAGAGGATATGATACTATGTTCCCTTTGTTTTTGGCCTCAAACTAATAAACTGTTCAGACTAAATTAAAACTCACCTTAGCTGATGATAACTTGTCCATTCCAAGAAGATGCAAAACAAACTGTGTTGTTGACCCATTTACGATAAGCGTTAAGAAGACGATTCCACCAGTGAAAAAGACAAACTGCAAGAAGTCAAAAATCAAAGTTCACATCCACGTTTCTCAGAATCCATCATGTAATCATGTCATTTTTCTGATGTCACATACCTGAGTCCCCGTTTTAGCAGTGAGATATTGTGTGCCACTGGCTCCCTACAATCAGAAAAGAAGAAAAATTGTGAACAGGAGAATGGCATTATGACTTTTGAAATAGTCAAAATGTGAGGATCAAGAATAAAATAAAAGGAAAATTTGCATATGTGGGATAAAGGAGCTTTCCCTTGAATTCCACTTGAGACGCTATTCCAGATTTTAAAGAAGAGACCTGAATGTGATCTAAGCATTGCATACAGCCTACTGTCACATTTTTATCTTTTAAAAGATACAAGGCAATCAATTCAAGCAATCAAAGACCCAATTCAACTTTACACTAATTTTATTGCATTTTGTGGACCTCGATAAATTTATCAAGTGTCAACTGCAGGTGCAGTTTTAAGTAATCTTTAGGTCGTTATGCAATTAATTATTTGGAAAACAATCTGTGACTCATATTTACCATTTTCTTGGCAAGGTGGCACTTGAGCATAATTTTTATCTTTTTTATTGATAAGACTTCTGGAGTAGTGCAGGTCCGAGGCTCCTTCCAGGAATCGATCCCTGGTGGTGTCCCTGATCGCCAGTGCCACCTTGAGTACCAGTTTTATCCTTACCCAAGTGAACTTAGTGCATTCGTGCACATAAAGCTGCCACACACATAAACTACATTTGTCCCCCTAAATTGGATAACTACCCTGTCACTCCACCTCCATCATGAACCAATTATTTGACATCAATAGCAACGTGCATCGGCCTGCTGTATCTGAATCAACTTTTTTTTGAATTGGCCACTTTCGACATTGCTACCTTCTTCACCATCATTGCCTCTCTTATTAGTGCCCATACTGCTGGTGTCAGTGTGACCAGAGCAGGAGCTAATAAGGTAATGCAGATAAAAAAGTGCTGTCACCAGATTAGGAATGGATAGAGGTGCTGTCAGCAAAGGTAAAGATCTTGGAGTTAGGACCGCTGGTATTTGGTGCTTCTGCTGTGCTGGTGTTCACAGCAGCTGCTACACCAGTGAGACTGAGGCTAATGCAGCAACTGTAGTGTCGATCTTAATTATGATGATGGCAATTCTGGTGGTTAAGACACAGCCCTGATGATCCTTTCTGCGGTGGTGGGCAGAGTGATAAAGAGGGGGTAGTGATGGGAAAATCAATGGCAACAGTAGTGCTTGTGATGCTGACCAAAACTTCTCTAGTTGATGACCGTCAGCGGAAGGATTTTAGTTCTTTCAACAGGAGTAAAAGTCATTCAGTCAACAGGATGATATGGTCCTTGTTCATTACTCATCCAACTGGTTAGTTAAGTCTAGTTTAAACCCAGTTAAGTAGAAAAGACCTTACATTACAACATTCAGTGTTATTATTTGGTTAATGAATGATTTACTTGAAATCTCATGAGTCGTGACAGAGGTATTGCATGATGTTGGAAATAGATGGAAGAAGAGAAGTAAAACCAAAAACATAGATTTAAGATTACAGATCTGAAACATCATGCTACAGCTTTCTGGCAAACTAATTCCACTGATGCTGAAAAGCAACTCAATAGTCTCTTACAAAGTCAATGAGTCACTCTGTGATGGTACTCCATTAGTACCTCCTTATACACATCTCTATACAAGGTAGTAGAGTATGCTCAAACACCCAGTACATCACTTGGTTAAAAATTTGAGTAAAATATCTTAGATTACAGTGCATCCTGCAGTTAGTTAAGTGTTATGACGTAAGACCGAGATACCCTAGGTTGTTAGGTTTCCTTTCTATAATAGGAAGGGACAAGAAGTCCTATGAGGTAATGTGCAACATGGGGTACAAATAGAAGTGCTTCTACAAGAATACAACACTTACAGGTCCAAACAGTGTTTAAGATTTTTATCTGATATTCTTCTTGGGGGTAGTTTATCAAAACTCACATGAGAGCATAATTAGACCAGAAAATCAGATGGAATATTTTAATTGTCACAGAAGAAGAACCTATGTTGAGGAAAATATGACTGCAAACATTCATGTTTTAAGTGCAACTGTGTGATCTATGGAAGCAGGATTATTTGTGAAAGATTGAGCAATGAATACTTGCCTTAACTGAAAGGGAGAGAGACAAGGCAACAGCCCCGCGCAAGCCAGACCAAGTGAGGATAGTAGCTTCTTTCCAGTCCAAACCGTAGCCAAAGTAACGCAGAAATGGAAACAAGAGTGTGACAACTACAAGACGTGATGCTTGTACAAAGACATAAAGAAGAATGAGGTATGCCCATGAAGTTCCTGAAGGAAAGGAAAAAGAATCCAATCAGATCCCTTGACATGGAAAAAGTTCAACCAGAAAGAAAAAGAGACATTTACTAAAATATTCAGAATATTTTATACATAGGAAAAGATGCAAAAAGAAGGTTTAATAAATTGGCATCTACAAAATTATTCTTTATATCAAATCAACATCCCTTCCTAAAAATATTATATTTTGAATTTTATTTAAATCCCAACTTCAAACTGGCTAAGTGATGTGGGCCCATATAATTTTCCGTATAGAAATTTGATTTAGTTTCCTTCGCTTTTATACTAATCAGATATCAGGTGATATTAATCGCTTTATCCTGTTAGATTACAATTTCCTACTTTGAACCTAAGACTATTGGGGGTTTTCAGCATATAACTTCATTCCATTCTCTTTTAAGACAGCTTGCATGTTTGATGATGTATCAGTAAATTTGAGAAAGGTATTCATTTCTCATGCCTTCAAGCATGTCTTCAAGTATTAGTGTGATCTCGAATTGTGTTGGAGCATAAAATTGTTGGCAGTACAAGCTCCTTAACAATTTTACCCAAAAAAAAAAAAAAAAAGCTTTTTTAACAAGTCTTATAAATGAAGCAGCTGAACCATATATACTTAAATATCAGTACAGTGAGTTATTTTCTTGTATCGCATGGAGGAGTGGGCTGCTGAATGCCTGATATTCCACAGGGTTTATCATGACATTACTTGGCAGGTTAAAAAGACTTTTGTCGATCTAACCATCAAGCAGAGGTGTGGAGAGTAACATTCTTCTTGGGATTCATTCCTGAATTTTCATCATCTTGGAAGGGGACATCATCCATTTTTAGAAACCTTGTGGAAAGGATTCGACCAACAGGTTCAAGACTGCATGCAGGAGGTGAGCATATGCAGCAAGCTGGAGGATCGGTGGTTTCTAGATGTAGTTCATCATTTGCGTGAGGAAAGGATCATATTGAGTGATCAGTAAATGGCTTAAGAAGCTTAAAGGCAAGAAGAAGAATCATATTGAGTGATCAGTAAATGGCTTAAGAAGCTTAAAGGCAAGAAGAAGAAAAGGAGGGAAGCAAAATAAGTTTTCATTCAAAATGGGGTCATTGAGAATATAGGTGTATAGGTTTCATCAAATCTAGAGGACAACGAAAGTCAGTTCCAGCTATTTTATAAATCACGTAAGATCTTTACTATATAATGCAGCCACATCACAACTTGCCATTAGGCCTAGTGAAAGAAACAGGAGTTGGATCTGAAACCAAAGTCACTATGAAGCTTTTTAGTAGCACAATGCAGTGACATGCTAGTGAAGAGCTTATGTGGAGCTACAACTTTTCTTTATCAGCTTCCACATTATTGTGGGGGTTAACATGATCTGCTCGCCTAAATGATAACTCCATGTCCAGAGAGAATGAAAATGAATAACTACAAAAGTGAAGCATAGAAGAACTCAAAAATGCAAGAGATGAAAAGAAAGAAAACTCGAATCCTGCATTTTATTTTCTACTGATTTAAGAAGAAAGGGGATAATTTTCAAGTATAGTATGAAAAATAACAGGAACAGACACAACAGGTACCATTTTCAATAATATCTGCATCTCCGAGAACACCTTCAGCAATTACCACTCCACTGCAGAGCAAAATATAAATAAATAGTCACTAATATTGTCAACATTGAGATGGAAACTAGGTCATTTGTACTAAAACTTAAGTGTATTTAAGATGGAGCTTTTTGCATTTTACTTTTTAGCTAATAGCTTCTCGTAGCTTTTGGAGATCAATTTTTTAAAACCGTAGCGAAGGCCATTCCGGATGGCAGACAGGTACATGATTAACCAGTTAAATGGACTAGTTTGATGTTAAGCAAACTCTTCCCAGGCTATGTAGGATTCTTCTTCATATATTCCATGATTAATGCTTGTGTTACAACATACAAGGAAAACTAGCTCGTAGCATTTTCAAAGAGTTCTCGACTAGTTACACCTTCATTTGCAGATCAAAGTGTAAACATCTTGTATGTTCTTCTACCATCATTCTTGCTCAGTTTAAGGATGACCTTTTGCAGGGCATGCACACAGGACGTGCAATAAGAGTGTCAATTTCATTTCGTACAGTCAATATGCAAGAATAGACACTGGCAAGTAAAACAAGGACTCACCTTAAGATAAATATCAATGTATTGGCAATGTAAGCAACCATTTCCCTGGATGGTAAAGGTAGCACTAATGTCAAAGAAAGCTCAACCAAAACATCACGATACATAATTTGACCATATTTCTCCCAAAAAGACCAGACCTCGGATTAATAAGGTATTTACTAGTCATATCACTCTTTTAAATGCAGCATGACTGGATCTATATAACCCAAATGCGATACCAATGCAATTTTTTCTTTGATAGAATATACCCTTCGAATGGCTGATTAGGCAGGATGCCCTGATTTTAGGAAAGATAACGAATAATCTCTGTGTTCCAAACTTACCATAGTTGAGTCTAATAGCACAAACTCTAAAAGTGAGTAAAGCAGTAGTCTAACTATGTTTTGGAAGCAAATTACTGTGCTCTCGAGGCATTCAGCATAATCAGCAAGAGATTAGCCAACAAAATCAATTATGGCAACAATCAAACTTGCTATCACCAGTCCAGGGAAAATGTAGATACCTTCTAGATAATCCATTACTTGCAATCTCCCAACCTTTTCAATTTTTGCAACTATCTCCTGATCTTTACATTGGTTGAAATAGAGGGTAGAAAATGCCCACAGAAATCTATAGGCTTTCGTTAATTTTGGGCAGGATTGAATACTGTAGATTAAAGTCACTCTAGTCCCACTGCCAATTCCACCTAATCAAGCTCACAAATATACAGTCTCCGCAAGAAAGAATCCATGCATGATTATGCAAGAGTGCACTTAGTATTACATCTGATGCACTCTAACCCAGAGCAATATCTTCTAAAAGGATAGATACAGTTTCAACTACCACAAGAACATTAAACTCCATCAAGATGAAGTGGCTCAAACAAAACAATTCTTCAAGGCTCACCAAAAGTGATGTAAACTTTCTTGACCGTCACCCTTAAAGGCTGTTTTAGCAACTGCAGCATAGAACCTGCCAAAGTCGATCATCTGAAGAGATGTTTTACTTAAGTCATAAGAAAGAAATTTTGCCATGGCAATTCGACTTACATTCCTAGAGTCATCACAGTCAAAACACCAGAAACATCAACGCCCTCTTGAGCCTAATAAAAACAACAGAATTTTGTCAGTCTTCTTTGCATAGCATGAGGATCTTTGAAAATTGCTTGACTACAAATTTCTATATTCATTGATTTGGCTTATCAGGACAAAGGAGATAATTTGAACTATGGAAAATTAAAGGCTCGATGCACATGAACAAACAAGAAAAACTTATTAAGAAGATGAAAACGAAACCCCGCCAGAAATTTCTATCTTTCAGAAAATTTCAACCCCTCAGACCTGACCAGTCTTAAGCTATAATCCACAACAAGCAGCCCTCTTGCAATTGCAAGGGATATTTTAAAAGTTTACTCCTACAGAGAGAGTTATCAAGCTGTGTACAAGGTATAGGTGATTGACGTCACACCTGTGAGACCATTCAAATAAGACCAATAATGAAAGGAGGAAGTACAGACAGAATTAGTTAACAATGGTCACAGAGCCACAAATCATATGTAGGGACGAAACACAGGCCATACTGCTGATGTAAATGATGAGGCAATCACATGGTTCATGAGAAATGCTATCCTCATTGCACCCGGCGTGCAACATAACTATCTCCCAAGTTAATGGTTGGACTCTCATTTAAACTACTACCATCTACCTGCCCACTACCATATATCAAATTATCTGACAAATACGCCTATAATAAAGCAATTCTATGGAAAATAATCGAAATACATACTCATGTCACTTTATAAGTAAACTACAAATCCTAATATCCAGAATTTTCACTTCAAGAATGGTTATTAACTGAAGGTGTGTGCCAAGAAATACTGATTCTGGCGAGACCTGAAGATCCAATTCTTACCAGATGACAATATAATTAGAAGTTTCAAAAGACCAGGTAAAATAATTGCATGAACTAAAGGATATATCTAACAGGAGATGAAAGGAAAACAAACAATGATATAGGTCTCAGCCATGTGCTAAAGTAACTTATCGCCGTTGCAGCAGCTTAAGATGAGAATGGATCAATCAACTGGCCAATCCACAGCATATACAATATTTAATTTCCTAACAATATGAGAACTGATCATATAGCAGGGCGAGCATGGCTGGGCCCAAGGTCAGGCCTCTTTGATCCCAGTCCAACCATTTCAACAGGTAAATATAAAAATTTCTGGCCACGATTTTCAACATAAAGTACCCTCCCATTTGCATTTCGAGCCCTGCCGAGCACGGCCAACTGCAAAGCCTATGATCAGATCTACCAGTCTCAGGCCATTACTATGCTAATCATTGATACAAGACGAGCAACACATATTTGTAAATGAATATGCAACAACTTGCAGATATCAAGTGTTTATAAATGCAACAACAGAGCTCTACATACAGGAACATTAATCCCTGCTCCCCCCATTTGTGCAGGCTTGTCAACCCAGCCAAATGTAATAATTATCTTGGTATCTATTCACACGTACTCAGAGACGCATCCCAAAAAAACAACCTTAAATGTATAGCAAGAGAATCAGGAAGACTGGGTTTAAAGGACATAAAGCAGCAAGGAAAGAGTAAACTAGTGTCTCGAGCAGTCCAGTAATACATTAGCCACACGTTAGTCGAAGTCCTGATAAAGAGAACCATACAATTATACCAGCATATATATATGTCTATGTATGTATATGTACATAAACATTTAAGGGTGTGGTACATACCGTGAAGTAAGCTATGTAGCTCACAGCCAGCGTCAAAGTAATTTCTATCACCGTATCGTTGAAAATAAACCCAAGCCATAACACAGAAATTATCCCAAAAGCAAGGCCTATGCATACACTAAAAAGGAGAAAGAGTCAGATAACCAAGAAAATTAGAGTTTCAGTTGCCAATGCTAATGAGATACCTACGCGCCAAGTGAGACTTCGGTTAGAAACTTTATTATGGCTGCCCCATCATAACTCGTGCCAAAAACCATCTTATAAAATAGCTGATAAACCACGATCGCTGTTCTGAACAAGGATAACGAAAGATTCAGAACAAAGTGAATTAGCAAAGATGTCACATATCAAAAGGAAAAACTTAGTTCATCTGAAAACTTGCTAGCTATTTCACTAGCAGAAACACAATATGCTTATACATATATATATTGAAGCAGATACCCATCATTCATCAAGGACTCTCCCTCAATAATGGTACTTAGTTTTTTGCTAGCACCAAGGTCTTTCAAGAGAGCAACTACAGCAACTGGATCAGTAGCACTCAGAAGTCCCCCAAGCAGCAGACAAGTTTTCCAATTCCAGTCATATGGGAAAGTGAACTGCATCATCACCGAAAGAGCTAAACTAAGTTCTTGAAACAGATCAATATACATTGCAAGTGCTGTTTCAGATTTGCAAGAATAGCTTCGCGCAGAATACCTTCAGGGCAGACCC
Source organism: Eucalyptus viminalis (assembly GCA_014182385.1). Classification (NCBI taxonomy): domain Eukaryota; kingdom Viridiplantae; phylum Streptophyta; class Magnoliopsida; order Myrtales; family Myrtaceae; genus Eucalyptus; species Eucalyptus viminalis. The sequence goes on from CM024532.1 coordinate 36,868,352, forward strand.
AAGACAGAATGTTGATATGAGAACACCAGGACCCGCTAGCAAAATCATTTGCATTATACACCTCTGCTCATTTAAAACAAAACCAAAAGAAATGGGAACTGTCTTATAGGGTGTCCAAGAAGGTGCAAGAAAGACATAAAAATCACATAAAACTTAGTTCCGACAAAAACAGTATGTATCATGCACAAACAAGGAAATTGCTCCTTAAGTGGTTCTTCCACACTGGAGGCAATAATATGAATCAAGGAGCCAACGTTTTAACTCATGTTACCTAAATCTTAGATATATTTTCACCAAAAATTAAAAACAGAGAAATGGAATATAAAGCTCGATCTCCTGTGAGGCCTATGCGGTTTGAGATTGCCATTTGATCCAAGACAGTTATAGTACTGCAAACTCCATCCCCAGTGGACTACTACTTTCACCAACCCCATCACCACAAACCTTCACTACCACCAATTGGACTCTTATACCACCACCATTTCCATCAATGCAACATTGTTGCAACTACCAGCACCGACTCCACCAACTAAACTGCTATACCAGCCACCCACATGCACCCTTCCAATCTCTCCACTACCTTCGCCTCTCCACAGTGACACTCTATTACAAATTGAAAGGTGAATATTCAACTAAGAAAATATCAAATTCAAGAACTTGAGGGCTAGCCCAGTTATCAGCAATTATATAAATTAATTTAGAGCGGTCCTACGTAGAAAGGACACAGGTTGCCTCACATTTTTCCAGAACCATAAGCCCTGAGAGGTTGTTGTACAGTCACCATTGTCATAATATGAGGCTAGCCTATGGGTATCAGCCTGTTATTTGAATGTGTCAATGCCCACCTAATTATAACAACTAGATGGAAACCCTCATGCTCTTCACAAGAGTAGGGTAAAGACCAGCACCATTAGTTTCAAAACAAGGTCCACAAGCAGGATCTCTTCAGCACAAGAATGCTGTCATAGGAAAGGAACAAAACCACAATGCGCCTGCTCCCAAAATGTGGGCAGTGGAAAAAGAAGAATGGAAAGGTGTTTTTTACGATGCCAAGGTGAACTCAAATAGAACAGGAAGATGCAAAATGAGAATTAAACCTTTATTTGATGTATTTCCATTGAAAATGAACTTTCAAAAAGAAGGGCCGGCAGGAAAACAGCCAAGAGAAGGTCAGGATCAATATTTGCCCCTGCAAGTTAACATATTGACAAAATGTTACTGCTGCATCTCAAACAATTTTGTACAAAGGAAGATCCACCTCTCTTAGAGGCGTAAAGACTAAAGACCAGTTTCCTGGAAGCCTATCTGTAAATGCTTGGGATTTCAATTCGACCCAAAAAATTAAAAGCACTTACAAAGACGAATGCCATCCCCTATCTTCCCCAAGTGATGATGTGTGCCATACTCTGCATAACAGTAGAAGAATAACATATAATAGTAGCCATATGGATCGATCAGCACTTTCAGCAGTATTATAAAGGTTCAATTAACTGGACAAAGAATCCATGAAATTCTAAAGAAGTATTTCAGAGCAAAATATTTTGCTCAAAAGTTAAAGAGTAACAATCCATGCTTGCATAAATAAGAAATTGGCCGTCCAAGAACTACAAATCCAAGCGCCGTCATCACAGTACAGGGCAAACTAACAGTAAAAGCTATCTGAATGTAGCAATCAAATCACAAGGCACCCACAAAGAAGCCTGAGAACACTATTTCTTACTATATTATAAATATTATCATTCCACACAGAGGTTTTTCTTTTACAGCATAAAGCCTCCCAGTCACGCCATTTCATAGCAGAATGTAACTGGAGAGAAACACACTTGGCATCTGCGAGCTAATTAGAGTCGACATAGAAGCCGTGTGCCGGTGCAAGACTAATCCCTTCCAAAGTTCATGTGCACTAAGTATGCCAATTTGTTGTTCCTGCCATTATATCATCGATCACTTTCTTCTCGCATAGAGAATAGTCTAACCAGAGAGAAGAGAGGACAAGCATCTAAACGCTACATCCATAACATCCATGAAAGCGATCGCATGAGCTGATGTGCATATATTTAGAGAGGACGCTAAGTTACTCCAATAGAACCCGACTTTTATCTTCGACCATTTTGCTTTTCTTGATTCATATTTCACAGATACATGGTTCGATGAACCGAAAATTTCAGCCGACGTTAGTGGAAGAGAGTTCGCCGGAAAGCAGCTCGGAATCTTACGAGAAAGTTTTCACACTGACTAAGAACACGAATCCCAAACAATAATTTGCAGCTTCTTGGTCTCCAATTTAGCAAATCACTTGAAAAGGAACGCTCAACCACACCAATTCAATGGAACAAGAGACATGAGTAGTAACTCCAGTAGTTCAAATTCACAAAAAGCTCGGGAAGCGTGGCAACACACTAGGCTCAGCGTTGACTTTTTTTCTTTTTCTCTTCCCCCCTCCCAAGCCGCCGCCTAGCGTCGCTACGATCCCCTACGCCAGTCCCAAAAAAAAAAAAAAGAACAGAACAATCCCCCGCCGAACCGAAGAACGAGCTCCGATCGACTCCACGCCGGAAGGAAGGGGGAAAAAGAAGAGAGAGAAACGGAAGGGGGAGGGGGGGGCGAAATCGAACCTATGGATCCGAGAGCAATGCCGAGGACGAGGAGGGCGACGGTGTAAGGCACGCGCGTGCCGCGGAGGAGGTGCCGGCAGGCGATCCCGAGCACGAGGCAGATGCCGACGAAGATGACGGCGTCGGTCGGGTTGGAGGAGCCGCCGGCGTCGGCCGCCTCGGCCAGTATCCGGAAGGGGAGCAGCTCCTCCCCCTCCACCTCCGGGAGAGCGGCCATCGAGAGAGACGCGATGCGATCGATACGGAGAACGGACGCGGGACTCGCTGGCGACGGAGGCGGGCGGGCGAGTGCCGTGGGGGAGTGAGAATCTCGGGGAATATATAACACGGCCGCTGCGACCACGAGGGAAGGCGAGAATTATAAACACAAGGAGAAAGCGAGGGCGGGGGGCGGGGACAGCGACAGGCGGCGGGGGCGATTCCTCCTGCTCCTCCTCCTCCTCGTCGCCGGCGGGGGCTCTCTCCGGCGGGGGATTCCTTTTCTTCTGCTTGCGTGGCGCTAAACAGCTGGGCGGTGAAAATAGCTTGGATGTCGGACCTCGGGGGATTTAAATTCAACCGTCATGGGATCCATCAATGGAAAGTGGTTCCGCTGGATAACTTCTCAATTTGATCACTTCCAGAGATTTTCTCCTTAACTTCCTCCAGTTCTTTCCCTCCCTTTTATTATTATTATTATTATTATTATTATTATTATTATTATTATTATCCTCAACCAATCAAGTGAATATATATGGGTTACTACCATGAAAAATCTCAAATCAATACACTTATCATAAATTTCAAATTTCAAATTGATATATTTGTGACAAATTTACATTTTATTAATTTTCATAAAATTAAATTAATACCATGAGAAATTATAAATTGGCGTACTTATGACATAGATAGAGTAAAATCCTAAATTAATACACTCATTAATTGCCACATGTGATCAAACTTAGCAATTTAATGGTAAAATTTAATTAAAATTAATGGAGAGTAAAATTATCATAAATATACAATTTGAAATTTTTTGTGGTCAAGGTATAACAATTTAGGGTTTTGAATGATATTAATCATAAATATAATATATATATATATATATGTGTGTGTGTGTGTGTGCGCACACAAATTTTAGTAAATTTATGATGTAAATTAAGCTTTTTTTGAAAATTCAAATATTTCCTCATTAAAAATTACCCATCAAAGCTAATCGAACTTCGAAGCGCTTACAAACAGACCCTCTATGTCAAGACAGATAATCAAACTCCCCTATAAAAGGCTTGCCCTTTTATGATCAGACCCTGGATAATCCGTGCTAAATGAGAATCGAGTAAGAGGGCCCGATGTCGAGATGATAAAAAACAATTATCGGAAAGTAGAATCGCGAGCAATCGATCCGACGTCAAGATTTCGTTTCCAAAAAAGAAGTAACTTAATTGGGGCTTGCTTTCCGACATTGTGGGTGAAGAAAAAGATTGGTTCTTTTAATTTTGCAACTCGCCAGTGCTTATAATGGGAAAAAGAACAAAACAAAAAAGGAAGAAAGACATGTTGGGGAAAGATTTAGGATGATAAGTAATGGATATTGGGATGATTACGTAAGTGTGGTTGTAGTGGCGACTGACGATAAAGGTCCAACACCGCCGCCTCGACCATTCAAGTTGGGTACGTCAGCCGTGGCCCTCCTTGACGTTGACTCCTGGCCGCATCAAGGCCGTCGATGAATGGGCTGGTCGATTTCCTGTGCGGATCAATGTGAATGTTGAGATTATCTCGTATCGATTGTAAAATTAACTGATAATTAGTTTATAAGTGCGAGAAAAAACTCATAATTTAAATTAACGTTTGAGTTTAAAAAGACGTAAAGAAGGGATTGTTAACTGACCAGCAAGTTTAGACTCGATAATCATGTTGTTGCTCCAACCCAAGGACCAAGGTAAAAAACACTTAAGACCACCAAACTTCCAACACCATGTGCAATTTGGTGGAAAATATGCCACTTCCTAGCGAACAATATATGTGAACACGAGCTATTGGTCTTATTGTATCGCCGTGCATATTGAATATAAGATCTTTTTCCGTATCTATCTTTTTTCCACAGTCCAAAAGTATTTTTTTTAGAAAAGGAAAGAAAAAAAGCATCACTACTTTAATTTAAAAAAATCTACTTGATGTGTTATCGAAACTTTACACTTTTGCTTTTGACATGGGAGATGCCCCGCGAGTTGCTAACGCCCCTTTGTAATCGAAACGCCCCTCCTTTAATGGGGGCTTTAGTCAAACTTTCTAGGTTGACTTTAGTCCATTTCCCCTCCTGCTTGTGGGCCTTAAGTATGATTTACCTATATAAAATACATTATTACAAAAAAAAAAAATTCTAAAAAAAATTTAGAAGCTGGACACATAGACTCTAAGTAGTTTTTTTTTTTTTTCATATATGAATTCTAAATATTTAAAAATGTATTTTCTATCAATTATTTTCTACCGAAGGAGAATTAATTTCGCAACTCCTGTTATCCCTCAATTATATCCTCTTCATAATGAGTTATAATGTCTATGAATTTTTTTTTTAATTATTGAGTATACGGTTTAGGAAAGTAAATTTAGTTAATGTGCTGTGCATCAAGTGTTCATCACTTTTTTTATTCAATTTCCACTTGATTTACAATAAAATCGTGATCCATTTTTTATGTGTTTGTCAGTTTAGTACCATGATGTGCATTCACATACAATTATATTCAAGAAAACGCATCCAAAACACCCGGCTTTCAAATATCATATCGATGCATAAATCTTCTCAAAAACCATTGAAGTTGTCTTATTTCTGCTCCGCGAGTGCCGTTTGGTTTTTGTGAGCACAAAAGCGGGAAGGAGAACCCCACCGTGCTCAACCATCCTCTCAAATGTTACCCTAGAGTCTAGCAATGATTAAGGAATGTCAAGGTCAAGCGATGCTTGCAAATGACAAGTTCAAATTGTCAATTTTCTCAAATGCCATCCAAAATTCAAAAGCCGGGATTGACAAGCGAGTCACTAGCTCCGAACGCCTCCAGCGCTGTGTCACATTCCTCATGAAATGGAAGACAGATGAACGCAAGAGGAGTATGGACAGATAAATAAATAAAAGAGAGAGATAAAGTAAAATAAATAATATCATCATTGGGTGGCCAAAATCAAAGTTAGTGTAGAACACGTGCTACGCACAGCTACTCCTTTTCTTTTCTTCTTTTCGCTAATTGAATAGTTTTCATTTATGTAAAGATAAGTTTGTAAAGTTAGGTCTTTTCACTATAAAAAAATAATTATTATGGTAAGTTCCTATCTCTGTTCTTTATATTGGACTTATGCACATGCACGCAAGCACATCTGTATTTTGCACATATAAGTGAGAAGGAAAAAATCGATTTAGTTGAATTTATTTAGTTTTCTTTTTTGGTCAGTAGTTGAATATATTTATTTGAGTGGACTCATAAAAGTTATTTTGGTTATATCGTTTCTAAATTATAAATGCTAAATATTTTCAATTTTAAAAATAACTAGAGCTTGCTTTGCCTTTTTCCTTACATTGTCAATTTTTTTTCTCTTGTAGATGTATTTAATAAATGGAATGTTTATGTTTTATGATCTCCCCGCCTTAATTTAATATTTTTTATAGCTTTCGACAAGGCATTATATATATATATATATATATGCTTCTTTCAGTTTTCCTTTCCTGTTTGGATCCTTTCGTGGTTTTTAATTCAAGGAAATCATTATATAAAACAAGAAAAAACAAGAAATAAGTCAAAACTCGCCTAACGCCCATCAAGTCCGTGGGCCATGAACACTTGGGAGAGCAGGCAGCTACTACGTGCACCTTCCCTCGCCGTAAGTCTATTTGGTCACTTACCAGATTTGACGTACTAGATATTTATAAAAAAAAAAAAACAAGGTCTTTTCATAGTCCTTCAGGAGTCACTCCTTTATAATAATAATATAAATAAAAAACCCGTTAATTCTGCCTCAAAATTTATCACAATTCTACCCCAAACTTCTTTCCCGTCTAAAAGAAAATCCCCTAATTTTCATTTTAGTCCTAAATCTGCCTACATGTCAAAAGATCATCTTTGATTTCTTCAAGATTATTGGTATTGAGAGACTATTGTTGCTCTATATAGAAAGTGGAATGATTGATAATAACGCAGGATTACAATAATGAACCTCTAATTAATCCAAATATCGAAAGTCTTGAAGAAATTAATGGTGATTTTGGGACATTGGGCAGATTAAGGGTTCAAATGAAAGTTTGAGCTTTTCTTTTTGGGACACGTGTCCAGAATTTTTTTTTTTGTAAAAGGTAAGATTATATTGACTTTAAACGAAACTCCTGTCAAGAATGTTGCGCCCTCATAAATCTGACTTTTTCTATTTGACATGAAAGGCACACTGAATCTCTCCAAACAACAACTACTAAAATATAAAATCACAAGTAATTAAATATCTCACGATCTTTAGAAAATTACAAATGGCTATCGTTAAAAAAGGAATCAAGATGTCCACTTGTGCGGTACAGAGATAGATTTGGGATCGAGCCTAGATCGATCTAGGATTTTGGTTAAATTATCGCGAATTAAACAATCATCGAGCGACCTCGCACGGGACAAAACAAAGAAAATTTAGTCTAATTTCTGCTGATCACGGCGGTACTGGACCGGCGAGATCCGACGGATCGGATTCGCCTGGGTGGGCAGTGGGGGGGGCAGTACGCAACCCGGGCTGCATTACCCGTGATCGCGCACGTGGCGGGGGCGTGAGTGGAGCGGTCGCTGTCGCTCGGTGATACTTCGGTCAAACCAGGACTCTTCTCAGGCTGTCAGACTATATTTTATACCGACTTATTTATTTAAGGGGGAAAAAGGCATTATTGTATTAATCGTGGTGGGTGAGAGATTGCCAAGCCACGAGACAAGGACAAAAGACATTTTCAACCGACGTCAGCAGTTTGGCTGAGAGAAAAAAAAAAAAAAAAAAAAAAAAAATCAGACGTCAAGAGTTTGGCCGAAATAAATAATAAAAAACACTTCGATTGAAGAGAGTTTGGCGAGGGGGAAACAATGAAAAAACACGGGGCGGAGCAGAATTTTCTGCTCCTCCCTTGACTTAAAAGAGTCTCAAACACTCCCTATTTTTGTGCTGCGACCATACTATCATTCGTGCGGCCGACGCTTTTATTACGATTCCGGATTCCCCAAAAATGGTTCCTGACCCTTTTTAATTTTTTCCTTCTTATTTCCATGCCTTTGACGTCTCGTTTCTGGGGTCTTATAGCATCGTTCCTGTCGTCGTGTTTTCTCTCATCCGGGCCATTTTTTTTCTCTCCTCAAGTCGCAAGGCCTTAAGGAGGCAAATATCTGTGACGCCAACTTTGCCATCCTCCCCATTTTTGCTGGCATCGGCATTGGGTTCACAGTTGACATCCCTAACGAGCCCCTTTCATCGCTGACACAGCCTCTTCCTTCTTGCACGTAGAAGGTGATGAGCCCCTCTTTTATCATCGCACGCAGTAAAAAGTAATATTAAAAAGCACGGCCAAGTGCCAACCACCCATTCTCTCCTTTTTTTCTCTTCCCCTTTCTAGATTTTCCTCTCCTCTTCTCATGCGTATGAGTGTGTAGAGAAAGAATAGGTGTCCCCACCATGTGCTGGCATAAAAGTCTTGGGCAATAGATGAACTGTGTGCTTTTAGATAAATGTTAAATGAAATTCAAATTAGTGATTTTATTCGATTGCAACTTTGAATGTGATGTCTTTACCAAAAAAAACTTTGAATGTGATGTCCGAATGTTGAAATAAAAATTGTGCTTTCACATATTAATTTCTTGGAACACATGTCTATAATGATGCATTGTTCTTTCATCATTGGTAGCGGGCCGGCTGCCTCCGGCTGTCAATCGCCAACAAAGCAGGAGGGAGTGAAAGAATGGGTTAAACAAGTATAAATGATGAATCTTATCAAATGCACAATTAGGAAATGGATGTTCGGAAACTAGCGTGGCAACACACTTGGCTCAGCGTTGACTTTTTTCTTTTTCTCTTCCCCCCAAAGCCGCCGCCTAGCGTCGTTACGATCCCCTACGCCGTTCGAACCGAAGAACGAGCTCCGATCGACTCCACGCCGGAAGGAATTTCGGGGGGGGCGCGAAATCGAACCTATCGATCCGAGAGCAATGCCGAGGACGAGGAGGGCGATGGTGTAAGGCACGCGCGTGCCGCGGAGGAGGTGCCGGCCGGCGATCCCGAGCACGAGGCAGATACCGACGAAGATGACGGCGTTAGTCGGGTTGGAGGAGCCGCCGCCGCCGTCGGCCGCCTCGGCCAGTATCCGGTTGGGGGAGCAGCTCCTCCCCCCTCCACCTCCGGGAGAGCAGCCATTGAGAGAGATGCGACGCGATCGATACGGAGAACGGACGGGACTCGCTGGCGATGGAGGCGGGCGGGCGAGTGCTGTGGGGGAGTGAGAATCTCGGGGAATGTATAACACGGCCGCGCGACCACGAGGGAAGGTGAGAATTATAAACAAAAGGAGAAAGCGAGGGCGGGGGGACAGCGACCGGCGGCGGCGGCGATTCCTCCTCCTCCTCCTCGTCGCCGGCGGGGGCTTCCTTTTCTTCTGCTTGCGTGGCGCTAAAGAGCTGGGCGGTGAAAATAGCTTAGATGTCGGACCTCGGGGGATTTAAATTCAACTGTCATGGGATCCATCAATGGAAAGTGGTTGCGCTGGATAACTTCTCAATTTGATAACTTCCGGTGATTTTCTCCTTAATTTCTCCAGTTTTTTTCCCTCCCTTGTTGTTGTTATTATTATTATTATCCTCCTAAACCATTATTTCGAACGATCAAGTGAATATATATGAGTTAATATTCCGAAAAATCACAAACCGATACACTTGTCACGAATTTAAAATCCCAAATCGAACCATTTTTTTTTTTTTTTAAATTTACCTTTTATTAATTTTTATATCAAGAAATTACAAATTGTTATACTCATGATATATAAAAGGTAAAACACTAAACTAATATACCCATCATTTGTCGCCTATCATCAAACTTAGCAATTTGATGAAAAAATTTAACGAAAACTAGTGAAAAGTAAAATTGTCATAGATATATAATTTGGAGTTTTTTGTGATCAAAATATAATAATTCAATTTTTTTGTGGTATTAACCCTAAATATATATATATATATATGTGCGTGCGCGCAAATTGTAGTAAATTTATGCTGTAAATTAAGCATTTTTGGGAAATTCAAATATTTCCGCATTAGAAATTACTCATCAAAGCTGTTCGAAGCACTTACAGACGGACTTTCTACGTCAAGACCAAAAAATCAAACTCCCCTAAAAAAAGCTTGCCATAGATAATTCATGCCAAATGAGAATCGAGTAAGAGGGCATGATGTCAAGATAATAAAAACAATTATCGAGAAGTATAATCGCGAGCAATCGATTCGAAGTCAAGATTTTGTTTCCAAAAAAGAAGCAACTTAATTGGCTTGCTTTCCGACATTGTGGGTGAAGAAAAAGATTGGGTCTTTTAATTTTGCAACTCGCCAGTGCAAAAAACAAAACAAAAAAATAAAAAACAAAAAGGAGAAGAAGGACATGTTGGGGAAAGATTTAGGATGATAAATAATGGATATTGGGATGATACGTAAGTGAGGTTGTAGTGGCGATTGATGATAAGGTCCAAGAGCGCCGCCTCGACCATTCAAGCTCGGTACGTCAGCCGTGGCCGTCCTTGACGTTGACTCCTGGCCCCATCAAGGCCGCCGATGAATGGGCTGGTCGATTTCCCATGCGGATCGACTCCGTTCGTACGCAATTAAGTAACACATCCAAATTCCAAAGGGCACACGGATCAGTACGAACTTAATACATTTATCCCTTAAAATTTATTTCACATCAATAATAAAATTGACTTGCGATCAATCTATGACCGTGATGAAAAATCTCACAATTTAAATTAATTTTTAAGCTGAAAAAGGCGTAAGGAGGATATTGTTGACTTGCCAATGAGTCTAAACTCGATAGTTTGTGGCTCCAACGCAAGACCCAAGGTAAAAAAATTTAAGACCGCCAAACCTCTTAACACCATGCACAATAACATAATTGGTTGGTGGAAAGTATGTCACTTCCCAGCGGATGAATATAGGGCTCAATCACAATATGTGGACACAAGCTGGTACTCTTATCCTATCGTCGTGCACATTGAATATGACATATTTTTCTGTACAAATGATCATAATTTATAACGTATCCATCTTTTTCCGGCGGTCCAAAAGTAATTTTCTAGAAAAGGCAAAAAAAAAAGAAAAAGCACGGCTACTTTAAATTAAAAAAATCTACTTGGTGTGTTATCGAAACTTTACACTTTTGCTTTTGACACGGGAGACGCCCCTCGAGTTGCGTGCGCCCTTCTGTAATCGAAACGCCCCTCCTTTAATGGGGGTTTAGTCAAACTTTCTAGTCTGACTTGAATCCTTTTCCCCTCCTGCTTGTGGGCCTTAGGTATGATTTACCTATATAAAATACATTATTACAAACTCTTTTCTATAAAATAATTTAGAAGCTGGACACATGGACTCTAAATAGTTTTTTTCTTTTTGGTCATATATGGACTCTAATTAGTTTAAAATGTATTTTCCATCAATTATTTTCAACCGAAGGGGAATTAATTTCGTAACTCATATTATCTCCCGATCATATCCTCTTCATAATGAGTTATAATGTCTATGAACTTTTTTTTTTTAAAGTTATTGAGTATGTGGTTTAGGAAAATAAATTTAGTTAATGTGCTGTGCATTAGGTGTTCATCGCTTTTTTATATTTAATTTCCACTTGATTTACTATAAAACCATGATCCATTTTCTACGTGTTTGTCAGTTTAGTACCATGATGTGCATTCACATATGATTATATTTGAGAAAACACATCAAAAACACCCGACTTTCAAATATCATATGATGCATAAATCTTCTCAAAAACCATCGAAGTTGTCTTATTTCCGTTCCGCAAGGTGTCCTCGGGTTTTTATGATCACAAAAGTGGGAAGGAGAACCCCATTGAGCTTAACCATCCTTCTCAAATGTCATCCTAGAGGCTAGCAAGGGTCAATGAATGTCAAGGTCAAGAGACGCTTGCAAATAACAAGTTCGAATTGTCAACTTTATCAAGCGCAGTCGGTAATTCAAAAGGCCAAGATTGGCGAGCTAGTCACTAGCTCTGAACGCCTTCGGCGCCATGTCACGTTCCTCATGAAATGGAAGACAGATGAGCGCAAGAGGAATATGGACAAATAAATAAATAAAAGAGAGAGAAAGATAAAGTAAAATAAATAATATCATCATCGGGTGGCCAAAATCAAAGTTAGTGTAGAGGACGTGCTATGTACGGCAACTCTCTCTCTCTCTCTTTCACTAATCAAATATTTTTCATTCATGTAAAGATAGGTTTGTAAAGTTAGGTCTTTTCACTATGAAAAAATATTTTATTATAGTTAGTTCCTATCTCTGTTCTTTATCTTGGACTTATGCACATGCACGCAAGCACATATGTATTTTGCACATTTAAGTGAGAAGGAAAAAATCGATTTAGTTGAATTTATTTAATTTTATTTTTTGTCAGTAGTAGAATATATATATTTTTTGGTTTGTCTAAAAGAAAATCCCATAATTTTCATTTTAGTCCTAAATCTGCCAACACGTCAAAAGATCATCCTTGATTTCTTCAAGATTATCAGAATTGAGAGGCTGTTGTTGCTCCATATAAAAGTGGAAGCATTGATAATAACGTACGATTACAATAATGAACCTTAATTAATCCCGATATCGAAAGTCTTGAAGAAATTAATGGTGATTTTTGGACATGTGGGCGGATTAAGGGTTCAAATGAAAGTTTGAGATTTTCTTTTTCAAACAAAAAGAGGTAGGGGGCAAAACTGAGATTAAGAAATTAGGCCAGTCCTTCTACTTCTAACTTTTATCCTTCTCCTGTCCAGAATGTTGCGCCCTCATAAATCCGACTTTTTTCCCTCTAACGTGGAAGGCACCTCTTGAAACAAGGATTACCAAAATATAAAATCACGAGCAATTAAATATCTCGCGATCTTTAGAAAATTACAAATGACCATCGTTAAAAAAAGAATCAAGACGTCCACTTGCACGGTGCAGAGATAGATTCGGGATCGAGCCTAGATCGATTTAGGATTTTGGTAAAATTATTGCGAGTTAAACAATCTTCGCCTAGCATGGGACAAAACATAGAAAATTTAGTCTAATTTCCGCTGGTCACGGCGGTACTGGACCGGCCAGATCTGACGGATCGGATCCGTCTCGGTGAGCAGGGGCAGTACGCAACCCGGGCTGATTACCTGCGATCGCGCACGTGGCGGGGCGTGAGTGGAGCGGTCGCTGTCGCTCGTTGATACTTTAGTCAAACCAGGACTCTTCGCAAATTGTCATATCATCTTTTATGCTGAGTTATTTATTAAGGGGGGAAAAAAAGGCATTATCGTATTAAGCGTGGTTGGGGTGAGAGATTGCCAAGTCACGAGACAAGGACAAAAAAGATTTTCAGCCGACGTCAGCAGTTTGGCTGAGACAAAAAAAAAAAAAAAACACTTCGATTGGAGAGAGAGAGAGAGAGAGAGGGGAGGGACAATGGAAGACGCTGGCCGACCGACACTTTTATTACGATTCTCCAAAAATGGTTCCCGACCCTTTTTTTTTTTCTTCTCATTTCCACGCCTTTGACGTCTCATTTCTCGGGTCTTGTAGCATCGTTTCGGTCGCTGTGTTTTCTCTCATTCGGGCCATTTTTTTTTCCTCAAGTCGCAAGGCCTTAAGGAGGCCGATATCTGTGACGCCAACTTTGCCATCCTCCCCATTTTTGCTGGCATCGGCGTTGTGTTCACAGTTGACATCCCTAACGAGCCCCCTTTCATCGCTGACGCACCCTCTTCTTGCATGTAAAAGGTAATACCAAGAAGCATCGGCATCCAGCTTACCATTGACCTCCCTAATGAGTCCCTTTTTGGCCCCATTTGATTCAGCTTTCTTAAGAGATTTTGGGCCTCCAAAGGCCATTGAAAAAAATATTTTGCGTTTGACAAATATTTTTAAAAGCTCACTAGCCAAATATTAGCATTGGGAATGTTGAAATCTCAACGCAGGTCCAAACCTGCTTTAAGTATTCGGCATTTTGGAAATGCAAATTCACTGTTCATTTGCGTAATTATTAATCTTCTTCCGCATTCATTTTCGTCTTCCTCACCTAAGAGTCGGGCTTCTCCAGTAACCACTATCATCGCTTAGGAGTTGCGCATCCCCGGTGACAATTGCCTGGGGTGGCGCGACCTACGACCCAGGCGGCATCGACTGGCGTGCCCGAACCAGGCAACGCCACTTAGGTCCATGCAACCTCAGGCCACCAAATCTGGTGATCCGGAGGCCAGATCTGGCCTCTGTGACCTTAGATGATGGCGTCACTTGAGGTTGCGTCCTCAGGTGGCGTCACGACCTCAAGAGGCTAGATCTGGCTGTCCGACAATTGGCTAGCGGTTAATCGGCCGCTGAATTTGATTTTCATACTTTAAAAAAAAAAATAGCAAAACCCCATTATCAATGTAAGTTTTGCCAAATAGTATTTATGCTAAAATTACTTTTCAATGCTATTTGAGATTATAATTTATCAAACAATGTAGTATTTCGAAAAGCTTTATCTCAAAGATATTTACATGCTTCCAAGTGTATTTCCTTAAAACCGAACCAAACGGGCATTTATCGTCGCACACAATAAAAAGTAATATTAGAAAGCACGGCCAACCACCTTCTCTCTCCCTTTCTCTTCCCTTTTCTAGATTTTTCTCTCCTCTTCTCACACACATGAGAGTGTAGAGAAAGAATAGGTGTCCCCACTATGTGCTGGCATAAAAGTCTAGGGCAATAGGTGGGTTGTGTGCTTCTAGATGAATGTTAAGTGAAATTCAAATTAGTGATTTTATTTTATTGCAATTTTCAATGCGATGTCCAAGTGTTGAAATAAAAATCATATTAATTTCTTGGAACACATGTCTATAATGATGCATTGTTCTTTCATTTATGTTGCAATTGTTGAGCTGTAAACTCTAGTTGTGTGTAGAGTTAAATTTCAAGCTAGTTTGTGAACAACCATTTCCTAATCGTGTGTTTGTTAGGATTCATCATTTCTACTTGTTTAACCCATTCTTTCACTCACTCCTGCTTTGTTGGTGATTGACAGCCTGAGCCAGTTGGCTTGCCACCGATGATGACATGAAGGATGATCTTTTCTGGAACTTGTTGGGGTTGTTGGTGGATGTTTCTTGTTTATCTTGCCTTTGTGCATCCATTTTTATTTGTATGAATGTCAGCCAACTCCGGGATTTTATTTCTGACAAAAAAGAAAAAAAAACCCTGGGATTTTATGGATTGTAGCGTTAAAATTCAAAGAAGCAGTACGACGTCCCGGGTCGTGAAAATTGCTTGAATTGCAAAAGAGTTGCGTTGAATGTGGAACCTGGAAGAAAATTGCGTGCGACAGAAAGAAGTAAGATCAAGAAGGAAAGTGCCCCCCTCGCCCCCAAAAATATAAAAGGAAAAAAAGAGTTACCTCGCATTTGACCAAACAAAAAAATGTACCACTTTTATGGAGACGTAACGAAAGTGGCGTGCCACTTAATGGATAGCATTACCAAAACACAAAAAAAAAAAGGTGTCTAAATTAAAAGAAGAGTGGAAAATGCACAATCCTTAGTAAACTTTAATATAATTTGCTTAGCAAAAACAAAAAGTTATCGTAACTTTTAGTTAAAACTAACAAATTTAGACTTCCATTGCTGAATATGTTGTATTTTTGTGGTTTTTATGATCGATATGAGTTGATTGCTCTCAATTTTTCCATAAAAAATTATCAACATGGCGGTCACTAGGGATGGACACCAAGTTCGGTTCAACCTGCAAACTAAATCGATCGATAATTTCAAGAAACTAGAACCAATAATCTATGATCGGTTCAATATTCAGGAACCAATTTTGAACTTCTTTTGGATAAATATGATTTTGCACATAATCACTTGACCGATATATATTTTATAACGAAATGATGCAACTTTTAAATTAATTAAATTTGACTTTTCACCCATTGCAAAATTTGGATAGGTTTGGTTCCCGATTTCAATTTTTGGAAATTGGGAGTCACAGGATCCATTTTTCCAATTTTATGAAGGGGGCTTTTCTAGGAGATGATGGTGGTGGAAAAGTGGTGATCATAGCTCAAGAGAAGGAGGAGGAGTTTGTGCTCAGGGTGGACCATATCAAACAATAAATCGGTATCCTCTCCCCTCCTCACCAAAAGGTCCAACCATGGGTCTCCTACCGGGTACCTTTGATAAAGTTAATCTTACTTGGACCCTTTTTTCCTTCTGGATGGTCTATCTCATCGTCTGGAGTATCCATACAAAGGATACACTAGCAATCAATATCCCAAAAACAGTGACCTAATCAGGGATATTTATTATAATAAATCGATCGTTTGTCTCGGTCAAAGGTTTCTATGATGGCTTAGAGTCGAAGGAATCGTCAATAGCACAAGGATGTATTATCAAAATAGAAAGAAAAAGATAAAAGAAGAAGTCTCTTCCTTTTCATTACTAAACTCAACAACAAGCTCTCTTCCCTCACGGCTGCCCTCGAGCTCTCTTTCCTCATGCCCGCCTTCGTGCTCGCCTCTCTTCCCTAGTAAGATTTCTCTATTCACGTTGAGTTCTCTATAGAAATTTGTGTTGATAATTGCTAATCTAACTTATTTTTTAGCTACATTGGCAATTTTCGTTCGCGATGTCGTGATGTCACTTTGATTTGTGGTTTTTACAATTACTTGGTATGCTGGTTCGTACTCTCTTAGTTTGGATTGATTTCAATATCTACTTTGCTTGTTGAGCATCTTTTCAATATGTGGTTTTTGTCTAATGGAGCGATATCTTCAATCTACTTTTACATGAAGAACCATATGGTCGATTTGATTTGTTGGTCACTTGTAATTTGATGGTCAATTTTTTTGGACAACTTTGTGTTGAGCATGGAGTTTTCGACACGTCACCTTGATTTATGCTTTGTTGATTCGTCTGATTTGGCTTCACTTCAATTGCTTCATTTGCTAGAGTTTCGCCAATGTCTTGCACCTATAGGTTATTGAGAAGTGTTCAACCGTATCCATTTCTCGCTATACTAAAAACTTGAGTGAGCATTTAGTGTATTAAAAAAGAAGTGAAAGATTCTAACTAATATGCCAAATTTTCCATATAAAATGCAAGTGCAATTGTTATAATAACAATTGATTTGCACAATTATATATGAAGAAATAATGTGATTAATACAGATTTTGAACAACAAATTTGAAACGATCATTGATATTTAGTTAATCATGATACTGTAAGTGAGGGGGCGAGAGCTTGCATCTCCTAACATGGCATGTTTCCTTGAGACATATGTGACCATGTTTATATAATGAAATTACTCTCTTTTTAATTGAAAATATCTAATTTGATGTGATTATTTTTTATTTTAATAAATTTGTTCATATGTCTCTTTTACATTACTCTCAATGTGAAAATATAAAGGTTAAAAATCATTGTTTGATTTTCAATTTTAAACAAGTCAAAAACTTAAATTGGCCATACCAAAGGACTTTACATATAAATGTTTATCAAATAGCATTTTCCCCAAATTTATTTCCCAAGACACTTTTCAATTACAATTTACTAAACAATATTTGCATTTCATCGAATCTTTTAGGCTAATCGAACCAAACGTAGCCTTAGTTGGCCTCCATGGTTAATGATGAGAGGGCTGTCACACTAAGACAATTCGGGTTACAAAAACAAGTGAAGACTATGAAAAATTATTTTTGTTTTGAATATCAACCTCCAAATAGGAAATTGATGGAGTTGTGAAGTTTGATATAACAAAGTAATATTAAAACTTAGAGCTTCTTACTATTAATAACATATATATAATTTACGTCGTAACTATGTATGATCTAGACTCCTGCTATATATTTGGCCAATATCTTTTATAAATGTAACTCTGAAACTTGTACCTTTGATATTGATATTAATAGTGAAAAGATTGCTTAGTGCGGCACCAAGTTTTTCTCCTCTGATTTTGAAAACATTTTGAAAGGGTGTTCGCATAAAAAGTCGCTTGTCTTCTTCTCTGTTTTACCTCTTTAAAAATTCGCGTTCCTAACAGCCGTCACCAAGAAAAAATTAAAGGGCAAAAAATCACGGGAGTCAACTACCCACACTAAGAGAGCGAAACTTCTGCGCGCATGCTACATAGTAAACGTAGCATGTGACTAGTAGCTCTACTATCTTGAAGC
The DNA here is from genome assembly GCA_014182385.1 of Eucalyptus viminalis. Classification (NCBI taxonomy): domain Eukaryota; kingdom Viridiplantae; phylum Streptophyta; class Magnoliopsida; order Myrtales; family Myrtaceae; genus Eucalyptus; species Eucalyptus viminalis. The sequence goes on from CM024532.1 coordinate 36,886,387, forward strand.
TAAGCGGGCAATCCCTCCTCCAAAAAGCACTATTCTAACTCGAGACGACGTATTCTGTGAGTTGATAAATTCAACTGCTCGTCAGATAGAACAAAGATGGCAAAAGGGTCGCCACTCGATGTAATGATGCTATCGCCATGATAAACGAAAGGGACCAAAAAAAAGGCATGGATGTCAACGACCCCAGCTGGGAGATAGTGACGCTTGCACGTGTAATGCTAAGTAGTAGATGCAGCACCTGCATGAAAGATCGACCTGAAGTTGAGCGACCAATCCCTGCTTCCAAAGCTCCGTTCAAATTACGACGCAATGCACGAGTTGGTAGCTATAAAAGACTAGTCAGATGTCACGAAAACAACGCTTATGAAAGCGTGTGGTAAAAAGAATTGCAACTTGATCCATTGCGTAAGCCACGGAAGTCAACGACCTAAAACTATGAGCGCGAAGCTTATAGTAGATTGTAGCATGTTGACGTCATAATTTGGTTCGTCCCCATTTTCTCTTTGAACGAAAATCCAACGATTTCTCCGTAGCTTCATTTAGTGTCTTCTTCGTTGCCTGCTGTAGCTGAACAGACGGTTAGACCGTCTCGATTCGTAGAACCACATTTCTTGAGGACCTTGTCGGTGTTTTAGGAGTTGAGATGAGAAAATTACCTGAAAAATAAAAAATTTATTGCACTTGTGTCAATTTGGTTTTAAACATTTTGATTGCTTCAATTGAGTTTTAAACATTTTCAAGTTTTGCCAATTAAATTCAATTAGCCAATTTTAATTGGAAATTGCTGATGTTAACAATAATCGTCCCACGTAATACGGTCAATGCCAACGTGGACAATTTTTATAATTTTTTTTAAAAATTCTCTGAATTTTTATAATCTTTCCTTTTATTTTTATTATTTTCCTTTATATGTATGTTTCAAGGTTGGTGAGGGCCAGCAGACTCTTGCTGGACTTGGTAAAAAAAAGAAAATAAATAAAGAAAAGGAAATAATAAAAGAAAATAAATAAAGAATTAAAATTTAAAAAAAATAATCCACATCAATGCTAATTGTTTTATGTGGCACTTGTTGTCCACGTTAGCAATTTTCGACTAAAATTAATTAAATTGATTCAATTGACAAAACGTGAAAATATTTAAGACCCAAACAATACAATTGTAAGGGAGGAGATTGAATTAACACAAGTACAAGATAGGGACGGAGCACATAGAGATGGAGTACTAGCCTCGCGAGATCCCATCGCTACTACTCTTATGATCCTTGGAGGTTTCAAGTTTCCTCAGCTAGAAGCAGGTGTCTTCCGACACCAATTGAGGGTCGCCTTGTCTGTCCAACAGATATAACTATCGATGGGCTGTCAGAAGTGTGATTTTTAATTTAACTGGGCTGTCAAAAGTGTGTTTTTTAATTTAACGTGTTGGTGCCTATACGCTTCAATCCCCAATTTGACACGGTACATTATTTCAACCCTATGCCTAGCTCTATCCTCTAGGTGGTTTACTTTCAGGGATGCTGAGGTTTGCACGAGCTCTTGACGATGCAGTTCAAGGACTTTTTATTCAGGTGCTAGCTGGCGCAAAGGAAGGTCTTTTCATTTCATCTACATCGGCTTGATGACGATCGGAAACGCATTGAATACCAGGCGAAAGGCGGCCCGGGAGTTGCTGGGACGCGATGAACACGAGCCGCGACTATCATCGTCGAAAACCTTACTTTGCACGTGCATAGTTGGAAAAGACGAGACATGCACCGGACGTACTGATGGGACTCTAGCGTCTCGGCCTTTTTCCGCCCACGCGAGATCTTTGCCCGGGGCATCAAGAGGTCGATTCATCATTACGACCAAGGGCGGCGTGATCGTTCGTGTCCGCATGACTTTGTCCTTTGTCCATTCTGATGGGACGGTGTAATGGATCGTTTACTAATAACGATCGCCACGCTTAGCACCAAGACTAATCGTCATCGATTTCCCGAGGCCGCTCTCGAAAGTCGCAAATCCGCGGGCTTTTCCCGGTAACCGGACTAGCTGGTTTCGCAAAAATTTCAATCCTAACCCAAAGCGATTCCGATACGAATTTTTCTTTTCCTTGTACCAAGCAAATAATTTTCGAGCTGACTTACAAATCAAAAGCTTAAAGTGTATTAAAAACTCTAAAAATTATCCGAAAAGTGTAATAGGGTTGTAAGATTTTAAACTAAAATTTGTTAAATTTGTGCATTTGAATCATTTCATTAATTCTATTTAATTTGGTTAACGGAAAATGTGTGTGGTTTTTTCCAATTACTTTCTTAGGACACCTGGAATCGATGTGATGTCCACTAAGCGCCATGTTTGAAAAACTTAAAAAAAAAAAAAAAATTAAAATGAAAGAATGATAATTTTTTTTTAAAAAAAAAGGAAGGAAAAGAGGATAAAAGAAAAAGGATAAGAATGAAAAAAAAATATAAATAAAAAGCTTAACATTAAGGGCGTTTGTTTAGCAAAAAAATGAGTGATAAGAATTAAAAACATTTTTCGAAAAACGATTATTTAAATTGTTTAGAAAAATTAGTAAATGGAAAATCTTTTCATCACAGGTGACAATCTATGCATAACAATTTTTGTGAGGGATGAAAAATTAGTCCATCCGTTTATTTTTATAAGCAACACAAGTGATTATATTTTGAAAAATATTTTCCAAATCACTCATTTTTTGCGAAATGCATCCTAAATAATATTAAAAAAAAAAAGGCAAGATCTTGCTAGCCGCCAGCTTTTAGAGGTTTTGCAGCGAAGTTCAATGGCAGGCTGCGGGGGTTCATCTTGGAACGTTGCTTGCATTGAGGAAGTCTGTAAGGACTATAGCCGCCATGACCAAGCTCAAGAAAGCTCAAGTGAGAAAGAGCTGCCATGGTGGAACTTGCATTGCATTATCGTTGCTTGTTCTTGGGGGAATAGCTGGGAAAAAAGCCATGGTGAGTCTCAAGCTGTCTTATCAGACCATCTACATTCTCTTTAAAAAGGTTGAGGACGCGCAGTCAACAGTAATGGAAACATGCTTGAAGCAACTGTTGTAGCTGGGAAAAACGTCTGATACTTCTGGCCAGCTCTGTAGAATCTACACTTTCTGTCTAATTTCGATCCTGTCATATCGACCGCGATGTGATGCTCGCTTAACAAACGTTCAAATTCTAACCACGATCGTGATATTTGAACCAGGTTATCATTCTAGGGTCCTAGTCGTAAAATTCCCAGTGCCTGTAGCATCATGGAATGTCAAGGCCCTTATTAAGTCTTGAGGCCCATTAACGTTAATCGTGGACGACAAACTGATGTTGTACGGAGGTTAGCTTAGGAACCCATAAAAATGTTGCATTATCTTGCTGTGTAAAAGCTGGCCAGACAACGGTTGACAACCGTTGTTAAACCGGTTTTCACATATCCGATTCTCAAGTTTCTAGTCCTATTCTAAAATCATGCTCACCCCAACTTCTTATAGCTCTCTTTCTTCTTCGGGCATATGGCTTGGATCTGCCATTGCGTATTCCCCACATGTGGATCTGTGGGGTTCTACACATCTCAACTGTACGTCCGGCACATATGCTATTCTATCAAGAGCGACTGAGGGCGTTTATGCTCGAACAGCGCTTCAAAGTCCCATCACGTTCCTTCCTATGGATGAAATGTCGCGAGGCCCGCGCTACAATGTTGGGTCAGGACATGGGCGTGAACTGTTCATCTTATGTATTAATAGTACCGAGACTAATAGTGTTCATCGACCATGCGCATTATAACGCATCCGTCTTCGCATCGACGCGCGCACCTACACGCAGGCACGAGTAACAGTGCATACTCATGACACTTTTCCCTTCACTATGGGCGGCTCGGACGTCTTCAAGGTTGTTTCCATCATCTGGTGATGTATTCATGGCACCGAGACGAGTTCTGCTTGGTCGTTTTCCAGGTTGAAGATCCTTATGTATGCATCCACAAGGGTGCATCTTAGGGCATGGAATATATTTTATGTAATACCACCATTTTGTAACAAGGACTGTCTATCAAGAGAGGGAGGATGGAATGTCCTTTCTCTAGTAAGTTAAGTACGATATTTAAAAAATTTGAGTCTTCACAACGAAAGTGGAGGGGGAGATTGCCTGATTCTCCTAGGCAACTTTTTCTCGCCCGATATTTAATTTAAGTCCAAAGGAACAACATTTTTAATGAGTGACATTCGGGTCATCTATCATATCATATGAGGTCGTGATGCCCTTTACAAATACCAAATTTTATTGAAAAAACATCAATTTTGACTTGAATATTTTTCCTTATAAACAAGAATTAATTTTTAGTTAGTACTTAGATTCGTTTCTTATCGAATTTTGGTCCAATGATATCTTTAAAGATCTGAAATATCATTTCAGTGTACATGTCTTTTTCTTTTATGTGTCACTTCATACCATCTTTAGTTTTCTCCATGTTTACCTTTCCCTCCTTTTCTTTCATCATCTTCTTTCTCAATTTGACCCTAAAGAAGTGCCTCGCCGAGAAGAGCACCCTTAACAGATCAAAACACTGCACAATTTGAAAGCCATGAAACAAAAACTCAAGTTCTCAACATATGCCAAACTCAAATCTCAAGAGACCTTTTCGAGCTGCGACCTCTATGCCACCATGTCAGCTTGAGCTTCGGGCTAGCAAGGGCCATGGCCGCTACAGCTTTGGGCCACGAATCTCGCAGCAACCATGGCCATGAGATCTTTCGAGCCATGAATCTCGAGGCTACCATGGCTATTCAAGCTTAAAGCTCGCGATGACCATGATGCGCCAATGACCACTTGAGATTTGCGAACCTCAAGCTTCACGGCTTGAAAAACAAGCTCAAGTAGCCATGGCGTCTATGAGAATGAGATTGAGCGGCCATGGCTGTGGCAATGAAAAAGGCAAAAGGAAAAAAAAAAAAGAAATGAAAAAAGACACAAAGAAACGACTAAAGACGGCAAAGAATGACATGTGAGATATTCATCGGTGTCAATGGAGTTCACATGATGAGGGCGAGATTTGGGTCCTGAGTAAAAATTAGAGCCCTTTCATTAGACAAAAAGAAGAAGAAGTTCGGAGTGGAATTGGAATCTTTGTAGGGGAATTGAACTAGTGAAAATAGTGCGAGGCAGCATGATGTTGTATGGGGTCACAAATAGTTCTAAAAGTTGACGTGGTTGACATTCTATGGCGATTGCTCTCTCTCTCTCTCTCACGTGACAAAAGTCGCCAAGGTCACGATTGAGTTCTTCTAGAGTCGAATGCCACTTGTTCGATCTTCACTCCTTTTCTTTCGCCGTATGCTCCTTTATCGTTTTGCTTTTCATGTTCTCTTTTCGCTTTCACAGCTCACGGGGTTCCACTTGGACGCAATTGTTGACACCACGAAGTCTCTCTTTATAATCAACACAAAGTCGATTTGGTCAAATAGAATTTGGAGATGAAATCGATATCGACAAGATGTGTGAATTACAAATAATAATGCCGTCATTGAAAATTACAGAAGGAACTAGTTGATAACTATGAACAATGATTATCGCTGACTATGAAATATAGCTATCGATGTACAATGACGAGAGGTTGACAGACATCTCGTTTCGATGAAAAAATCAATTTGCGATGTCGATGTTGTCAATAAATTTCGCCAAGTGTTGGACACAGGGAAAAAGAAAGGAGATGGAGTGAAGATGTTGATTAGAGGGTTGAATATCGACATTGATTATTCAGTCATTAGCAACGAGATAACATCGACATCGACATCGACATCAATATAGAGTCAAGGGGCAATCAACAAGACAATTCAATGAAGAGCATGGCGAGTTGGCCACCTAAATCTGGCCAAGTGTTGGATAGAGGAGAACATGAAGATTGCGATGCTCATTGAAGAAAAAGGTATGGATGGATAGTTGAGTGACATAGTAGCCTAGTGAGCTAAACCATTTATGGACAAGATTGGTGAACAAATAGGAGACTTAGATTTCGGAGGCGTAGTTATGACTATACTTAACATAATAACTGCTAAAGGGCGGTTACGATTAGGACATAGGCGATGCATAACTATTGCATCATCCATCATCAAAATACATGTACCCGAAGTACCTTAATGTCTTTTAATTTCAATAATTTGTAGCCTTTTGTATCTTTAAATTTATTCTTCTTCATCATCATTATACCAATTCAATTCCTGTAGGGAATTGCTCCATAACACATCTCATATAAAAAATTAAAGATAAACTTTTTGGTGAAGGACTTTTTTCACTAATTAGATCAATACGCATTTTAAGCCGCGTTTATTGTCAAATAAGGGGATACGCCAACCATGAGAAAATGAGAAATGAGAACACTATGATAGGTTTACAACTGTTTGTTTAGCACAATCAAATATAGGAAATGAATCTGACCAAATATATATATATATATATATATATATAGGAAATGAAATATAATCCACCCGACAGCCCATGTCCATTTTTCAACCCATGTCAATTCGTGTGACTATTGCAGTTGTCCTGCGTAGGACCTTCCAACTTTTTATTTTATTTTTTTATAAAAAAGGCTTTTTATTCATGAGGAAGCAACAATAACAGTTCATCCCCCGTTATAGTTATATAATCTTTTGTAATTATGCACTTTATATATATATGTGTGGGCGAAGATGACATGGAAATTGATATTTATTCTCCGAATGTTTACTAATATAATAAGCTGCGATTTATGATGTCGACATCACGCCCTATAAATTGTTTCGAAAGCGAGAGAGAAGTGGGTAAATATGTTGAGATAATACTAAATACCGTCTAGCCCATTTAATTAAAAAAGGAAAACCACCAAAACATCTAAATTATGTCAACTATGATACATTTGCCTTAAATTTCTTTTGTGACGTCCAGAATCCCGAACTTGTAGCCGCGTGACACAATTACCTTCCATTAGGATTCTATGAATGATCAATTTTAATAATTTGCTTACATGATGGGGGAAGGCCAACGACATTGACATGACACCCCGTGACAATGACATCATTTTGATTAGGAAATCATCTGACGAAATCTTGACATAGAGTAAATATATCATATAAGTATAGATTTAGAGTTTTTTATGTTACAAGAAAAAATTTAGAGTTTTGAGTATTTGATGATATGAAAAAAAGTTCAAAGTGAACGTGTCTTAGTGTGCATATTTTGGGGTTTTTTGTGATTTTTTCCTCTAATTAAGTAATCTATAGGCAAGGCAAACAAATCGGCCAGCTTTAATTTGCACACAAAGACGTGTTGGTGTGTTTTGTCGTGCCTTGTCGCATGTCGTGTGTCTATATCAGCATCGGCATTGGCGCTATTAATTTGATCGCATAATAGTAATCTTAAATAGGAACCTACTTGGTCAGACCAATCTAAAAACTTTATTAGTCAAAAAGGAAAGTAAATTTATATATTAAACTCATCAGATTTATTATAAATCGAAACTAAATCAACAAATCGATGACCAAAAGAGTCCAAACCAATAACCAGACGAATCGAACTTATCAATTAGTCGGGGTGCGGGACCCGGCATTTGATTTCCCTCTCGATTCATCATCATTCGTCGGCCCGAGGCGCTGCACCGTACGCACTCGTATGATTGGGCGAACTGTCCGAAAGATCCGCAAGAGTCAGCGAATTCCGTTTGACTTTTTTTTGCTCGCGTCGGGACAGCAGCCGACGCGCCGATGAACTGCGCCGTGTCGGGACTCCGTGGTCATCTTGGTCGAGTCATGCACGGCGACGCCCGGCCTACGAAACGCGCGCTCTTCCAGGTCGTCTAGCTCTTCGTTCGCTTCGTCGTTGTCGTTCGGCCCGCGACTGCAGCTGCTGCAGCAACGCTCGACCCAGCTTCGATTTCGTAAAGCAGAGGTCTCTCTCTCTAGCGTGCTAAGTTGCGGGGGTGCTTTCGGGAGTTATTTGGTAACTAGCAGTGATGACTCGGGCTGGTCTTTGATGGGTTGGGCTGACTGTGTTGTCTCTGGTTCAAGAGCTTGTCAGTCCGTGAAGGTGGCGGTGGCACGGCTTTGGGGGACAAATGTTACCGAATCTCATGCTCTAGCCTCGAAGCTTTGAAGGCGATGTTCTTGTTCCCTGAACTGCTCAATTTTCTGGATAGGCAAATGCTAGCTGCCCGGCTTTTTTTCACGTGATGCAGATCGAGGGGTAGTCGGAGTATGTCGATGGGCTGAAGGCATCAACTGAAAATGAATCAGATATAGTTGGATTCACAGATTGGAAGTCAAAGTTCAGTGATCAGATTGTAAGCTTCATTAAAGTACAATAAGTGTAGATGGAACTTACCCGTAGGAGTTAATTGTTTGCCTTTTCTCTTACACAGGTGAGTGATTGCGTGCTGTTAGGATATTCACACATATAAGTTGAGAAGACTCTCGAAACATCAGTTTCTATCCAAACTTTCCACTAAGTTGTTGAGAAGGATCGAGAGAAATACTATAGATGGTCCTCCCTCTAGTCTTTCCTTATTTTTGCATGATGAAGGTAGAATATGTGTTAGCTAATGGAAGAATTGGGGATACATCTTGTGTCAGAACAGTAAAATAAGAGATATTTTGCTATATTCACTTGTTGAAGCAAGTATTAGTGTGCAATTCGGACAAAAAAAAAGCAGCAACTTTTGGTAACCGGGGGCTTCTTGATGCATTAACATCTTTAATGATCATTTGTCCCCTTTAATGCAGCTGTTTACATGTAGGCTAGACATTTTTCTCAGTTCTCATAGAAGTACTAGTTCAGTTAAAAATGATAATGACTCGGTGGAGCTGAAACTGATGTAAAGTGTTAGGTAGGTTTGGCACTACATATCTCTTGGTGCATGTGAAACCTATCAAGTAATGAACTTTTGGGACCATCACCTTCTTGTGTACTGATCTGGTAGTAATGGTATTTCAATACATCAACTTCACATGCAAGAAATAGTAGTGGACCCGGATAGAGGTGATCCAAGACCACTTGACACTTGTTCTGATCCGTAAGAATGAGGATCTGTTTATTTCAGCTGCTAAAGCTTTTCAGCGTGCAAAGCTTCCTCATGTGAAGACAATATGTGAATTTCAGAAGCTCTAAATGTTATGCAGGAAAGCTACTAAATTTCCAGATTTTGAATTTCCAGGTCATGGATCATCGAGATCATGAGTTTGTAAAAGGCGGAAGTACCTAGTTCATCAGGCATTAGTGGTCAAAACAAGGTTTTGATTCCAAATTGGAATTCAGGCCTGTGTTTTTTTAGTTCCTGTAGTGATAACTTTGATCTGTGATAATTGTATAAACATTTCCAACAATTAGAGGCCATATTCGCGGTTGCTGAAATAAATGAACACTTATTAATTAAGATAAGCCCTGATGGCTATCTGATAGACCAAGTAGTTTTACTCATCCTTATTCCTCATTCAGTTGATATTTATCTTCATATATTTCATCAGTAAAATTAGTTCAAGAAAAATAAAGAGGAGGATATTGTGTAGCAACCTTAAACATTCAATGAACTCATGCCTATCACTTTAATTACATCAACAATTTTAGCCATTGTACTCTTACGCTCTGCAATCAGGGAAACCGACTATTCAATAATGGTTTTCTTTTCTGGTTTATTAAAGGATCTCTTGTCCAGATGTATGAACCATTGTCCATGGACAAACAGTGTTCAAACCTTGAATTTTTCCCTCGATCTTTTGATGTCCTAAATCACTGTGATGTACTAAAATTAAGACAAAAGGAACATCCCTCATGTGTTCTGTTTTGAATGTGTAGGTCCTCCCTTAATGCTTCAGGGCTCCTAAAATCACGGTTGGTTGTCTTGGCATTGGATATATTATGGGAATGGAGAAATATGTGGTATATCTAGCTGTTCTTCTTCTTGTCATTTGTTGCTTCAGTCATGTGAGATCAGATTTTCTGGAGCATAGATACAAAGTTGATGACGCAGTTCCTCTTTACGTTAACAAAGTGGGTCCATATTACAATCCAAGGTAATTATCAACCTGTCGATTTAGGAAGCTAGCTTTTCATTTTTCTAGAAAAGTGTGGAGTGCATGGTAAGCATGCTGTCTGTAGAGGATGAAATGAAGTATGAGTTGTATGCTTGCAGTCAGCTAAGATCACGTTTGTTTAAATGTGGCAGTTTGAGGTTCAATACTATGTTCTGATGCTAGAAGTATATACATTGTCTTTACATTTATCAGATCTGCACAAGTCTTTCCTCTTAATGATGTTACTGTATATACTTTCTTACTTCCTGTTCGTGTGATGGTTACAGTGAAACATATGGTTATTACAGTCTTCCATTTTGTCGACCAGGTTAGCCTTGCAACATGTACCTAAGTTTTGTTTGGGGTTCAAGTGCCTCAATTTCGTCCTTTTCCCCAATTATGTATGCATGTCATATCTTTCCCCAATTCTTCACATTTTCATGATGACAGATCATTTGGAGGAGAAACAGGAGACTCTTGGTGAGATATTGAATGGAGATCGCCTAGTAACTGCTCCATACAAAGTAAAATTTCTACAGCAGAAGAATCATGAGGTTGCGTGTGCAAAGAAGTTGACAAGTGAAGAAGTCTCTCAAATCCAAGCTGCAATCAAGCAGTATTATATATTTCAGATGTACTGTGATGACTTGCCAATCTGGGGATTTATAGGAAATGTTGAAGGATCATCAACAAATAATTCAGAGCACAAATATCTCCTTTACCAGCATTTCGAACTTGAAATCTTTTTCAATAAGGATCAAGTAATAGAGGCTCATTTGTTGATGCACCCTAATGAGGTAGTGGAGTTGGCTGAAGGCAGGGATATGGATATAGAGCTACAGTACAGCGTGCATTGGATAGAAACAAATGAACATTTCCATGAAAGGACGAAGAAGTATTCAGTGCCACACAATTCTTCAATACACCATTTTTCAATTATAAATTCATGTGTGACGTTTCTGATTCTGTTTGGATGCCTTTTAATTTACTATATGAGAGTCATCCGGAAGGATTTCTATGAGTAAGAGTGCAAGCATTAGTCACCTTCTTTTCCTTGTTCTTATTGTGTTCTCTCTAACTATGCTATGGAATATGTGTTTTTACATGTTTGATCGCTTGGCAGTTTCATACCTGAAGACACAGCAGTAGACAGAGAGCAGACAGGATGGAAGTGCATCCGTTCTGATGTCTTCCGGTATCCAAAGAACAGGTCTTTATTTGCTGCAGCCCTCGGTTCTGGTGCTCAGTTGTGCATTCTGTGAGTTTCTTGACCAATCAATGCGTCTGAGATCATCTTACTCAACAGGCTGATCGGAGGTCCTCTAACTTCTTGTGTTATAAACTTCTGATTATTTACAATCTTTTTTCTCAGAGCCACATTTACTTTACTACTTGGGCTTCTGGGTGTATTTTATCCATTCAACCGAGGAAATTTGTTCACAACATTGATAGTCCTGTACACCATGACTTCTGGCTTTGCTGGATATTTAGCTGTCTTATTCTACTGTCAGATTGAGGGAAAGAATTGGGTATGTTCTAACAGGCTAAATGTTAAGCATCTCCATTTGAACACTTTCATATTCATCATGAAACTTGAGCCTAATCTTCTGAGTTTTACAACAGGGAAAAAATTTGCTGCTGACAGGGTCTTTATCTTCTGTGCCATTGTTTCTTATATTCTGCTTCCTTAATACTGTCGCGGCGTCTTACCAAGCAAATGCAGCACTTCCTCTAGGAACAATCTTGATATTACTGTTGATTTGGATATCGCTTGCATTACCATTGCTTGTTGTTGGGGGAATAGCTGGGAAAAAGAGCCACGGTGAGTTTCAAGCTACTTGTGAGACCTCAAAGTGCCCCAGAGAGGTCCCGTCGCTCCGATGGTACAGGGGCACTCTTCCACAGATGGTCCTGGCAGGTTTCTTGCCTTTTTCTACAATCTACATGCAGCTGCATTACGTGTTCATGAGCATGTGGGGTAGTAGGGTCTATACCCTTTATAGCACGATATTTGTCATCTTCATTATTCTGCTCATCACAACTTCGTTAATCACCGTGGCTCTGACGCACTTTCAGCTAGCCGCCGAAGATCATCGATGGTGGTGGAGGTACATCTCTCTCTCTAATGCCACTTTTTAAAACTTTTTGCTAATGATGGAAGTGATATGTCCTTTTTCTTTCCATTTATTTTCCTCTTTGTTTATTTCATCAAGTAAATGTCAAAGTTGAAAGATAGTCCTCCAAAAAAAAAAAAAAAAAAAAAAAAAGAACAGTGGATGTTTATGAGTTGGATCAAACCCAGCTACCTATATCACAGGTGCAACACCAATCTTCTGGTTTTATAATGACAGAAACGACAAAAGTTGGTTCATATATGTTAAAACACAATAGTCTTATATGAGAAACCAGTCACCACATATATAAATTTTTTGACAATATAAGACAAATTCTTGCAGTCCTGCTACTTCTCTAATTGGAATAGAGGATCTATAACCTTGACATCCGTGAAATTGTAGGACATGTGAGTATAGGAATTGAGAGTATTCAAAAGGCTATTGTTTATGAGTTGCCATTGTTTGGCAGGCTGGTGGCCTTCTTTTGTTTGTTAGTCCTTGTTCTGGTTGCTGCTTGTCTTGGCTTTTGCTGTGTTGTTGTGCCTTCGTTGGCTTTTCTGTTTTCTTTCCTTTGGCACCCTTCCACTCATGATGCTTCTGTTTCATTTTGAGTGCAAGTTTGGTGCCGTTTCACTTGAATATTTTGTTTACAGCTCAATACAATTACTTTTCATCAGAAAAAAAAAAAGGCTGTGCCTCTGCACTTCACATGAATCAAAAGGCTACTGCTATTACAAATGTTTAACTGAAATTGAATATGTGTGCTCATTGGAACTGCACTTTTCTGATTTACCGGTTTAGAGGAAAGAAATTAGGAATAATTTTGGCTTGCTTGCATTTAAGCATTTTTCCCATATGTACTAAGCTGTTTAACAGACCATCTATATTCTCTTTAGGTACTTCATTTGTCCATAATGATCGAATATGACTTATGGGGGCCATGCCACCCAAATGAATACTTTGGCAATGGTCTTTTGTGAGTGGGCTGCTGCTACTTATGTATCACTTAACAATCCTCTCCTACTCCATGTGAGATCTGAATGTTACAAATTCCCCCACTTATAACATGTTAGTATCGAACTATAGAGACGAGACCCACACCAAGCAGGTAGGATATATCATATTTCCCACACTGCCAGTTCGTGCATTGCTCCGATTCCTTCAATACCAAGTCGGCCCTATCCACGCAAACCAAGACTGTGTAAAAGCATTAAAGTGGATGGATAACATAAGTAATTCACTTGTGAAATTTTTTTTGCATTTATTTTTTTAATTTGCCTGAGCAAAATTACCTTCGAGGGGTCAAGAATAGGTCTTATATCATGTATCAAATTCTTCAAGTTGGAAATCTCAAGTTTTCATGGAAACTGTAAGGTTGAGGATGCGCGGGCAATAGTAATTGAAACATATTTGAAGCGACTATTATAACTGGCAATACAAGCATCTCATCCATCTTCATGAAATTCTACTTGAGTGGGCTTATCAATACGTCTTGATAGTGCCAGCTCTTAGCATGCCTAATGCCAATTTTGAGCAGTAGGATTTACACTATCTGTTTAATTTCAGTCCTATCATATCAAGACTGGAATCAAGACTGGAATGTGATGCACTTAACAAATGTTTGAGTTTGAATTGTGCTTGCAATTCTTTAACCAGGTTATCCTAAATTTCGAGTGCTTGTAGTATCATCAAGGACCCGCATTAAGTCTTTAGTCCCATTGACGTTCATCATGGATGACCACTGAAACCCTTATATCATGGTGCTTGAAAGCTGGCCGGAAAACAGTTGACACAACGCATAGTGTAATGATAGCTCCGATTGTCATAGCTGTACTATTTATTGTTGTTTGCAAAATGCAGCTAATAATTATAATGTGCATATTATCTGAATGAGATCCTGTTTCTTGACATTGTCAGCCTCCCAGGCTTAGCCTTTTCCCTTTAATTGAAGTGTCTGCATTCGTTTATAAGGATTAAATTGATTGTTTTGCTCACTTCAGGTCCTTTCTGTGTGGTGGATCAGTTGGTCTGTATGTCTATGGTTTCTGCTTCTACTACTGCTATTGGATATCGCACTTCTCCGGCTTCTTACAACTCTCTTTCTTCTTCGGGTATATGGCTTGGATCTGTTATTGCATCTTTCTCATGTGTGGGTCCGTGGGGTTTTACGCATCTCTGCTATACGTTCGGCACATATACAGCTCTATCAAGAGCGACTAAGAGTGTTTATGCTTCAACAACACTATAAAGTCCCATCACGTTCCTTCCTATGGATGAAACATAGTGAGGCACCGTCTACTATGTCTGGTCAGGACATGCCATCTTCATCTTCTGTTTTAGCCTTTTCTGCTATGTATAGATGATGCCCGGGTTTCCCAATGACAGAACCAATGGTGTTACTCATAAATGTGCATTATAATGCATCTGTCTTCGCATCGACACAAGCATATACGCCAGCAACTAGCAATGGTGCATGCACACAATTGCTTACCCTTCCTCTTCGGGAGGCTCGGTTATCTTCAGGGCTGTTTTATCATCTGGCAATGTATGTTATAGTACTGAGAAGTTCTCCTAGGTTGTTCTCCAGGTTAAAGCTATGAATACATCCATGAGACAGTGCATCTTATGGCATGGAATATGTCATGTTTTCATACCTCGGAATCCTGTCGGATATATGTAATGCCGCAGAAGTTGGAGATCGCTCGTCCTCCAATGCTTATACAAACACCCCTTTTCTCATCTGACGTTTACTTTTTGTCCAAGGGAACAACACTGAATGGATGACATTCGCCTCATCGTCCAAGACAATCTTTCTCAATTCTCAACCACCTGGCTTCCCTCATTTTCTCTTCAGTCCTGGTCTCTTGTGTTGTGTCTGCTGCAACAGACGTTACAACTTACAATTGGCTTTTCAACCATTCCCATCAAGATGGACTACATTGTCTTAATCATGTGATTACCAAGATGCAAAATTCTAATTATACCGTTGGAAAGAGTCATACCCAATTGATAAGCCTTAGGTTGCATTTGTTTCATGAAAAATAAAAATTTAAAATACATTTTTCCTAAAATGATTGCTTATATCACTTACAAAATATTTACATCGTCTTCAAAATAGTTAGACGTAAATTATTGTAAGTGATGAAAAAATTTTCATCGACTAATTATTTTTAGCGATAGGAGCGATCATTTTAGAAAAATATTTTCAGATTATTTATCTTCCGTAAAACAAATGAAGCCTTAGTGAGTATATTCATATACATGAAAAAGAAATAATATCTTATCATTTCGAAAAGTAGGTAAGAAAAAGAAAAAAAGAAAAGAAAAATGTTTAAATTTATTAGAAGGACAGAAAAAGGTGGGACAACTTTTCTAGGGGCTGCATGGTAATGTTCCAAAAAGTGTTTCTAACACTTTTTTTTTTTGTTCAGGGAACAAAAAGAATGTAAACGCGCGTTTGGTTGCGTTTATGTTCTTTTTTTTTTTTTTTGTTCCCTAACAAAATCGGAAAAAAAAAAAAACACAAAAAAGTTCTTCTTTGTTAGAAACAATTTTGAAGAAGTGTTTCTTCTCTCTCTTCTCTTTTCTTCTTCTTTTTTTTGGCCCGGCCGCCGGCCTCGGCCATGGCCGGCGACCGGCCGTCGAGGGCCGGCGACGCCGTCGAGGGTCGGCGACCTCGTCGGAGCATCGCCGGCCCCCAGGCCGAGCTCACCCAGCCAAGGCGAGGCGAGGCCTCGCTCGAGGGGAGATCTTCGGCTAGGGTTTCGGAGGACGGTGCGACGGTGGCGCGACACTAGAGGCTTCGGGATTGACACGGGGCGACGCGGGCAAAGATTAGCGGACGGCGCCGCGAATGGCGTGGTGAGATCGGGACGGCGTCAAGGCTGCGGGCTTCGGGCACAGTGCTTGGCTCCGACTGGGCGGGCGGCGAGGCGCCCGGCGACCGGCCGAAAGAAGAAAAAAATAAAAAGAAAGGAAAAATAAAATTAAAAAATTAAAAAATTAAAAGAAACAAAAAAAGAATAAAATTTACCAAACGTGTTTCTATTCATTTTTTATTCCCTAACAAACGTTACCAAACGCGTTCTTTTGTTCAAAACCATTCCCCCTAACAAACACTTTTTTTATTTCTGTTCCTGAACATAAAAGGAACATAAATATTACCATGCAAGGCCTAGTGTACTTTACCCCTTACGATTCTCATTTTTGACAGAAAATATATTTTAATGTTTGATCAATTTTTCTAGTGTACTTATACTTCTTAAAATTCTCTGACAAAAAAAAAAAAATACTCCTTCAAATTCTCATTTGCGTCCGATCTACTCGATGATTCTTGTAAGCATTTTATTCAAAATGACATGGTTTTGGTGAGCTGTAATTTTTAATGGTATTTATTCTCCCACCACCTTTGACCATTAGTGTCAATTAGGTAATCAAGCTGTGATTTAGTTGATGATGCACAAGAATCGTGATCCAAAAAATTTCAAAGCAAATCTGCCCACGAAAATCACATAAAAAATTGAAAAATTACAGTACTAGCAAACTTTGTTCTAGAGTATGGTAGAATGCCTTGCTAATCATGTTTGATAGTGAATATGTATTGATTGTCCAAGTATTACTTACAAAAACACAAGAAAATAATTGATTTCCAACTAGGTTTGCCTAGTTTGAAAAGTAAAAAGGAAATGTCACAAATGATTTCGAAATTTTGGTCTAACGTGCACTATCATTCTTAGACTTTTAATTGATTCAATTTAGTCTTTGAATTATTGAAAAATGTGCTATATAGTCTCCAAATTATATGAAAAATTTTAATGCCATACTTTCATAATTACAAGCCAATGGAATCTACCAATGTGGCTTTCAATCTGTTAATTCAATCGGTGCACAAAAAAGAGAGAGTTAGATGTGAATTATCTAAGTAAGATATCATTTCAAAATCTGAATATAGTAGATAGATACATTCACACCCTAATTTCCTTTTCCCATTTCAAAAGTAGATGGATAAAAAGATGGACATGTTGACTTATCACAAATTCTCTCAATGTCTTTCTAAATACTTTATCTTCTCCAGCCTAGTAGGATCTTCTAAAAAATGCAGCTCTATTAATTTAAAAATGTTATTATCCTAATATCTTTAAATGTCTCTATGCTCTGATCTAAATTTTCAAGTAGTTTGCAACTAAGAGATAGTCTCTTAAAGGTTTGAATAGAGAGCTCTGCTAAATTAATTTTTTTTATTATTCTAACATTTTCGAGTGTCTCTATGCTCTGATCCAAATTTTTAGGTAGTTTGCAACTAAAAAAATAATCTCTTAAAGGCTTGAACATAAATGTTCATCTATTATGAAATAGTATACATGTTGCAATTGACTTGATCTTATGTGATCTAAGAAAAAAAAAAACCTTAGAGTAAATCATATCATTAAATAATGTCTAATCTATCATTTAACTAAATGGGAGGGCTTATATCGAACAAATAAAAAAATATGTAGGGGCCACTGCGCATGGGCAAAATGCTGAGGTAATCATCTCCGTTTGGCTGCCGTCAACAAAATCCTCCAAAAATACAACCATTTATTGGGGACCAAACTAGAAAATCATCGAATCTCAAGGACTAGGATGCAATTTCCGAAGAAAAAAGTATTGTTTTTTTTTCATTTTTCTCACTCTCCTTCAATCTTCTTCTTCCAATTTTTGGCACTTCTCTCTCCCTATCTGCTCAGAGCTCGCCCTAAACCGGAGCAAAAACCCCGACGGATCCATCGATCGATTCCGCCATCTCCGGCGAGAGAAGCATGAGGAAGGAGCCGTCCGCCGGCCGCCGCCGCCTCCTCGCGGCGATCGCCGCCCTCGCGATCGCCTCCCTCGCGATCGGCGCCAGATCCGATGCCTCCGACCACCGCTACAAGGACGGCGAGACCGTCCCCCTCTACGCCAACAAGGTCGGCCCTTTCCACAACCCTAGGTAAAATCCCGTCCCCTCCCTCCCCCGCCTCGCTCGTCGATCGATTCGGCTTTCGCTTTCGGTTTCGAGCTTCGCGTCGGATCTTCGTTTCGGATCTGTCGTTGTTGTGGTGGTGTTGGCGCGCTTCCTTCTGGCGCCGTCAGATGAGGCGCTGGACGCGGCCGTGTAGCTCCGTTTTTTGACTGCGATGTTTCGTTTGTTTCCGCCTAAGCCGATGCTGAGCTAATCTGCTCGTTTTGTTTAATTTGCAGCGAAACCTACCGCTTCTTTGATCTGCCGTTTTGCTCTCCAGGTGCGCTTCGCGTCTCCTCTTTATTCCTCGTGGAGGCGGTTTTAGGTTCTAGCTTGACCGAACGCTGGTAGTAAGATGAGTGTTTTATGAGTGATGCGATGCTGTCGTTGACGAATGAAGAAAGTGTTAATTTTCCTTTGTCTGATTCTCCCTTACCACTGCGCTGAATGAAGGTGGCGGTACCGAACGTGTTTTTCCAGTTTAATTCGTGCTGTGCAAGTTACTGCCGTGTGGAGTCACTTAGCTGTTAATTTTGATATAGCTTTGTTACTATGTGAGCTTTTGCTGATCCTCTTTCGCTAAGGGGGTCATGTGGAAAAGGGAGTTTGTGCCGAAGAAAGCGCTTCCACTAGAAATTCTGCGAAATGCATCTTCTGGAAATTAACACAAATGAATCAGTCATGATGTTCATCTCAAAATTTTAGGCTTTAAGGGTGGTTCTTCTAATGAAATTCGTTGTCACCCTTAAATATCAGAGGGTTTTTAACTATATGGATGCTTGGCAGTTCATTTTAGGAAGAAGGAAGTCAAGAAAATGCTCGAATCATAACAATCTTATTGGTGAAAAAAAAAGGGGATGTCACAAGTTCAGCTAATGAGAGGCTGGAAAGTGGAAATTATGATTGAATTGTCCTAATTTAAGGTCTCCGATCCATTAAAGCCACAACAACAAGATTACTGCCATTAGGCTTCATTCTATTGCGGCCGACTGCCGTGTTAATCAAGTCCAAGGGTTATATGGTCTTATAGTGGGTTCTATTTTGGATGGATATTTAAGACCTTGACATTCTGAAGTTAATGCAGTCTAAAAGTAAACTGCATTTGTGTAATAGAGAAGAAGGGAGTAGTTACCGTGTGCAAAATTGTGCATGGCAAGAGTTTTTATGGTTTTGCTTCCTTTACCTCTTATTCGCTTTTTCCCTTTGGTGTTTCTTTTGGGGGGATGATTTTAGGGAAAAGAATCTGGCAGGAGGGGGGTGGGGGTGTTGGGGTTGGGGAGAGAGGCTTTTTCTCTCCCTAATATTGATCAGCTTAAGATATTTTTTTGTGAGAATAATTCACTTGTGCTAACATCGCTATTGGTTGTCAGATAATGTGAAAGACAAACCAGAAGCTCTTGGTGAGGTGCTCAATGGAGATCGGCTTGTCAGTGCTCCCTATAAACTTAACTTTAAGGAGGAGCATGACTCCAAAGTTGTTTGTTCAAAGAAGCTATCAAAGGAGGAAGTTGCTAGGTTCAGAGCTGCTGTGAAAAAGGACTACTACTTCCAGATGTACTATGATGACTTGCCAATATGGGGATTCATAGGGAAGGTTGATAAGGAAGGGAAAGGTGACCCGAGCGAGTATAAATACTTCCTCTACAAACATATACAATTCGATATTCTCTATAACAAGGATCGTGTGATTGAAATTAGCGCTAGGATGGACCCACATTCTGTGGTGGACCTCACAGAGGACAAGGATGTTGATGTGGAGTTTATGTACACTGTAAAATGGAAGGAAACAGAGACTCCCTTTGAGAAAAGAATGGATAAGTACTCACATTCTTCATCATTGCCACATCATTTGGAAATCCATTGGTTCTCAATTATCAATTCATGTGTAACGGTTCTCCTCTTGACTGGTTTCCTTGCAACAATTCTCATGCGAGTCCTCAAAAATGACTTTGTCAAGTAAGTTTTCCTTTTGACTACATTGTAAGGATTCATTTTGAGTTTGTTATTTTTATTTGTTTCAGGATCATTTCAATTTCACTTTGTTTCTTTTGTGCAGGTATGCCCAGGATGAGGAAGCAGCTGATGACCAAGAGGAGACTGGATGGAAGTACATTCATGGTGATGTATTTCGTTATCCAAAGCACAAATCTGTATTTGCTGCAGCCCTTGGTTCTGGCACTCAGTTGTTTACACTGTAAGGACCTTTTTATATGTGGACTTGTGAATCATCGGTTTTTCTTTTATACAGAATTCTTTTAACTTCTATCCAATTCTCTTAATGCTCAGAACGGTGTTCATATTCATGCTTGCCCTGGTTGGTGTATTTTATCCTTATAACCGGGGGGCACTGTTCACCGCACTGGTGGTCATCTATGCACTCACCTCAGGGATTGCAGGATATACAGCTACCTCTTTCTATTGCCAGCTTGAGGGACCAAACTGGGTATGATAGCATTTTGCTTGTGTGATATTAGCTTTTACGTCAAAAGTTTTCTTGTATGGGCTGATGATGTGGGCTGATCTTACTCTCCAACTGGGCTTTGTAGGTGAGGAATCTGTTGCTGACAGGTTGCCTTTTCTGTGGTCCACTCTTCCTTACTTTCTGCTTCCTTAACACTGTTGCTATTGCCTACAATTCTACGGCAGCATTGCCTTTTGGTACTATTGTGGTCATATTCCTCATATGGACACTGGTCACAGCACCCTTGCTTGTATTGGGTGGCATTGCTGGCAAAAATAGCAAGGCTGAGTTTCAAGCTCCTTGTCGCACCACAAAGTATCCTAGGGAGATTCCCCCACTGCCTTGGTATCGGAGTACAGTTCCTCAAATGGCGATGGCAGGCTTCCTTCCTTTCAGTGCTATTTATATTGAGCTTTACTATATATTTGCCAGTGTCTGGGGTCACAGGATTTATACGATATACAGCATCCTGTTTATCGTATTCATTATCCTTCTGATTGTGACTGCTTTCATCACCGTTGCCCTGACGTACTTCCAGCTTGCTGCAGAAGATCATGAATGGTGGTGGAGGTATGATTCGTTTTGGGTCGCTTTGCTTTTGGCATTGCCATATTTTCCTGATTACTCATTGATTTTCTTATATTTGTTATTTTTATTGTTAAATGATTTGCTGACATCCTAAATGCTAATCTAGTGGTTTAGGATCTGATATCGTCAGAGGTAGTGTTTTTCAAAGTCATGTATTGAAAATTTGTTATGCTGCCTAAAAAGCAAAAAGTACAGTAAATTTATTGATTGACTATGCAAAGATGATATACATGGAGAGTATGCTCAACTTGTTCTTATTTTCAGGTCATTCCTTTGCGGTGGATCAACTGGGCTGTTTATCTATGGATACTGCTTGTATTACTACTATGCCCGTTCGGACATGTCCGGTTTTATGCAAACTTCTTTCTTCTTTGGGTACATGGCCTGCATCTGCTATGGCTTCTTTCTTATGCTCGGGATGGTGGGATTCCGTGCATCTTTGCTCTTCGTTCGTCACATTTACAAGTCGATCAAGTGTGAATAGTGGATTGGCCAGTCCTAATTCCACTAATTTCTGCCATGGAGAGAGGTCGTTAGTTTCTCATACAAGGCGATAGGCATTCTGGATAGTCGATGAAGTGGGCTAAATGTAAAATCCATGTGCTGCCAGGGGAGTATCTTTGATTGCACATTTAGTTAGGCCTCAAGATGCTGCTGGCGGCACCAATCTTTTTGTTGATAATGTGTTGGTATGTGACTCGTGTCAACATTTATGTGCCGAGAAGGATTGGTTTTTATGTATGCCTCAACTTTCCTTACTGAAAACTTCTATATCTTCTTAAGTGTAAGCAGCCCTAGTGCGAAGCAGCCTTTTCTCTGCATGTTTGCTCTCATTTTTGTGGAGGTTGAACTTCCAAATGTTAGGCACGTTGTTTATTTTGGCGTAGTTCTTAGTCTCATTTACGGTTGGAAAAAGACCCATCTACTTTGAGTCACGCATATGTTTAGGTCGCAGATCAAAGATACTGTAGGTATCCAAATGTCTCTAGGATGTTTCTAAGGATCCCTGAGGATGATTGTCAGGGGAAGCCATGCCTTCACCGCTGCATCCCCACGAACACAAACAAACCCTTGCCACGAACATGGAAGTTGGTGACAACCCCTGCGACAGAACCTGCCAATGCCGCTGCTACTGCAGGGGTGACGGTTGCCGTGGCGAGGGTTGTGGCTCTCGCCAGGGTTTGTGGCGATGGCTCTCTCTCTTTCTGGGCGCCAGTGGTCGTGTGCATGTGTGTGTGTCCACCTAGGACCAACAACGTCGGCGGTCACAGCATGGTGGCAGCTACAGCTTTGTCTAGGCTGGACGAGGGACGCCTAGACCTTCGTCGGTGGCTGAGTTACGCCGCCACAGTTTCCGTTCCCACTTCCGTGTGTGTGGGCATCTTTGAATGGGTTGTCCTTCCCCACCAATATATGACTCCACGTCACCCGAATAAGTCTAGTCAGTGCTGATGCAATTAGACGTAAGGTTCCACGTCATTGATTCCGTCGTTTTTTAGTAAACAAAAAGAATGGCTCGGATAAAGAAATACATAGTTTGAGGACTCAACTGATTACATAAGAAAGTTAGGTATCCGATTAAGAAAAGTTAAGAGGCTATTGTTCATTTGGTCTTCAATATTTTCATAACCAAAAAAATAAAGGAACAAAAGCAGTCTCCATCGATCAAAAAACATCTAAGGAATTTGGAAAAGTGAGAAGCAGAAAAAGGGTACGTGCATTTTCTTTTTATTTTCTTGGTAATATTCAGTCAATGTTCATTAGGTCATGGATCCTCTTAGCTTTGGCCGGTAGGCTTGCCATCCAGTTTTCTTTTCTTGTTCTTGAATATATAAATTCTTCTGTTTCCATACAATCATGTAATATTTTCCACATCTTTCCTTTAGTTTGAGTCTCAAAAAAGAAAAAAAAGAAAAAAGAAGTCCCTTGATGCTTGAAGATATTCGATGATATCCTACCTAATATCTTCAATTAATGATCTCAATTGATGCTTGTTCATCCTAGGCTAATTATCGCTGGTTGGAACACGTCCATTCAGCCTCATAATTAGCACCTCTCTCGAGCCCTCCTCAAGAAATAGTTGAATTGACGAGAATCCTCTGCCCTCAGTAGGTGTACGCTTTCATGTCTAAATCGTCCCAATCACCGACTGACGTAAAGCATGGTCTGTTTTGAAATTTTTTTACTGATTGTATCGGACGATCAATGCTATCGGATAGATCGATATGAGTGGACATAGTATTGGCTCGAATGCTTCTGAGTGTCCGTGGTATTCGAGTGAACGGGCATTGATTATATGTCATGATTGGTGTTATGGTCAGCCGTTGAGAATGAGACGTGAGAATAGAAGCAAAGCCTGTCCGAAAACTAAAAGCAGGGATGTAATGATTCGTCTTCCCTGTATAGTCATGGAGGGTGGGGCATGTTTGAGATCCACCATGAGAGCTTCACGC
Source organism: Eucalyptus viminalis (assembly GCA_014182385.1). Classification (NCBI taxonomy): domain Eukaryota; kingdom Viridiplantae; phylum Streptophyta; class Magnoliopsida; order Myrtales; family Myrtaceae; genus Eucalyptus; species Eucalyptus viminalis. The sequence goes on from CM024532.1 coordinate 36,910,009, forward strand.
TGAAAAATCATAAGCCTCTCCCCCACCCACCATTGCAGCTTCCGGTGGTTTTAGCTAATCCAATATTTTCCTAGAAAACAAAAAGACTAATTAATTACATTTTGCCATAATAAATAGGATCAGTTTGCTGTTTCGATTCATTTTTTTTTTCTTAAAGGGGCTTTCCAAAACCAAATTCAACTTGATCATCACAAAAACAACAAAACTAAATGAGTAGAGTTAGTTTTTCAATCTAACGCATTATGTTAATTATATTAATCCAAAATTAAGATCTTTCTCAGAAGATTTGAAGTTTCAAACATGCCCTTTTCACACAGGGTGCGACTCCATCCATTGCAATCATTTAACAGGTCCATACAGTGAAAGTATTCGAACCATATTTTTCTCCCAACCAAGGTGACTACAACAGAAAGGGCAATGATCAAGTACTACCAGTCAATCAAAGGCATGCACGCCAGGAGGGGGAATCATCCTTTCATTTCATTCAAAAAAGGCTCTCAAATGCCATGATTTCGTGTGCCGAGAGAGAGAGAGAGAATGGGATTGAAGAGACAAAAGGGTTTTCTTTCTTTATGATCCATTTGCACACTGCTAAAAGATGACTCTTTCTCGAGGTCATAACCAATCATTTGGCACAAGATAGAATAATATCGTTAGGGTTAGTGTGAGATGGGGTGCTGGAAGACCCTTCCTTTGGCGTGCTCAAGAAGACATTTTGTCCATGCCTCTTCTCTATTGCTGGCTAGCTTAAAACCTAGCTAGCTGCCTCAAAAGTCACCCTCCTCTTTCTTTTCTTTATATCAAAAATTATAATAATTCCCGCAATCATCATGCTTGGGTGGTAGAATGCAAACTAGTGACTTATCTTATCCAGTTATCATGTGTAATTGCTGGTGAGTAAAATAAGGAGTATGATTACCATTTTCGGAGAAGTCTTACTTTCGGTCAAGAGAGAAAAACATTGACAGAATTTTTTTTTTTTTTTAAATACTCATTGGAAGAGACTTTTTACCCATTAACCCTTTTATGAAGCTGTGGTGACAGACTGGGTAATCTAGGACTCCGGGCTTGCGGGTGTAATGACCAGGATTTGAGATAATAGTTATTGAGTTGTGGGTATAACAATTATTGTTTTGAATAATGTGGGCTATGGGAAGAAATATGAGAATGGATTCCATATATTGGGTTTGAATGTCTCTGATTTAATGATCTTGATTAAGATTGCTGCTGAAATTGTTTTTGGGAATGTTGAATTAAAGTAGATTATTCAATGTTTATGGAAGTAAGATTTAAGATGAAAGTTAAGTCTTGCTAGAAAATAATAGGATGGGCTATTTTATAGATTTAAATTGCACTTGAATTGTTATATTGGAGATTTTTGGATATTTACTAATTGGATGGTTATATTGAAGACTATTAGATGTTTATGGCACGAGGAAAGAAAAAAGATCATTTGTAATTTCTTTTGAATTTGAAGGATTGGTGTTTAAGAAGACAAATCTAGTTAGACAGGAAATTGAATATCTGAAGATGTTGAGATTATTAATGGAAAGAAGGATGTTATTGGATGACTTTGGGAGTTTTAATTGTGGAGATAGAGCACTAGAAGTCTATTAGTTATGGAGTTAACATCACGAAAATTTTAAAGTGGTACAACTGTGATAAATTTATTCTAAATTAATTTTACAGTCCTCAAAAACTCTAAATTGGTACGTTTATGACAAATTTATCCCAAATTAAGTTTTGAGTCACTAAAAAATCAAATCGGTATACTTGACATGGTTTCGGTCAATTTTTTATCGTAAAATTGTTGAGTTGAATAACGTATGACAATAATTCAATTGACATGGTAAGTGCACATGGAAATCCATATCGATTTAGGGTAAATTGGTTATAGATGCATTGGTAGATTTTTGTTAGAGGTTTATTGGTTTGTAGTTTGTTGTGATATTAACCATTTGTTCTATGTGTTTGCTTGGTTTTCAAGGAATTATGTAAATGGCTCTCTATAAAATCTATGTTTTCCATTATTTACAAGGTGAATTTTTTTATTTATTGGAGGAATTACTATTATTGAAAAAAATTATTTGAATTATTGTATTTTTGAATTTTTCCTCATGATTGAGCAATTTCATAATTACACACTATGAAAACTGAAATTGAAATTCATAAGTGTACACAGATTGACTTTTTTTTTTCTCTAGTTTAATAGCTGATATGATTTTTGGAGTTTAATCACAACCAATATGACTACTTGGCTTCATCAGAGCTGATGTGATTTCAGGGACTTAACCATGGCCAATTCAATCCTTTTTCATTGGAACATAGGTTCAAATCTGTACTTGTTCAAAATTTAAATACAATTCATAAGGTTGTTGAACCATTCAAATTGGTGTTCAATTCATTGGATTGATTAGTTGATCCATTATGTAATTTATTTATTTTTTAATTACATATCCTCACTTTCATAAGTCCGCTTTGTTGCTCTTCTGCCTAGGCAAAGAACCCGGTGGTCGCACTGGTAGATATTTGGGTTAGCTTGTCTTAGTCTTAGCAAGGGACTCATCACTTAACTCAGCAAATTCCGAAACCTTTCTTATCTTAAAAGAAGAAGGGTCCATGCAAGTATAGTAGGTTTACCAAGCAAGCCATAAATCCATCGGAGACAAATGTATTTCCAAAAGAAAGCGTCCGTTCTATCTCAAATAAAAATGTCCCAGCACATCTCCAAATGAAGAAAAATGCAAAGCCTTCTATTTCGTGTTCCAACTATGTATGAAACTTTTAAAGTCTCAAACATATTCCGAATTTCAAACCCTTAAAAGCAAAAAGTACATATCTATAGTTGAAAAAATAAATTCACCCTGTAAAATTCTTGATATGTTACAGAAATTTACTTAAATTGCAATGTAATGATAAACTTTGTCAGAAAGAGGGGCTTGCGTTGACCGACCGGGTGTCAAAAAAAATCCTTAGCCGGATCGAATTTCATCAAACTTTGACCGAAGTAGGGCCAAGGCAATGATGAGAAGTGAAATAAGAGATGCATGCGCTAAAAGACTTTTGTGTATAGATAAATGTCCATTTAGTTTTCATAATTAGGCCTCGGTTAGAAATCACGCGGGTCTAATCTAGTAGATATCACTTTTGTATTACCCTGTTAATGTCATTGAAATTTGCAGATTAGCTAAGGACACAGTTCTGTTCTTTTTTGCCCATTTCTTTTTTCTAAGTTAGGAGATTATTTTGCCAAAAAGTGTCGGCAAAATACCTTTCAAATATGAATTGACAAAGGTGTTGAAAGAGTCCTTTATTAACTCTTGGACAGAAAAGATAAACAGCGAGAAAATTAAAGAAATTGAGACTGGAAATAATTGTTGCTAGTCATCTAAAGGTATTGAGATGTAAATAAAAGATGGAAGTAAATTTGAGCGATTGATGTTCTTTAGTTGGAACAAAGAAACCTACCCAAAATAGAATTGACCTTGGAACTTAGAACTGGACCAGACAGAGTCCCTTCCCATTTCGTTCCCAATACGTAATCCTAGGAACCGAGGTTCTAAGATTGGTCCCGAAACCAGTAATTCTTTTTTTTTCTCCTTTTTTGGTTTCTTCTAAACCTACATATTGAACTCCATAAATTTAGTGTTGCCTTTTGCTTGCATTTGCTGATGTTGCTTCCACCATCTATTGGAGTAATTGTACCTACAAAATGTTCCAATGAATTCAAATGGCTTTACCTTCCATTTTGTTCTTCTCCGCATCAAAATAATTTGCATTTCATTTCTTGTACATAGTGTGTCCAAGTTGAAGATCATTCATCGTGCGAATTGGCGTTCAAAGGAGACGTTTTTTGTCCTCTTCCATTTCAATTTCAAGGTCTAGATCCAAACCCTAATTTGCCTTCCTTCCAAGTCTCGAGACTTGAAATAGATGGTATGTTTCCCAACTATTACGAAATGGACTACAAAGTCGACCTAGCCTGATATGTGATACCTTAAAAGAAAAATCCACAAACTAGATATCGCGACATGGAATGTTACACCAATTGCAAGGCAAGACTATTTAGTGTTAGCATCCATAAACAATGTTCTAAACCCACTAAGGACTACGAACCCACTAAGCTCTAATTAGACCCACCTTAGTCAAGAAAAATCCTCAAGTGGGGATAAAATATCCAAAAGATAAACACAGCAAAAGCTCTGAAGGGTAAAAATGATAAAAAAAAAAAAAAAAATGGAAAAAGCAGCCTAGTCCATTTAAGGTCACAAAGAATCATTAAAGAAACAGGGGCCCAGGAATGTCATGATGACATTTATCATAAGATTGTGGGGGCCTTTCTGTTTTCCTCTCTCTATATTTCTCAGAAAAAGAATAAAAAATTGCTATGCGCACTTCAACTAAATCCAGACGAAGCACTTTAATTCTAGTGGGCAAAAAATCAAAAGCAACGCGGTAGTCGAAGTGAATCGTCCAATTCCCCCCAAAAATATTTCAAGACATTATTGGCCCACGGAATTTGGACGAGATCTTCCACTGTAATCTTGCCTTTGAAAATCTCCTCCATGCTTATCATGTTCTTTATACTATTCTTTTCTCGGAGAATCGGATACGACATGAGCCACTATTTCATGTGCAACCAATCGACGACGACAATTCTTAGATCCCTCGAAACTTAACGGTGCATATGTAGCTGATTCACATTAGACAGGGATTGATATTTGCGAATGCGCTACAATGGAGGTGCTCTGCACTCTTTATGTTGCCAAATTTTGTTACGTGCAGTATCATAATCTCCATAAAATGTCTTGTTATTCATGAAAAGCGGATAGTTATGCTAAATGGTATATTTTACACATTCTTTAAAAATGTAAGTTACATAGAGATAAATCTTTTGCACAAGCATTGGCTATCTCATTTTACATAAATGATATTAAAAATTGTAATCATTTCCACACGTGTTATGATGTAAACAGCTGTAAAATGGTAGCAATTTTTTTTCCAACTATCAATTACACATTATAATCTACTCGTTTAGAAAAGATGTGCAGTACTTACATCAAATGTAGTGACTTACATATTTGCTATCGAATGTTCAGTAAAACAGCACAATTTGGACATGAAAATGGTTTTATCTTGCAGTGGCCTTTGCCCATTCACGTGTGAATGGTCCTAATAAAGCATACCCAGAACTGGCCAAACGAAACAAAAGGGAAGGAAAAGGAAAAAAGGAAAGCCTCTCCAAAATCCAAGTACTTCTTTTGAAAGGCAAAAAGCACAGATTCTCAGCTAGAACTTGTCTCTTTTGACTCAAAGTCAACTCAAATCTTTTTTACTAAATTCTCTCTCTCTCTCTCTCTCCCCCCCTCCCTCTCCCTGTCCCTGTCCCTCCGCCAGAGCATCTGCATTTGATTGCTCCGATCCCCAAATCCGTTCTTTTTCTTATTCCTTGGCACGTCTTGTTATTCTTTATTCACATGAAACATTTAAAGGGAAAGGCGGTTCTTTTCCTAAAGCTCCCCCCCTCTTGCCCTGCACTGGCAAAACTTCCTCTCTCTCTCTCTCTCTGTGAGCATTCATTCAACTTTTGTGCTACACATATTCAGTGAATTAATGTGAATGCTCAGTCCGCTGCTAAAAGTCCATTCCCTCGATGGAGAGGAGCAACCCCGTTCAGCCACTACACCCTCTGTCCACTCTTCTCTTCATCATAAGCATCCTCCTATCAGCTTCAGTGGCTGTGCAGGCGGCCTCGTCGAGCAAGACCGATGCTGAAGCGCTCATTGCGTTTAAGAACATGATCCAGAAGGACCCGAATGGAGCCTTATCGAGTTGGCAGCTGAACAAGGACCCGTGCACATGGTATGGCGTCACATGCTCTTCTAGTCCTCCTGGAAGACCGACTCAGCTCGATCTCAGTGGGAGCAACCTCGTTGGCTCTGTCTCTTTGGAACCTTTTCGGTCTATGGACACGTTGTCTGTCCTGAAATTGTCGTCAAACTCCTTCATAGTCAACTCAACTTCATTGCTGCAACTTCCATATGGCCTCAGCCAGCTTGACCTATCCTTGGCAGCTATCATAGGCTCTGTCCCTGAGGGGCTCTTCTCTGTGTGTCCCAACCTCGTGGATGTGAACCTCGCTTTCAACAACATGACAGGTTCATTGCCTGAGAATTTCTTCTTCGGTGCTGATAAGCTTCGGAATCTCGATCTCTCGTATAATAATCTATCTGGGTCAGCCTCAAATTTGAGGATTGAGAGGCATTCGTGTAGCTCTTTGCTTCAGCTTGATCTGTCTGGAAACCGTCTCACAAGTTCGATTCCCTCTTCCTTATCGAATTGCACTAATCTCCAAATTTTGAACTTGGGATCCAACCTGTTCACCGGCGAAATTCCGAAATCCTTTGGCCAACTTGGGAACTTGCAAAGGATGGATCTTTCTCACAACAACCTCAGCGGCTGGATTCCTTTCGAGTTGGGGAGTGCTTGCAAGTCTCTCCTGGAGCTTACGCTTTCTTACAATAATATCTCTGGCCCAATCCCGGCCTCATTTTCGTCGTGCACATGGCTGCAGACTCTCGATTTGTCTAACAACATCATCTCAGGACCTTTTCCAGAGTCAATTCTTCAGAACCTGACGGCCCTGGAGAGCCTCCTGTTGAGTAAAAATGTCATCTCGGGGCCGTTTCCCGTTACGATCTCATACTGCAAGAACCTAAGGGTGATAGATTTGAGCTCCAACAAGTTCTCTGGCAACATCCCGCCGGATTTATGTCCTGCAGCTGCATCACTTGAAGAGTTGAGAGTTCCTGATAATCTCATCAGTGGGAAAATCCCGCCCGAACTTTCGAAATGTTCTCGGCTCAAGAAGATCGACTTCAGCCTGAACAATTTGGTCGGCCCAATTCCAGCAGAACTCGGTAGGCTTCAGAATTTGGAACAGCTCCTTGCTTGGTTTAATGGCCTTGATGGGACAATTCCACCGGAGCTTGGGAACTGCAAGAATCTGAAGAATCTGATCCTCAATAACAACCGCCTCACTGGCAGTATCCCTGTCGATTTATTCAAGTGCAGTAATTTGGAATGGGTATCGCTCACGAGCAACGAACTCACTGGTGAAATCCCCCGAGAGTTTGGCCTTTTGTCGAGGTTGGCTGTCCTGCAGCTTGGACACAACCGTTTCAGTGGCGAGATACCTTCTGAATTATCAAATTGTACCAGCATGGTTTGGTTAGACTTGAACAGCAACAAGCTCACTGGACAGATTCCGCCTAGGCTTGGCAGGCAGATCGGGGCCAAATCATTGAATGGAATTCTCTCGGGAAATACTATAGTCTTTGTAAGGAACGTTGGTAAGTGCAGCGGCATCGGCGGTTTGCTAGAATTCGCTGGGATAAGGCCCGAAAGGCTATTGCAGGTCCCAACATTGAAGACTTGTGATTTCACGAGAATGTATTCCGGTCCAATCCTCAGTTTCTTCACAAAGTACCAGACGCTGGAGTATCTAGACGTCTCTTACAACGAGCTGCACGGGAAACTTCCCGATGAAATGGGTGAAATGATAGCACTACAGGTCCTTGATATATCCCATAATCAGCTCTCGGGTGAGATTCCCTCGTCGCTGGGAAACCTCAAGAACCTAGGCGTGTTTGACGCCTCACACAACAGATTGCAGGGTCAGATTCCCGATTCCTTCTCGAACTTGTCTTTCCTGGTGCAGATAGATCTTTCCAACAATGACTTGACGGGGCAGATTCCGCAGAGAGGGCAGCTTAGTACGCTTCCTGCAAGTCAGTATGCGAACAATCCAGGACTTTGTGGAGTTCCATTGCCTGAATGCAAGAACTACCAACCGGCGATCAATCCGAATTCGGATGATACCGGAGGAAGACAAAAGCATGAAGCCGTGGCGTGGGCTAACAACGTGGTCCTTGGGATATTAGTCTCCATTGCCTTCGCATGCATTTTGATCGTGTGGGCCGTGGTAATGCGCATAAGGCAAAGAGAGGCCGAGGGGATCAAGATGCTCAGCGCCCTGCAAGCATCGCATGCCGCCACGACCTGGAAAATCGAGAGGGAAAAAGACCCACTGAGCATCAATGTCGCCACATTCCAGAGGCAACTGAGGAAGCTCAAGTTCTCCCAACTGATAGAGGCCACCGACCACTTCTCTTCCTCGACCCTGATCGGCTCGGGTGGGTTCGGTGAAGTCTTCAAGGCGACACTCAAGGACGGGTCCCACGTCGCAATCAAGAAGCTCGTGAGGCTCAGCCACCAGGGTGACCGCGAGTTCATGGCTGAGATGGAGACTCTAGGGAAGATCAAGCACCGGAACCTCGTGCCACTGCTGGGCTATTGCAAGGTTGGCGAGGAGAGGCTCTTGGTCTACGAGTTTATGGAGTTCGGGAGCCTTGAGGAGGTGCTCCACGGGAGGACTCGAGATCATCAGGACCGGCAGAAACTAACTTGGGCCGAAAGGAAGAAGATCGCCAGGGGCGCGGCGAAGGGGCTCTGCTTTCTGCACCATAACTGCATTCCCCACATAATCCACCGCGACCTGAAGTCGAGCAACGTGCTATTGGACCGTGACATGGAGGCTCGGATCTCGGACTTTGGGATGGCAAGGCTCATAAGTGCGCTCGACACGCACCTAAGCGTCAGCACGCTGGCGGGCACGCCGGGCTACGTGCCACCTGAGTACTACCAGAGCTTCCGGTGCACTGCCAAGGGGGATGTGTACTCACTCGGGGTTGTGCTCCTTGAGCTCCTGACGGGGAGGCGGCCCACAGACAAGGACGACTTCGGGGACACCAACCTGGTGGGGTGGGTAAGGATGAAGGTGAGGGAGGGGAAGCAGAACGAGGTGATCGACCCCGAGCTGATGGCGGCCGCGAGGGGGAGCGGCGACGAGGCGGCGGAAGCGGACGAGGTGAAGGAGATGGTGAGGTACATGGAGATATCTTTGCAGTGCGTGGAGGAGTTCCCTTCCAGGAGGCTAACCATGTTGCAGGTTGTGGCCATGCTCAGAGAGCTCAGCCCCGGATCTGCTGCTGGAAGCAGCATCAGCAGTTGATGTCAGCCATACTCATCTGAGCATGATAAACGTAAGATGAGGAGGAAGAAGAAGAACAGACAGAACAAAGAATTGGTGAATTTGTATTGATTTGATGGATTAGTGATCCTTGTATGTAGCTACTTGGAAAATTTTTGTCCTTGTTAACTTTTGGCTCAACAAAGGGTGCATAGTGTTCTTTTTTCTGTGTTCTTAGCCTGAAATTCCTAGTGTCCAGCCTAACTGTAAGTAAAAAAGTATTGCTCTCTCTCTATATGTTTTCTGCTATGAAAGCTCTGCTCTTCTCGTTGGCATAGAACAACGACAAATTCCAGGAGTTCGATTTTCTGTAAACTTGCTTTCTAGGGTCTTGTTGAATGGATCAGATGATAAATTAGCTTGATATCCTTAGCTTCAGCAATTCGAATATTTCACACTAGTCGATTTGCTCACTGTTCCAAGATCTCCGTGATGAATTCTATTCTAAAAGCATCGTGAGGGTTCTTCGGAGTTATGTTTGCACTGGATGGTGAGGACCGACGCGATTCGTTTGCACGACCTCGACCACGGCACAGACTAAAGCGCGCCATATAGAGCGAAAACTTGAGACGACACTACACGACATCGAATTGGCACTCAATGCTTCATAGCTCATCTTATTGGCTTGTTCAAAATAAAATTATGGTGTCTTCAATTGATGTAAACATGAAATCACAAACTCAAACACGGCACACTAACACCACCGATCAACCTATTAGTCACTTCTCAACATAGCAAAGTTGATTGTTAAATTACTACGTAGCAGGCTGCTACCGCGGACAACGTTTTGCCTACACCACTCACCACCTAGAGTCAAATGAGAATCACAAATAGGGACCGCTCAATCCTAACTAATCTATCCAAGGCCATCCGTGTCTCTCTTGTCTCGAATTCAATATGATTCCCAACTTCTAAGATTTCCAGCCGAGAGATGCGATAAGCCAACCACCTGCAGTTGGAAGTAATCGTACGCAACGACTTCTTTCCAATAGATCAAGATTAGATAGTGATTTCATCAATGGTTAAAGTCAACGCACTCCCAACCAATTCGAACTGCTTTGGATTCCTGAGAATTTCGTGACAGTAGTTGTTGGGCCCTGCGTGAGAACGATGCTTGAGGTTCATTTGCCTCGGGGGAAAAAGCCCATGCACAAAGTCAATGAAGAGCCCCAATCTTGCCTGATTAAAAACCGATCCAAATTCGATTCGGCCCCAAAAGACATACGCTTTGTTACTGGAATTCAGCCAGATAGAGCTCTTTTTTCCCATTGTTTATGTGCTGAAGAAGGTTGATGTTCATGGAAAGTGCTTGATGTGTTCCAAAACCAGACCCGACTTGGATCCATCCTTGAGATCGACTCTCGTTCGAGTTCATGTCAAGGTCAAGCTTTAACTCGAGAACACGCAAAGTACAACCCCATGACAACTAAGGTCACGACCCTGATTGAGTTGCTGCCCAACTTCTGGCACAAATTGCTACGTGATTATCATTTCAATCATAGTATTAACTATATAGTAGTAGAATACTTCAATATAGTTAGAAATATATTATTAGCGCCAAATCATAGCATTAAAACTATATTATATTGTTGATAATATATGAAATTTAATTTCTTGATATTTATGGGTATTACACTCACAATTGGCTAAAAAAGTGATTATTGTAATAAAATATCTACATTACAATATTCACAAGTTATTTGCTTAATTTTTAATTTTAATCATGAATAGAATTAAAACACAAACTCAGGAATTAAGATCGACTGTTGATGAAACGGACATTTGTTAAATCTATCTAGTTCTAGTGATATGGGTACTTTGAGAAAATTATAATTGTTAATCCTCTTTATTAGATATGCTAAATCATAAACCCGAACACATCACTTAAACTAAAGAGCATAGTAGTCATGTCACCTCTGTTATACTTCAACTTATTAAATATTATATTGTAATCTTATTTTATTACGGCAACCAAAACGGGTTATTATATTTACAGTTCATCGCATCTTTGGGCCAAAAGTTTTACCCTCTTATCACGAGGATGCACGTGAAAGGATGCTAATTTTTTCCCCTAAAGTACGTAAATCCAAGCAATTCACAGCTTTTCAATTCCACTATGGACACCTACAAAGATTGATCACAATGCTTCATACAGATTCAACTCACCGGGCTTTAATGAGGCTTGAAGTAAAGTATCGAATCCACTTTCTTGTTTGAGCAGTCCGTGGCTTTTACTTTTGGGACGGCGAGATGGGCCTTTTCCCATGTCTTTTCCTTTCCACTCCCAGAATAGCATTCAATTTTAAATCGTTTACAACCTAAACTTTTAAGCGCAATTGATGTTTGTCGTTTAGAGGATTGGGCATGCAACTAGAAGTGATTTTATATGGTCTACAGCACTTTACGTTAGTAATAATAGGGCAATCTCATCTATTAATTATGCCCAGAAATGGTATTGTTCTGACTGATATTTCCCTTTTATGGAAATCGATTTTTGTGCGTTTCTCGGTTCCATTTAATCCTAACACAAGTCGATGTGTTTATGCTTGTTTAATATATAAGAATCATAGATAGATAATCAAGCAAACAAGCGTATTTAAACATAAAATGCAAAAAAGAAGAAGAAGAAGAAGAAGAAGAAGAAGGAGACGGAGCCAATCCGAGCCGTAGGATGACAAGACTTGGCCTAACTTCTAAATGCGAAAAATGCAAATGAGAACGCAAAACTTGTAGATGTTTTTGTTTAAGGATTAAATTCCGACTATACCGACGGATTTCATCCCTTTCCAAAATGCTAATGATGATTTTCAAGGTGAAATTTTTAAATGTCGATAAGAGGAAAAAGGGAGTTCATAACTTGTTTCTCAGATTTCAAGTGGCTATGGTTATAGATTATTCTACTCCTTCCCGCTGGGTTGGGATCCACAGGTGGTGGCCAAATTGCGTGACAAATTGTACGACATCTTGACAAAAATGATATGTCATGGCATGTGGGGATCAAACCGTCCACATGGCCAATGGGCGCTTGGTTTTCTACGTAACGACAGCACCATTTTCATCTCTAGCGGGATGAAGGTTTAGTGAGGTCCCGTCAATTAATCGCTCGTCGGGCAAGATCGGCTCACTTCGTCATGCTAGCTAAGAGCCTTAACACCGAAGATTTGAGTCGTTTCTGGAGCGAGCAACAGAGAAACCAAACCCTCATCAGGTCGTAGGTGGGTGGCTTAAATCCTCGGATTTTTGTGCCGACGACGCTTCGATCGAAGTTTGTGGCCGAACGACACGAACCCTCGAATCTTTTGCTTTTAATGTCTCTGTAGCTTGTCGATTAAACCGACACCTCCTTTATCAACCCGCATAGTCGGGACAATGTTCACAGTGAAATACATCAGATACGTCCGTGCATTCCTCAGCTTGACCTCCCCCAAAGGACAAAGGAAAAGAGGGAAAAGCAGGGACTGCATCGAAAAGGTAAGTAAAACAAAGCTAAAAAAAGGTTAAAAAAGAGAAAAGGAAAAGAAAGGAGAGGAAAAAGGAAAGCCAATGGCCGAGTGCACGTGGTCAGGAAATTAATCGGAAAGCCAGAAATAACACCAGTCAAAACTGATGTTGCACCGGAGCCATTTTTGGGGTGCACCTTCCTGTGGGAGCCCTCGCCTTTTGTCGCCTTTGTTTTGAACCGTGCGAGGAATGGTAAAAAAAGAAGAAGAGAAAACCGACACGAGGAGAGGAGAAAACGATGGAGCAGCGACCACAGCAAAAGAAACGAAAGACCGCTCAATTAATTCACTGCAAAATGTTAAATGGGTCTTTGTTTGTTTGCTGTTGGAGCGATCTGCATGACCCTCTCCTCTCATTAAATGCTAAAGGTTTTTACAATATTTTTCTTTTGGCTCAGCCCTCCTCTCTCTCTCTCTCTCTGCAACCTGTCGCTGCTGCTGCAGATAAAGTGAGAGAAGAGTAATGCAGATGTGTTCATATGTGTTTGTGCGTGACTGTGAAGAGAGAGAGAGAGAGAGAGAGAGAGAGGGGGATGGGACTGAGTTACGGAGGTTTGGGCTGGGGCTGAGAGGGACGAGAGAGGGGAAGGACTGTGGGCACAGCTATACAACTGTGGCACTGAAAAACATGGCACGCCTGGCTTTATTTTTGCACTCGCCTCAGTCTCGGCGTTCAAATAAAAAGTGAACGACATCAAATGCAGGAAAACGACCATTCCGTGTCTCCTTTCCAGAGACTCTCTCTCTCTCTCTCTCTCTCACTGAATTTCATTTGGGGTTGAAAGATAGGTCACCAGTCCCACTTTGCTCTTGGATACTGATTGAATTTTTTACCCTCCAAGCATTAATATGGTCCCCCCACGTCCGAACTTAATCCCATGCCATTTTAAAGGGTAGGGAGTACATGCATTTCAACCTGTTTTGATGCGTTTGGGCAACGCATTCTGCATGAAAAATTTCAATGACTTGGCATTCTATGTTCTGTCCCAATTTCACGAAATGAGTATATGATATCCAAATGCTAGATAAAAATCTGTCACGTTATTCTTTCATTATTGATTATCAAAAGTTATGGATATTTTTTTTTGGGATGGAAGGTAATCTTTGATGTGTTCTTACTGGTAATGAAAAAACAATGGACATTAGTTGTCCTTTTCATTCCATCTTCTGTGAGCACATTTCTTAGACGAATAAGTTTTCCGGGGCCATCATTTTTAAAGCATTGATTGGGGATGCCCTTTCTTTTCACAATTAAGGATATCATTGCGCAAAATTTAATGAGACACCAGCCTCAATACCATGTCCCCAGGAAGCGAATGCAGATATTCAGAGGCATAAGAGATGAATGCGAAACTAAAATTTGATGCACAAGATTACTTATAAGATCGATAAATTAGGTGACACGATAATTGGTGATCACGGTTCGAAGTTAATCCCAATATATTTGATATCCGAACCATAATTGAATTGTAGTCCATATTAGAAGAGTCCAAGTTGGACTATTGGCAACAGGATCATGGGTAATGCAAAGAGGGACATTGATTTCCCCCAAAACTTTCTTTAATTTATTGAAGTGGATGTCCAAGTTGACGTCTTAGAACAAAGCAAAGTTTTTTGCATACAAAAATTCCGCTATTGACTTTGGTCCAAGTACCCAGTGAGCGTACTTAGCATGTGAAAAACATTCAAGAGACACGAAGACTGTTGGGGAGTTGTCATCTAATAGAATTTAGAGTATGTGAAAATTCTTCTTCTTCTTCTTTTTTTTTAATTGATTCTTATAGGTTTGGATCTTGAAAATAGGATTGCAAAACACTTATGAATGAGTATAATTAAGCAATTTAATCTAATCTTTGCCGATTATAGTGAAACCATCTCGTCAATCTCTCCCTATGGAGTGGGCACACTACCAAACTATGTAAATCCATTGTGCTCACGTTTATTTTTATTTTTTTTGCAACACAAGACATTTCATTGGTTCATGAAATAAATTGGTATTAGAGCCTAAGGTTATTGTTGATTGATTGTTCTTGGAATGTTTCTAGCTGACAATTGTTGCTATAGCTTCTACAAAGATTGAGTTGGAGAAATTTAATGGCAGAAATAATTTTAATTTGTGGTGTATTAAAATTCAGGTGTATTTAGAGACACAGGCTTTGGATTTAACATTGGTGTACGATGATAAGTTTCCCCAAATTAAAAAAGCGCTAGAAAATGTTGATATATTACAAAAGGCTAGGAATAAAATTACACCAAATCAAGGAGGTGGTGATTTTGTTGAAGTGGCCAATAAGATGAGTACAATTATAGTTTGGTCAATACTCGAAGCGCTACATATGTGGAAATCACTCTTGAAGAAACTTTCCCTTATCCAATGTTTCTTCCATTCAAGATGGTAGAGGGAATGTCAACCCAAGATCTTCTTAATGAGTTTAATGACTTGAAGAATGGGTATGAGAGAATATCTTATCAATGACAAGCTATGATGTTGCTTTATTCCTTGCCCAGTTCTTAGGAGCACTTTCATGATTTTCTTATGAGAGGGGGTGAAACTATAATTGTGGAGATTCTAAAAAAAGGCTAAAAGAAGTTGCAGGACATGGTCATAGAAGTGGCGCCAAGGGTTTGATGGTTGAAGGTAAGAACTTAGAGAGAGGTTTTAATAATAGACACACATCTAGAACAAAGTCTAAAGTGAGGAGAAAGCTATTAAAATGTTATAGCTGTCAGATTGAAAGGCATATTACAAGGAACTGCCCAAACACAAAGATGTTGGGAGTGTGTAGTAGAAGTCTAATACATTCACATAGGGAGATCGCCAAGAGAGAGCGTAAATATGATCCCATCTATATATTTAATTGGACTCACATTCACTCAAAAGCTTAATACAATGAGTTAAGGTCCAACTAGGATATATTAACTGCAAGATATCAATTCTCCAATGTGAGATTTCTCTAACACAACCCACTATAACGTGCATCCTAACAATCTTTTCCTCACGTGGAGCTCAATTTTAGTTTCAGTCCTCCTTAATTTAGGCATCATTCTGCATCAACTTCCTAAGGGCTCACAATGCTACACCAGGGTGTTGCAACCATGGGCTCCTATATCATTTGTTGGGAGTGTGTGATAGAAGTCTAATGCCTATACCTAAGGAGATCGCTAAGAGAGAGCCCAAATCCGAGCTCATTAATATATTTAGTTGTACCTACTTTCACTCAATGTGTTATGAGCCAACTATGATATTAACTGTTTTATACCACATCAATTATTCAATGTAGGATTTCTTTAACACAAATCACTCACACATGCATTCTAACAAAAGAAAGTAGAAAGATTAGAGAACAATGTTGAACGAGCCAGTGGCTAGGAGTCCAAATAGGTTCTATGTGTATCTACCGGTTCAACTAGAGATGATAGGATCATTGATTTTGGATGCTCCTATTACATGACATGACATAAGGACTGGACTTTGGACTTCTATTCTATTAAGGGTAGTATAGTGTTTATGGGCAAAACATAGAGTGCAAGGTCATTGGCACTGGGTTAGTATAGATAGGATGCACTAAGGGATCATCAAAATATTGTGAGATTTCAACATGCTCTTGAGTTGAGGAAGAATATAATTTTCTCTAGGCATGTAGGACTTTCAAGGTTGTCACTCATGATCAAGAAGGGAAAGCAAACAGATGATCTCTACTACCTTTAGTGACCAATAGTTATAGGCTTAAATGTAGCAATTTCATCCACTTTGTCAAAGCCAAATTAGATGAGGTTATAACACATGCCAGATGCCACTTGGGCTCATGTTTGAGAGAGCTATGAATATTCCAAAGTAGAATCTTTTGTGTGGACAAAAAATTGAGAAAATGGATTTTTTTGTGGACATTATGTGATGGACAAATAGTAAAAAGTGCAACTCAACAAGATGGTTCATAGGACTTCATCTATTCATATTTGTGGGGGCCTTCTTAATTGACAGGAAAAAATGCTATATATATACTAGATTTACTGATGATTTTGGCTAGAAAGTCTGAGTTTTACATTCTAAAGCACAAGAATGAGGTTTTTGGTTGTTTTAAGAAGTTTAAGCGCTTGATAGCAAATTAAACAAGCAAGAAAATAGACTTAAAACAGAAAATAAGTTAGAGTTATGTTATTAAGGTTTTTTTTTTTTTTTTTGGTCAAAGTTCTTAAGAGTTTGATGAGTTTTACAGAGAATACAAAATTGACAGACATTGAATTGTATATAAAACAACATAGCAAAGTGGAGTTGCAGAATGGATGAACATAATTTTGCTTGAGAGAAGCCAATGTTTGCTTTTGAACACTAACTTGTCATGAGATTTATAGGCTAAGACTATGAACATGGAGCATCACTTGATTGATGTTGGAAAACATCCTTGTGAGATTTTGTTGATCATCAAACTATTCTTGTTACCAAGAGTTACAATGATGAAAGTAGATAGAGACAAAAGCTATCAGTATCAATGATCTTACATATCACCAATGATGAGATACTACTCTCTTACTTTTATGAGAGTAGTTACTAGTAATGGTAGCTTAGAAAGACCAATCGAGATAGTAATCTTGGAAGTCCTTAAACTAATGATCATCGATCCTAATATCATGCATCTTTAGTTAGTATAATCACTTAATAGGGTCAATTTGGTCACTCACAATCTGCACCAATGATAGTGTGCAATAGATTGTGGTAGTGATGTATCGGGTCTAATGAAAGATAATAAAAGAAGAACATTGATGGCTCATTATGTAGCTGCTAGAGTTTTGGATTCTATAGCTGAAAAACCAATCGAGGTAGTAGAAAATCAACTAACAATTTTGGAGACGAGACAACATTCTATAATCATTTTGGGTCATCCACTTTGGACAATGAAGCAACTACAAGAGCAATGCCGATGACTACCAAAGTCTCTCAAAAGGTTGGTTGTCTTTGAAAGTCTCCAAAGAAACTATTGAAATTATATATATACTGTGAAGAGAGTGATAAGACTGGATATACTTGAAATACTGATATTTTCATGAGCTAGAAATTGTAACTGATTTTGATTTGTGAACCTCACTATATTGATTTAGCACTCTAATAGTTTATAGTGAAGTGTACAAGAGTAAGTGCAGTGTTCTTGTATGTCGATAGTGTGTCAAGTGAAAGAAACTACACTAATCAATTGTAACTTGCGTTACTGATTACTAGTGAAATCCAGCCATTGTTGAGGTTATTATTCTAAGAGTAGATGTAAGCTTAGCCAAAAGCCGAACCACTATATGTCATTGTGTGATCTGTCTATTCTACTTTGTTTACTTATTAGTATCACACATATTGGTTTGTTCACAACATCATCTTAAGTGTTGATTGATTGATATTCTAGAAAAGTTTTACTACATCACCACTGGATCTATTCAACCCCCCTTTCTAGGTTGCAACATTAGTCCTAACAATTACTAGATCTCCAACATCTGTTGTTGAGTTTGGATAAGGAAGTGTGGATTGGTCAACCTATTAACTATTGAAGCCTACGAATGTTTGGATGCCTTACATATGGTCATGTTATTGAGCGTGAAAACGTGTATACTTCTTGGTTATGCACAATAGGTGTAAGGTTGCAGGTTTTGGTGTTTAGATTCTAAACCACTCAAATTTATCACGAACAAAGATGTGACTTTTAGTGAATTAGCAATGCCATAGAGTAGCAATGAGATTCGAGCACTACAAATGGACCATCATGCTAAGAGACAAGGGGAGCTTCAGGTTGAGGCTCATCAAATAACATGCACTAATGATGAGGATAAAAGTCTCGAGCCAATTGCGGTTGAGGAAATGATCCAAAGTAGAGAATAATATTGGTGGTGAATTAGAGCTCACAAAAACACCATACTTCATAGTGATAGGTAGAGGTATGTTTATGTCAATTGCGTTACTTCCGATAATGTTGCTTATGCCTTGTCTACTACAAGGGCAACTAAGGACTTATTGGGTGGCAATGTTAGGAGTGAAGGCTCAATAGTGGGTTGGTGCTATGAGAGAAAAGATGGGGTCTCTTCAGGGGAATCAACACATGGCACTTGGTGGTACCTCTAAAGGAGTAGAAGATAGTGAGGTGTAAGTGGGTCTTCATAAGTAAGCATGGCAGTTTTGGTTTAAAGGTGATCGGTTACAAACCATGCTTGGTAGCGAAAGGGGTTCATGCAGCATGAAAGTATCAATTATAGTTCAGTATTCCCATCTACGATGAGATATAGCTTGATTAGGGTGCTATTGTGTTTGATTGAGCATGACAACTTAGAGTTGGATTGGTTGGATATTAGGACAGCATTTCTATATGGCAAGTTAGAGGAGCAAATAGATATGCAATAGTTGGAGAGATTTGTTATCTTAGGCCAGGAAGAAAACGTATGTTTATATAACCTATATGGCCTTTAGCAATCTCCCAGGTAGTCCACACAGTATGATTTCTTTATGACTAGTTAGCTATATAGTAGGAGGCTAGAGGGTGGTGGATATATTTATTTGTTGTTGTATGTTAATGATATGTTAATTGCAACTAATAACATATATGATCTAAATGAGCTAAAATGATAATTGGATGATTAGGTAGTGGAAAAGGTACTATGTATAGAGATTTAGAGGGATAAGATTGCAAGGATAGTTTGGCTATCACCGAGAAACTACATTCAATGTTGAGGCAATTTTGTTTGCAAAATGCCAAATTGGTGAGTACCTACTAGCTGCGCACTTCAAACTTTTAGTTGACCTTGCACCATAGTCATAGGAATAGAGGTAATGCATTTCATGTGTTCTCTATGCTAGTGTTGGTAAAATTATGTATGATATGGTTTGCACAAGGCAATATATTTTGCATATTGTTAATGTTGTGTGCAAGTATATGAGTAATCTTGGAAAGAAACACTAGGAAGCCGTGAGATGGGTTATGATCTTTTTAAGAGGGACAACAAACGTTGGTTTGACCTCTATGAAGATATAGGCGCAAAGGGGTATAACAAGTTATATAGATTCAGTTTTTGGTGGTGACTTAGATGAGATAAGATGAGGTCATTAATGAGTTATAAATTTAGTTTTGCTGGTTATGCCGTCAATCAAAAACAAAACCAAGGCAATCAAGGAAACAAAGGAAGCTTTTTAGAATTGTGCAGTGATCTTAGGTTGTAGTAGGAGAAGATTCTTGTTTACTGCTATGATCATAGTGCACTACATTTCAAAAAAAAATCATATGTATCGCAAGTAGATAAAACACATATATTAAGTAACATTTTATACGTTATATTGTATCACAAGGAATCACATATATCAAGAAAGTGCACATGTGTAGATAATTCAGCAAACACATTAGCGAAGCCTATCCCATTGATCAAGTTCTAGTATTGTTCAGACTTGGTCAGCATCTCCAATGGTTGAGGAATCCAAAGGGTCTTAGTCAGACCACGATCAATGAGGATGGAGTTAGGGTGTATTTGGTAACCGGCCAAATAATGCTAATTTCTGTTATTTTATTATCGGGAGTAGATTTGGAACAAAATCACGTTTCGTAAAATTTTTGTTTCTGGGAATAGATTTGGAGTAAAAAAAAAAAAAATTGATTCTTGTTCCCGGAAACAATTCTAGAATCAAGTACCTATTTTCTCTTTTTATTTTCTTTTCTCTTGTTCTTCTTCTCTTTTTCATATGCTGTCACCGCCACAGTTGTCGTCCGCCACCATCCACCGGCCACCACTGCCCTTAGACTCCTCATCAAGGTAAAGTATGTTGATTATGGCTGGAAGCTAAATCAATTGATTTGGATTTCAATCCATAATTTAATTGAAAGAAAACAAAGGCCATGCTAGGAAAGTCCCAATTGGGCTCTTATCAATTAGTAGTGGATGATGCAAATAGGGAAATTACTTTTCCCCAAGACTTATTTTTCTTATTGAAGTTGAGGTCCATGTCGACGTCCGAAGGACTCATAGTCTCTTGCACATAAATAATCCTTTATTGAGTTTGGTCTTGGTTGCATAATGAGTGTGCTTAATGTGTGAAAACTTGTGAGAGACACACAGAGAATTAAGAGCCGTCGTCAAGGAGAGTTGAGGCTGAGAAAACTCTTTCCTTTTCTTTTCTTTTCTTTTTTTATGGATTCTTGTGGGTCCATGGTTAATTTTGAATCGGAAGACACTTATATGGAAGTGTGATTGAGCGGCTATAATATTAAATTTGCCAATTATGTTGGAATCAACTGGTTGATCTCGATCTCTCCCCATGAAGTACATACACTGCCGAACCATGTCCCTTCGACTTTACTCGTAGCAATAAATATTTACAAAGCATTGAATATCGCCCACCGTATCAAAGTACGCACGATCAGTCCAGGCCAATTAGGACATCAAATTTGTACATTAGTCTGTATCTCGCATAACTCCAAGAAGAAAACCACCAAAAGCAACAAAGACACACTCCAACATTGGTCAGACACTGTTTCTGAGCAAATTAATTGAGGACGAACAATGAATTAGTTGGGGAAGAGGAAAGAGAAGGCACAAATAAGGAGGGACTTCTCAACCAGAGTAGAACTTAATAAAAACCATTCTAATTTAGAGCTCAAAGAAAAAAAAATATAAAATTATTGTTCAACCTATTCAACACAATAATCACTCTCCCTCTCCTTCCGTGGTAGCTGAAGACACGTAGCTTATGGCGAGAGAGGTCTCGTCGCATGCTGCCGCACCGACAGACGTTGTCTGGAACTGTCGTTTGCAGGCCGGGCAAGTGATCTGCATGATGGTGGAGCTGATCTTCTTGGTGGCTTGTTCTCTCAGCAGTTGAGCTCGTTCGAGCTCGGCCTGAGCTTGCAGTCTCATCTTCCTGGCGTTGGCCAGCTCGAGCTCCGCTATCTCGACCTGTCTCTTCGCCTGCTGCCTCGCCTCCTCGGCGAACGCCTTCTCGGCTACAGCCAGCTTTATTTGCTCGCTCGCAAACTCCCTCATGCTCGCGGCCTCCGACATCTCGGGTTCGCGCCCGTAATAATGGTCCCACATTGTAGAAGATCTCTTGGTGAAGGCTAATTCGTCCTTGTTCACATCGGTGGACAATGTGCCGATCGAAAGCTTCAGGTTGTCCGCGAAATTTTCCTTCAAGTTCCGCGTCCCACACAGGCTCGACGACGGCAGTAGCTGAAGCTCAAGGTTGTGGTGGGTAGAAGGGGTTGAGGGAT
Source organism: Eucalyptus viminalis (assembly GCA_014182385.1). NCBI lineage: Eukaryota > Viridiplantae > Streptophyta > Magnoliopsida > Myrtales > Myrtaceae > Eucalyptus > Eucalyptus viminalis. The sequence goes on from CM024532.1 coordinate 36,931,827, forward strand.
TGTACATGTCTGAGTTGAGGAAGAGGATCTCCGCTGGTTTTGGCATTCGGAACCCTGGAAACGATGAGGGCGGAACGCCGAAATTGGCTTCGCTTGAAGGGCTAGTGCTCGAAGCAGTTTGGGACGAGCAGGCTGGCTGAGCCGCCTGCATCTCTGGTGGCTGAGCCCGGCGGAAGGTGCACGAGTCTTGGTGTTCTATGAAACTCTCTACCCTGAAAGGACCGCAACAGAAAGAAAGATCATAAGACTGTACCAAGATACGGCTTTGGCTTTGTTTGGATGTCTGTAAAGAGCCATGTCAAGAAACAACAATCAAGACCTGTTCATGCAGGGTTAACGAGAGACAAGCAAATAAAAAAATGGGCAGATGACTAGGTTTGCAACATTAATTAGAGGAATAAACAACAGAAACAAGACGGGAGCGTCTTTGTTAATGACTGATCTGGACTTGGGGATTTTGGCTTATTGGTTTTTTCAACCAAAAAAAAAAAAAAAAACAATTATAAAGAGCAGACTGTGTCGTCAAGACCAAAAAGAAATGCCATTGGGAAAAGTGATGTAATGCTCATTATGAGTCAAATGGCTGGCTAAGAATTGTTATAAAAATGAAACAGAAAAAGTAGGGACAAGAGGCTGGCCTGGCAAATGTACCTGGGAAATCATTCTTGGATTCGGAATAACTAATAATAAACTCTCGCTGTCTAAACAAAAAGAAAAGCAATGCACAATGATGATAAATTTCAGAAGCCAACCCAGCAAGTTCAAATATTTTTATAAGCTTGTAGGGAAGAAAAAACAAAACGAAACGGAAGGGTTATCCAAATTTCTTCCAACATGCTCGCCTCCTCTTCATGAACATAACCCTAGGGTTTTATGACCCAAGACGAACCCCACAAATCATCATGCAAAATTGCTCGGAGCGCAGCCTTTTTTATCTTAAAGCTTAAGCTGTTACAAATCGTCGAAAAAGTACATTTCGTGTATTGATTACAAGCACAGCTCCTGAAGCCAGGAAACAAAACAAGAAGAACGACAAAAATTCAAATCAAGAATAAATCGGAGATCAATTATACCTGGAGAAGACGCGGCCGCAGTCGCAGGAATGTCCTCGCGTGCCGCAGGTTTTGAGGTGGGCCTTGTAGTCGGACTGCACGGCATAGCCCTTGGAGCACCGCTCGCAGACCCACTGCTTGTGGCTGCTGTGCTTCCGGCGGAAGTGCTTCTTGATCCCCACGAGGTCCCCGAGCGCGTGGCACGGATCATGGTGGAGGCAGCTCGGCTCGGGGCACACGTACACCCGCTTCCTCCGCGCCTGCTCCTGATCGGCCGCCCCGCGATCCCGCTTCAGCAGCTTCCACGGCACCTTGTGCCGCCTCCGGTGCATCTGCAGGTTCTGATCCCTCTGGAACCCTTGATTGCAGATCTCGCACACGTACCTGCAAAAACTTGAGCCATCATACACAGGCGGCGGACACCCGGGTATACATAGATAACCCGCGAGCCTAAGCCAGCGGCGGGGGGATATAATCTAGCTTCCGAACCTGTCGGACTCGAGGAGGGTCTTCGGCGACAGCGAAACCACTTCTGCATCCGGATCTGTTGGAAAAAAGAAAAGGGGAAGTACTTGATTAGGTCCAGATCATTGCTCGAGCGGGTATTTTAATCTGATTTGGAATTGTGTCGCGCGAGAAAAAGAGAGAGCTTTGGTGGGTGAATCCGGGTCCATCTTTTTCTGCCGTTGCCTGTCTTCTCCTATTACCTGGAGTGCCTGCGGGCCTTCTCCTCCTTTTGCTGTTGGAGAAGGCATTGATCTCTGAGGGGTTGACGGCAGAACAAGCAGCGTTGGAAGGAGGAGAGTTGGGAGGAGGAGAGTTATGGAACATATGGGAGGGTCTCGGGCTAATATTTATGTTGTGTGTATCTGGATTGGTGCTGGTGTGAGAGAGAAAATCTTATGCTCACACACACACACACACACCTGCACAGAGCTCTTGTGCTCGTGGTGGAGCTATGTTGAATAGTGGGTTCAACTCAGCTTTACTGAAACACAAAGCCTGATAATGGGCAGAGAGAGAGAGAGAGAGAGAGAGAGAGAGAGGGAGAGAGAGAGAGGGGACGTGAAGGGAAAAGCTCTTTGCTTTCTGAAACCAGCTTTCTTTTGAGCCCTTTTCCTTTCTGTGAGAGCTTTCTTGGCTTTGTGGCCTTTTTTTTTTATTTTTCTCCTCTCCTCTCCTCTCCTCCCCTCTCCTCCTTCCCTTTTCACTTGACCCCCACCCCCCACCCACAGTAGGTCAGCAGGAGAGGTTGAGCCAAACACTTGCTTATCAAGCTCCTGTTCAGATGAGAGAGAAGCTAGAGAGAGAAGCTAGAGAGAGATAACTGCCTCTGACCCAATCACGTTGCTTCAAACTTCGAGCCACGCAAACCCAACACAAGCGCTTGGACAGAAACAAGAAAACATCCCCTTCCCATACCATTAGAAACAAACACTCACCATTCATCATCATGGCGCTGTAATACGTTTTGCATGAATAAATGCAGGCCCGGGGCCTCCGCCGCACGTGAGCTCGCGCCCCCTCCTCACGTGATGTCTCCCTTCAACCCCCCCTTCTCCTCCTTCCCCTTTGTTATTTTCCACTTTTGTCTTTGTTCATCTCGTCCTTGATCCTTGATCTAATCGCTCTTAAAAAAGCAGAGGAAGGTCGGATAGGAAACTTAATGATGTTGTCTTTCGTTGACTGACGCTAAAGGAGCTGTTGGAGTTCGGCGATGCCACTGGCTAAACTTTTCATTAATGTTTGGGAAGCCGCTTTTCCAAAAGATGGATCAAAATATCAAAAGTCATTTTCAAAAGATGAAAAATATCAAAAAGTCGTTTTCATTTATGAGAAGTTTTTGTTTCATTTTTTTCCTTGTATTTTTAGAAAGGTATCTGAATATTTCGGCTCAAATAATCTGTAAATGTGTAAATAAATAATTACTCTATCCCCATCTGTCTCGTGAAACTCTAGACTAGCATGATGCATATTGCTTCCAAGGTTACTCTAAGTTGAAGATGCCTTGACGAACACGGGAATTCTTAAGTCCTTTTGATGCTGAATAATTGTGGTAATATTGAGGCAGTGCACGACATGAAACGATAGGGAATGGGCCACTCTCCTTTCATTTGTGCCCTCTCCTTTCTCAATCGCTAGTCCCAAACCTCTTTTAATGCCACATGACGGTGTCGACATCACCACAAGTGATATTCTTGATTATGTGCTAGTTCATTGAAACAGGCATGCCAAAAACCAACTCTACCTAGATGTGCTATTCAATGTAGAGCAAATTCTTAAGCCGCACGTATTGCACTTTTCGATCTAAGATAGCCCCAAGAGAGTTGCTAGGCCTATGAATGAGTCCATTCTCGCATGTGGCCAATATTATAGCGACTATTCTTGTATGTGGCCAATATTACATAGCGACAAGTGTCACGGAAGAGTGGAAATACCCTTTAGACAGTTCATTTGGAGCTTACACTTTGAATCGCATTGGAAAAAAGATAGTAAAAGTGTGATAATACGCTTATTTTAGTACTAAGACTTTTCAAACAATCAATTCAATACCAAATCGGAAGAAAAACAATTGTTTTAGTGCTTGCCGCGACAAATTCTGACCATTGGTCTTATGGAGCATTTTAAATTAAATTATAAATCTGAAGTAGCTTTTTTATACAAAAACAAATTTGAGGTCCAACATAGAAAATTCTTCATCCAACGTTGCAAAGCGAACAAAACGACATTAAAGTTGGGGGAAACTCTCTCTCAAAAGAAACAAATCTTCTCTATGTTGTTCGCGGCATTCAACTATGATGTAAGAAGAGTCGATATAATGCTGTAAATAAAATGAAAGGAGCCGAAAAATCACGACTTTAGGATAGAAAACTGGAAGAAGAGCTTGGTTAGGCGTGGATCTGAGAAAGTCAAAAGAAATTGGAAGGTGAGTTTGGTCTGGTTACGGAAGAGGAGAAGAATTACGTGTTCGGGGGGTTTCTTTGTGTTTCCACGAGTGATGACCAAAAGGGAAAAAGAAAAATAATTACAGTAAAATATAAAATAAAATAAAAAATCTCCATGTTCTGCTTGCTGTGTACGCGTGCATGGAGAAGCCATAGAGCAAGAGAGAGAGAGAGAGAGAGAGAGAGAGCTGAAGGAGCAAAGCTCCGTTCTCTCGGGAAAGAGTAATCTCTTCCGCCTACATGATGCTCCAGTTCTCGTTCAGATAGCTTGTGACGACGAAACCAAAGAATGGCCGAAGAAGGAACCTGCTCTTCGGGCAAATATATCCATTTCCAAATAATACAAATATAATAACTCATGTTCAACCTGATTTATATCTAACCTTTATCCAACTTATATTCGACCTAATTCATATTGCTAAAAATACAAACATATGCCTACATTGAGATGAGAGTGCAGAGTGGCGCCACTCACAAAATCGAATGAGGGCAATAGAAAATGAAGAGAGCGAGTTGTAGAGGTAAATTGGATCTAACTAAATTATAAGGCCATTTAATATTCATATTATGTTGGGCTCTACCATTCTAAACTCATTTATGATGAATTTATTGAATATAAATAATATTATTAGCCCATCATACATGAGTTGAGAAATACTTATAATCCATTTTGATAGGTCTAGTGATTTTGTCTCAATTTAAAAATATTGGGGGTGGGGATTCTTCGAGATCATAATAAATTTTGCCCTGATTTTTTTATGATGACACTATGAGAGAGATAGAAAGAGATAGAGATATGATTCCATTTGCTGGTGAGTTGGAAAGAATGGATGGATTAATGGATTATTAAGACGTGGTTTCTGTGGCACGTGAAGGTGGCATCACCTGCCATCATCTTCCCCGGGTGTTTAGGATTCCAAATCTCGATAAATTATTATTATATTTGTTTAGGTCCCCATTTGCTCTTCTATAATGCTTGACTTTGGGATAAAGTCTAGCTATCTTCAACCTTTTTAAACATCGAAAAAATCAATCTTCTGGTATTCCACGTGGATAAAGAGACAACTGATACTCTTGCTTCTTCCAAGTCCTATCCACATGGTCTCAGCTTTAAAAATAGGAAGACTTTCTCTCCGTGGTCTTCCCATTTCTATAATCCCCAACCCTCAAATATCGAATATCGTTAGAAAGTTCTAACTTCAAAACTTGAACTATAGAATATAAAAACTCAATTGTCATGAGCGATTGCAGTTTTTTCAACACCCCTCTCACATGTAAATCGGATCATAAATGTCACATAAAATTACTCTAACAAGACTTGATGCACACTCAAAATAGAATGAATCTAACTCTAATATCATATTATAGAGTCAAAACAAAAAACTTTAATCAATAAGTGTAGGGAAATCACATAGAAATTTTATTATTAAGTAAAGTGGAGAAGTAGATATGGAGGATTTGAATCCCCATATTTTTAAGGGATATTAAAGTGAAGATAATTAGTTTCAAGTATGAATTCAGAGTTTCACATTTTGTGAACGAGCAAAATAAGACGTTTTCAACAAATATTGTCGGTGATTTCGGACCACAATGGAGCGAGGTACCGTTGTGCAAATAAGCCATGAAATGCCAATGAAGCTGCGTCATCCATGGAGCTTGATGATGCCTTGTGTCGAGTGGAGGCCCGACCAGAAGGACTCTTCAAAGCTAAGCCCCTGCTGTTAAACGACAGGACTTCTCCTTGGGCATCTCCCCATACCGAATATTGAGAACTAGAGAAGTACATAATTACCCGTTCCGGGGCAATTTGCTAGACGAAAAGCCACTGACCAAGGCTCGGACCATGATGTCATAAATGTGACATGACATGTGTGGCTTCGAGGCAAGTCCTTTCTAGGCTTTTATGAAAAAAATTTCTTATGGAATGGGGCTGTTTTAGTCAATTTGACTAGCTGCATTAGATCCTAACCCTTTTACTCTCCTATTAATTAATGGAGACACTCCTTTCCGTTTAAAGTCTCAACTTAAAAAGTCATAAATGGGAGTTTCAGAAGTTGATGAAAGCATCTAAGATCTTTATGTTGACTTTAAGAAAATCAAATGTTTGAGCATTGCACATGGTGCAAATTTGTTGGTTTCTCTTAAATGGCATGAGGTTGTAGGTACTTTGATTCATCTCAGGAGAAGTGGTGAAACAATTTCTCAAAGTTTGGTTTTGGTATGAACTCCCTTTGAACAGCTGTGAGAGATTGTCAAGTTGGTACTACACTACACTTATAGAGAGTGTGGATTACGAGTGTGAATTGATAACCCCCTAGAGGCCGTCACAGGGGCATGTCATGATATTTATGGGTGGATAGGAGGATGTGATCGGTGAAATTAGCCCGACTCTTCAAAAGGATATAGAAAACAAGAGTAACCAAATTGGGGTACGAGTTTTACTGACCTTTGCCTCATCCAAACAAATCACTAAGCTATTGTCCAATCCTTTTTGTTCGTGTTTTTGTGGAAAAATTATATCATATATTACTCTACCATCCTATGTAATTGACAATTGAAGAAATTTATGATATTTATAATATAAATCGTGTTTTTCTTTGGGTAGGACATGTAAATACTTTGTTAGAATATGATTGACTCTACACTGCTTAGATAGTATGATAGTTAGGTTCGATACTTCCTCGTTGGAACGAAGCAGGTACTATATAGGCTTGGGAGACGTGTCCAAATGGTGAATTTTATGATGAACCTCTCCATTATTCCATGGTGGGCAGAGCCAAATCAATGGTCCCTGCGGGTTGCACTCCTGCATTGGCAAGCTGGTGAGCTACATCTTGGCCGCTTCATCCGAGTAAACAAGATCGACCATCATCTCCCAAAAGTAGGACCCAGAATCCCATGCAAAGACGCGACCCAATCTCTTGCACTCGCTTTTTGGGGCATTTTTAACATTAAACTTTGTCCGCTTGTCTGCTTGATTAGATCACTCGTTTGTTTCTTTCATTCCCCTCCTTTCATGGAACTTTCATTTTTTCTCGTTTTCCTGAAGGAATTTGTATGTGGGGTTGAGCCAGAGAGAGAGAGGGAGGGGCTAGGTCGAACTGACAAAATTTGTTTGGTGGATACTGTCAGAGGTTTCTGAAAAGCAAAACGTGCACTGCCAATCGCCTCATAATGCAAGGTTTGAACGAAATAGGGAGCATCGAAAGAATTGAAAAATTGGAGAGTGCAAGATATTATAGACAAGGACGAAATGATGAGAAAAGAAAAAAAATTGGGAGGAATGGTCCAGAACGGTGCCAGAAATTAGAAGGATAATTGGGTGTTAGGACAGGTACAAGGGGAGGATTTGGGCAAATACGGTGTATTTTGGGCTTTGTCAGAGACAAATATGCCCCGATTGTAAGACCTGTCCAATGTACGAGCGTCTCAGCACCGAATACGGCCTGATGTCATAGAGCGAGTGGGCCTCGTGGAGGAGAGATGTGACTCTAGCTTTAGGACACTTTCTTTACCAAGGTTGCTACTAGTACTGGCAGTGCAGCTACAAATTATGGCGAATGCGATTAGACTATCCTTACAGTAGAGGTGAGCATTCCACGGGACCAGGTCGGACCGGACTAGGTCGGGCCCAGGCCCAAATTGGGCAGGCGGAGCTTTCTCATGTGAGGATGTTGCCAAGCTCACTCATATACCTTCTGGGCCAAGGTGGGCCGCCAGTCTGTCGATCACCTCGGTTCGCGTTGCGTATCTGGGGCCATTCATGTTGATGGGTACATGGATGTTATTTCTCCAAACTTCAAGGGCATATCTTTCCTTTTTCTGGGGAAGCCGAAATGTGGTCTGCTAACCGATCAAATCACGAAAAGAAAATTTTCCTATTCCAAACTATGCGGCCCCTTTATGTTCTTCAATTATTAAACAACCAATTAGAAGGAATGGCATAATTATGTTGAGCTTTGGCAATCTAATTAGCCAAGCCTATCGTGAATAGTGAGTCACTTGAATGAAATTGAAGTGGGCAAAGCTTCTTCTACAGTCCTCAACCGTGGCTCAGACATTCCAAGGACTCTGATAAGCTCCCAAAACGTATTGACCAATTAATCAATCATGCTTCTCATATCAAAAGTGAGTTTCCAAGTACGAAAGAGTTTCTATTAGGGTTCATGCTTCAATGCAAACTGCAAAGGATGCTCTCATTGATTTTGCAAACCCTGCAATGAGACAACCGGTTGAATCTCGGCAAGCACCTGTAATTGCCCCTTCCAAAGCTCGATTGAGTATCAATCCATCTCCTATGGAGTGTCCTGGTTTCACCAATTTTCACCCAACTTCTCCTTTCTCTCCTTATTTGTTGTTGCTATCATTCATAGAGGATTTGTGTTATTTTGTAATTGATTTTGGAAATGCGTGAATATGAGTAATTGATCAGCCCCTTCTTCTGTGTGTCCTATTTCGTCGAGCGGTTGAACTAGAAAGTTCAAAAAGAAATGAAAGAGAATGCTTTGCTTTGGATGTTACTTGACAAATTGCAAATGGACGTCCATGATTGTTGGAAGATACGCAGGATACTAGAAGATATGCAAGAATCAATCAATCTGATATTATTGAATCAATCAAGATCATTCAATATCGATCAAGATTATTCAATATCGGATCTAATTTGTATATTATTTTATTACCTTTTCTTTACAAATACTTTGTACTATAATATCAATTGTGTACACTAAGTAAATAGACAAGAATATACATAAAATTTCCCCAACTCTTCTCTCTCGACTTCTCCCTTCAATCTTCTTTCATGGTATCAGAGCAGGTCACGCATCTATGATCTGCTTCTTCTACTTTGTTTCTTTTCTTCTGGTTTTCTTATTGCTGCCAAGTGAAACAAGTTAACCTGCAATAGGCATTAGCACTCCGGCATAGGAATCAACACCTTGAAGATTTTATATTAAAATAGACGAAGGAAAGGGAAGAGGGGGAGCTTGATTTACCACCATGGCCGATGATCAAGCTCGTTTACCTATGGATATAGCGACCTCAGAAGCACAAACTCATGTGCATCTCATCACAAGTCAAACTGATCAACCCACGGTGGGGCAATTTTTTTCCATGGCAAACCAATCTAGGGGTGCCCACTTTAGGACCTTCATACCAATGGATGCTGATACCAATGTATTATGGACCAAGCCCACATGTTTCAGTTTTAGGAGGCCAGATTCAAGATGGCCCACCAGCCGCCAGTGGGGCAGGCCATTCAAAAGCAACTGGGAATTCCAATACGGGTGAAAACCCTAACGGGTCAAGTGACTCGAATTCAGGAATTTCGAGCGGGCTCAATCCGGGTCAATCAGCAAATCCCAACCCGGGAATTCCACTCGGGTTTATGCCCTTTTCCCTTCGCGGCCGCCATGGGTCGCCCAAAACCCGGCGACACACTCTATGTCTCCACCACCGACGGGCCCGAGTTGTGACTCATCAGCCACCCTCTCACAGGACCCGAAAAATATTTGAGCTAGGCACGGGAGTTTCAGCGAGCGCTCATCACAAAGGACAAGGAAGGCTTTATTGACGGTACTGTCTCGATTCCGACCAATGAAAAAATGGGAAGACAATGGAAAAAATACAACCGATTGGTTAGAACGTGGATAGGAAATTGCATAAGCCCAGAAATCGCAGTCGGTTTGCCTCCAACAGAAGATTCAAAAATTATTTGGGACAATATTAGAGAGATGTACGGGAAGTTGGATCGAACAAAGATTTTCTTGTTGCATTAAGCTCTCAGAGAACTGAAGCAAGGAAACATGTCTGTGACAGCATGGTTCAACAAGCTTTCAGCCCTCTAGAACAAGCTGGAAGCCATCAAAGAAAAGCTTTAAGGGCCCGTGACAACACTTCGGCAGTTTAAAGAGATGAGAGACAGGAGAAAGCTACTTGATTTTTATTGATCCTTAACGAATCATTTCTTATTTTTAGGTTGCAAATATTGGCTATGGAGCTAGCACCCACTCTTGGCGAATCTTCCAATTAGCTGTGCAAGAAGAAAGCCAAAGACCCCTCGTCGGATAGCAAGGCCAATGAAACCCTAGCGCTGGCGGCAAGAATTCAGAGGGGGGAGAAAACCCTAGAAAAGAAAAGTGACCCATCGTTAGGGTTTCCATCCAAGAAGTGAGGCTTTAAAGCCTCTTCGATGGACGGTCAAGATTGAGGGCAGCATTTGACGGTCCACAAGGCGCGCGATATCTAACCGATCTGGATGACGGAGATAAATCTAGATCTAAGGGATCTAAGGCCCAATTTTTTTGAAAGCTTATGGGCAGAATTTTAAAAATAGAGGAAAATTATTTTATGATTTTTGCAAGCGGCCCCACCACACAATTCAAAATTGCTGGAAATTATATGGCAGACCTGGAGAAAAAGAAAAAAAAAAGGGAAAAGATATATTAGCAGCCGCCTCCGCCTTTCAAATTATAGGATCAACGGACTAGCCTATCACACATGGGGAATATCAGCAATTGATGCAGGCGCTATAAAAATTGGACGTTCAAAAAAAGGGATGATAAATTCTATATCAAGAAATGCCCGGATTATCGATTCGGGAGCCAGTTCTTAGCGATAAATGATTATTTTCTGTTATTCATGAAGAATTAGATAATCCTATTACTGTGCAATTACCAAATGGGAACATCACCCATGTTACTACAACATGAACAGTCACTCTTAACTCCTAAATTGTTCTAAGCCATGTCATTTATGTCCCAAACTTCCAATTTAATCTCATTTCTGTGTCTAGAGCTTGTGAGGAAAATTCATGTCGAGTACTTTTCAATACCGATACCTGTTTATTTCAGGCCTTTTTGACTGGGAAAATGATGGGCTGGGGTAATCTCTCTGAAAGATTATTATTTTGGAAAAGCTTGCCCACACACCTTCATAATTTTTCTTGTAATAAATCATTGTGTAACTTGACTACCAATGATAGAAAATTCCTTTTGCATTCCAGATTGGGCCATAGTTCTTCTTTTCCCTATCCTTAGTGTCATGTTTGTCCTTTTGCAAAGCAATCGCGTAGTCCTTTTCCTTTGAGCAAAAGTCATACAAAAAACATTTTTTCCTTGCTGCATATTGATGTCCAGGGTCCATACCATACACCGAACCATGATGGGTCTCGGTTTCTCCTTACTATTGTGGATGATCACTCCAGAGCCACATGGATTTTTCTTATGCAATCTAAGAGTCAAGTTTTATCCCAATTGAGAATTTCCTTTCTCTATCAAAGACCCAGTTCAGGAAAACTGTCCAAAAGATAAGGACATATAATGGAAATGAATTTTTCAATCATGAATGTACTACTCTATTTTCTTCACTATGGATATTACATGAGAGCTCATGTGTATATACACCACAACAAAATGGAGTGGTGGAAAGGAAGCATCGTCACATGTTGGAAGTTGCAAGGGCTTTGAAATTTCAAGCCTCTATTCCAGACAATTTTTTGGGAGATTGTGTATTAACTACAGTCTATTTAATGCCGTCTAAAATACTAGACGGACAAACTCCTTTCGAGTTGCTTTTTGGGAAGAAACCAGACTTGGATCACCTGAAAATATTTGGTTGTCTATGCTATGCCACAATGTTGGACCTAGGGAATAAGATGGGTCATCGAGCTCGAAGTTGCATATTCATGGGATATCCCAACTTACAAAAGGGATACCGGGTGTTTGATCCTTCTACAGGGGAATTTTCAGTCAGTAAAGACGTTTTATTCTAGGAAAATATCTTTCCATTTGCTTCTTAGAAGTCAACCACAGATCGCACTAGAAATTCTCATATGTCTTATATCGAGGAACCAATCAGAGATCCTGCATATGTCTTACTTCCCTCATCGGTCGATACAAGGAATTCTTCTCCATCAAGTACCAACTTGACACCCTTAATGGAAGTTGCAGATGAAAGTTCGAATGATGTGTTTTCTTCCCATTCACTTCCCACGGAAGATCCAGATACTTCATTTCCCCCAAAAGATGAACCACCGTGGCGTTCCGGACGAGCCATGCATCCACCGACTTGGACAAAAGACTACATATGTGGTGTTAGGAATTCGCCAGGTATTCCTTTCCCCATTTCCTCTTATGTTTCCTTTGATAAGTTATCTCCCAAACATAGATGTTGTATCACTCGCATCTCCGAAGAGCAAGAGTCGACCAATTTTGATGAAGCAAGCAGTGATCCGCGATGGCAGAAAGCCATGGAAGCATAATTGAAGGCCTTGATAGATAATCACACATGTGATCTTGTTACCCTACCCTCGCATCGCAAAGCAATCGGATGCAAATGGGTATATAAGATCAAATATCAGGTAGATGGATCAATCGAACGGTGCAAGGCTTGATTGGTGGCAAATGGTTTCACACAGCGGGAAGGTTTTGACTATCACAAAACCTTTTCCCCGGTAGCCAAAGATGTCACTGTCTGCTCATTTCTTTCAGTAGTAGCCTTCAGGACTAGTCATTACATCAAATGGATGTTCACAATGCTTTCTTACATAAAGATCTAGATGAGGAGATCTATATGGAAGTGCCACAAGGTTTATGGAGACATGGGGAGAATAAAGTATGTCGTCTCCGCAAATCCTTATATGGAATCAAGCAAGCTTCCAGACAATGGTATGCAAAATTTGCTAAGTCTCTGATAGCTACCGGTTTTCAACAATCCAGATTTGATTATGCCATTTTTACATGGACTCAGGGTACGTCATCTATTTACTTGATGATATATGTAGATGATATACTTATTATGGGTAACGACGAAGTAGCTATCAAGGGTTTCAAGGAATATCTACATTCCACCTTCCACATTAAAGACCTAGGTCCTCCAAAGTATTTCTTTGGAATTGAAATTGTATGGTCAAACCAAGGTATCTCCCTTAGCCAGAGGAAATTTGCTCTAGAAATTATTTCAGAAGCAGGTTTATCGGGATGTAAACCAGCAGTGATACCAATAGAGCAAAATACCAAACTCACTACAATGGATTATGATGCTGGACTATCTCAACAAAATGATCATGTTCTCAGGGATCCATTGGAGTATCAAAAACTTGTTGGGAAGCTTATATATTTGACTATGACTAGGCCAGACATAAATTATGTTGTGCAAACGCTTAGTCAATTTATGCACAAACCCAAACAATCTCATATGAATGATGCACTAAAGGTGGTAAAGTACTTGAAGAAATGTCCTAGACTTAGCATTCTTCTTTCCAAGAAATGTGACATGAGGATGACTGCTTATTATGATGCAGACTATGCAACTTGTCCAATGAGCAGAAGGTCCATAATTGGTTTCTGTATTAAGTTTGAGGATTCCTTACTTTCGTGGAAGACAAAGAAACAATCAACCGTTTCATTATCCTCGGCAGAGGCAGAGTATAGTGCCATAGCTAAAACCACATGTGAAATAGTGTGGCTACGAGGATTACTTCAGGATCTTGGGGTACAAGTTGAAGGGCCAACAAGATTATTTTGTGACAATGATGCAGCCCTCAAACTTGCATCAAATCCCATTGTGCATGAAAGAACGAAACATATAGAAGTGGACTGTCATTTCACTTGGGAGAAAATTTAGCAAGGAATGATTGAGACACAAGGGATTGGAATAGAGGAGCAACCAACATATGTCTTCACCAAACCCTTATGTCAGAGACAGCATGCGTATCGCTTGAGCAAGTTAGGCGTCTTGGACATCTACAAGCCACCAGCTTGAGGGGGAGTGTTAGAAGATACGCAAGATACTAGAAGATATGCTAGAATCAATCTATATGATATTATTGAATCAATCAAGATCATTCAATATTGATCAAGATTACTCAATATCGGATCTAATCTGTATATTATTTTATTGCCTTTCTTTACACATACTTTGTACTATAATATCAATTGTGTACACTGAGTAAATAGACAAGAATATACAGAAAATTTCCCTTCAATCTTCTTTCAATGATGGTTGCTTAGAGTACATTGATTCTTATACGTGCTAATAAACATCTAGTTAATGAAGAGAATATTATTTGTTGTACACGTTGATACTTAATATATATTTTTTTTTATCCAAAATGGTTCATGGATAATATCACTGTGGTTAAACCTACACCAAAAAAAAAAAAAAAAAAAAATTAACCAAGATTCAAATCAATTACAGAAGATATACTTCCGTTGGTGGGTGACATGAGCTTTCGTTCATCTCCAACATCATTGGCCAAGAAGAGCACTCATGTGAGTACAATCTCATCTCTACTCTCCCTCTTTTTGGATAAATGAATTGGCCAGCCAAGTAACTTTCTCGTATACAGATATGAAGAGTTTTTCCAAAAGTAAGAGAGACTGAACTTCTGGGCCCATTATTGCCTGGTAAAGCCCAATTCAGGATCTTCTTGCCACAAAAGGTTCTTTTTTTCTCGTCTTACCTTGGTAAAATTTCACTTTTGATCCCTGAGTTAGTAAAACTTTTATCTGATCTTTAAACTTTTAGTTTCTCTAATCAAGTTCTTGAACTTACATAACTTTTTTAGTCTCTCTCCACAAGTCCAGTCAATTAGAGCAATGTGGAGTTGACAAGATCACGTGAAAAAACATTTTGCCACCAGGGACTATCATCTAATGCGTGAGACTAAAATACTTGAAGATGAAGCCCATACCCAAGCTCTTAAATTATGAGATTTCTCAACACGAAGAGCACATTTGAGCTTTCCATCAGATTCTTGCTAGATCCAATTAACTTGATTTCAAGGCGGAAGTAATTGATCATGAAAGTTACACAAAGAACTCGATTTACTAAATTAATAGTTCAACGGCTTGATCAGAATAATTGCGTGATGCTAAACAACTTTTATTACTAATTTACATCAAGGTGTCATCTCAAAGTTTAAGCATGTTCTAAAGATAAAGTACACAATTATTTAATCTCGTAAAATAAGTAAATTAGATGACTCAATTGTACAAATAAAAATTTGTAGGTAAACAGTGATTCAACAGGGATTTATATAGTCAAGTTCATGGAAAGAGGGTTGGGCTCTGTCATGTAATAATTCGCGTGTCACATGAGTGGGAAGCATAATGACCGCTTGAATAGTTTGGACCAGGAGAGAGTTGCTGCCTGGATGCTCCACAAGCCGATAATTAGAGCATATGACGAAGAACAGAGGAGTGGTCTGCTTGATTGATTCTCAAACCAATTTAAGGTTCTGATTGTACGATATGAAAAAGATTTTCCTAACTTCAATAGTTAGTTATCGTTTATAAAAATGTTTTAATGAAAAATGCTTTTGCTATTAACAACATCATGCTTAAATATTTTTGTGGATACCAAGAATTTTTTCGACTCCCTCATTAAGAGATATAAATGATCAAAATTAGAAAAATAATTTGTAAATCATTGACTTTCCGTGAAACAAAATAGCTTGAGAAGGCAAAGTTGATATAAATGCACATCTGTCTTCTTCCTATAGGTTCCCACCAGCTCCCTCCTCGGTTGGTCATTTGATAGTGTGATAAGGAAATAAGAAATGGAACGTGCAATTATTTTTGGGATTGGTGGGTACTTACATTGAAAGAGAAGGTTGCAAACTTTTTTCGGTTCTATTAGTTCCCTCTCTTGATTTGTCCAATCGAGTCCTCTTAATTCTTTTGATATGAAACCAAGTTATTTTTGTGACCTATTATTACCATCACCTATAATTGTTCACATGGTATCATTAAATAGAACAAAACCTCCATATATGATGTTGATATGGTGCCTTAGTTAATACCAAAGAGAGTTTGATTATTTGGGATTGATCAAATAAGTGTTGCTAAGCCGTTCCAATAAGAGTCGGCAACCTTAAAATAGTTGTAACTTTGTCAGCAAAAAAATGAAGTTGATAAGTAACTCAAAAAAATTTGCATGCCACACGAAAAGTTGGCAACTTACCAAAAAAAAAAAAAAAAAGTAAATAGTTGAAATAATTGGTAATTCCAAAAGACTTAATAAGCATTGCCAAGCGGCTCAACTAGACTATTTAACCTAAAAAATGGTTTTGTGACTTTATCCGAAATAAAATTGGTAATTTCATATGAGAGTGAAAAACTTCAACAAAATTGGTTAAGTTATTACAAGACTTAATAATCTGACATCGATTGAATAAATGTTGGTCCGCGACTCACATATAATCGCTAACTTAAAACTAATTGGTAACATCATCAGAGAAAAGTTGATAACTCATTCGAAGTAAGGTCGGTTATTTCTTTAAAGGTTGGTAACTTTAACACGCAAGTAAATTATGATGATATCAGTTGGTAATTTAATGGAATTGTTGATCATTTATATATAATGAAATAAAGATTGCTGATGTAATATAAGATATGTTAATTCATGGCTCCGTTCGTTTCAAGAGGACATTTTTTAGGAAAACATTTTTCTCATTGTCAACATTTGAATCGCTTAGAAAAGCAATTCAAGGTAAAATATTTTCCGTGTTTTCTGCTTAAATTCGAGGAAAATAATTTCCTCTTTAGAAGACTAGAAATCATTTTTCAAAATATGATTAAATATTTGTGCTTAGACTAAAAACTTTGAGCTTGAGCTCGGAAGTCCCAACACTCATTTTGGAATCTCTAGCGTCTAGGATCAAGTCCTTGGCATCCGAGTGCCATTCCATTGAGGTTGGGCCCAAGGCTCCAATGCTTGGGTACATAGAGACAAGACTCTAGTCCATTAAGGCTGAACTCGAGACCCCGATGCCTATGCCTAAATCCCTTGCACTTGAGCTAGGTCCAATGAGCCCAAGACCTCAATGCATTTGCCTAGGTCTCCAATGCCCGAGCCTAGACCTATCGAGGCTAAGCTTGGGCCCACCAAGGTTGGGCTCAACACCCTAGTGCTCATGCTTGGATCCCTTGCACCCAAGCTTGGTCCATTGAGGTCACAATTCTAGACCCTACTGCTTTAGGGATTTGAGCATGGGAATTAGGGTCTCAAGCTCGGGCATCGGCAATCCAAGCATGAGCAATGGAGTCCCCAACGTGAAATCAATGGACCTTGTCGTCAAGCACCTAGGCATGGGCACTAGCGTCTTGAGCTCGAGCACTAAGTTCTTAGTGGGTCTTTGTGGACCTAAGCCCAAGCTTGTGTACTAGGGTTCTACACTTGGCTTTTGTGGACCGAGGCTCAAGTGTCAATAATTCAGGCATGAGAATTAGGGCCTCAGGCTTGGCCTCAATGGACCTCGGATTGGTGCCTATGCTCTTGGGACCCAAGTTCCCAATGCTCAAGTCTAGGTCTATCAAGGCCAGCCCAAAATCCTAATGCCCATGCTTGGTTCTTCGCTATTTGTGCACAAGTTACTAACACCTGAATAGTGTGTATATTTAGAAAATCAAATTAGATTTTCATTTTCAAAAATGGAAAATATTTTTCAATTCTTTTAAGGTTTTAGTAAAATACTGAAAAAAAAAATATTGTCATTTTCCACGAAAATGAGGAGAAAGTCCAAGTTCTTTCTCTCCCGTAGCTCTTTTGGTTCAAGTCAAAAGTATGTGAAAGGAAAAAAAAAAGTCTAAATTCATTTTCATAACTCTGTGGTTCATGTTAAATTTTCATGAAGTGCTAAGAGAGTCAAAACACAATTTTCTTTTTGGAATTACAAAGTTAAATAATCATTTTTCTCACTTTTATTAGAGTTGGCATACATTGGTTGATTTACCTTGTCAACATTGCTGTAGCCCATTCACATTTCCTATCATAATCGAACTCGTGGCTCTAGAGTGCTACAATGAACTCCTTTTCTATGATTTCTAAATTGTACGATGATTAAGAATCAATTGATGGAGTTCTAAATTGTACGATGATTAAGAATCAATTGATGGAGGTTATCTCTATTCATGCATTTGTGATTTCTTTAGAAAATGAATCACGAGAAATTCTTATCATCTTCGTTTGTTAATTTCTAATTCATTTACATCATATGTCATTCATACAAAATAACATATAAGATATATCAAAATTCCTACATTTCATATAATATCTTATTAAGTCCTATATGGCTATAAATTTAGATGATTAAACACAACTTAACTGCAATCAGGAATTAACAAGTGCGGCAACACCTAGAGATTACATTATAATTAGAGGTGTTAAATGGGTTGCAACCCATTTATGGACCCATTTATGATTAAATGGGTCATTAATGGGTCGAGCTTTATTTCATAAAGCATCCATAATAGGTTTTAATGGGGAGAATTACCAAAAATGGGTTTTAAATTGACCAGCTCTCATAAACTTTTTTTTTTTGGCTCATTTATCAAACCTTTAAAAATGTTCCAATTTATTTTCACTCAAAACCTCAATTAGCTCTCTCTTCTCTTTAACTTTAGCTTTTTTAATAATATTTGATTTTTAAAAAAAATTATTAATTTTTTTTTAATTTTTTTTTTTTTTTTTTTTTTTTTCCTCCTCCCTCCTCCTTCCTTGGGCTCCGGCGGGAGGAGGCCTCACCGAGCACGCGACGGCGAGGCCCCTCGCCCGATCTAGCGAGGGCTCGACTCGCGGTCGGCGGGCGAGGCGAGCCCTCGCTAGATCCGGCGAGGGGGCTCGCCGTCGCGTCTCGGCGAGGCCTCCTCCGGATCCGGCGAGGCTCACCTCGCCGGCGGCTGACGGAGGCGAGCTAGCGCCCGGCGACGGCGAGGGGGACTCGCCGTCGCGTCTGGCGAGGCCTCCTCGCCGGATCCCCCGCCGGATCGCCTCGGTCCGGCGACCGCCAGCCGGCCGATCGCGAGCCCAAGGAAGGAGGAGGGAGGAGGAAAAAAAAAAAAAATAATAAATTTTTTTAAAAATCAAATATTATTAAAAAAAGCTCGCCGGCACGGCCGGCCGCACGTCACGGGCCAACTAATTTTGGCCGAAGGACAACTGAACAAAAGTAAAATGTTTAGAACTGAATTGGCTAAAAAAAAAAAGTTTAGGACTGAATTGGCACGATTGCAATAGGTTTAGGACTTTTTTGGTAATTCTCCCGGTTTTAATGGGTCAAGACTAAGATATATTGGTTTTAAATTGGTCAGCTCTCTAACCCGTTTATGACTCATTTATCAACCCATTAAAAATGAACCAATTTATTTTCACTCAGAACCTCACTATCTCTCTCTTTTCTTTAACTTTACAAATTTTGTTTTTATAAAGACCGAAATTATAATTATTTTTTTTTTTTCTTTTTTTTTTTTTTCTTTCTTCTTCCTTCGGTCGCTGGTACGGCAATGGCCGGCGACCGGCCAGGCGAGCCTTGCCGACGTTCGGTGAGGCTCGAGCCTCGCCAATCTAGCGAGCCTCGAGCTTGCCGACATCGGGTGGGCCTCGAGCTCGCCGGATCTAGCGAGGCGGAGGCCTCGCCGATGTTCGCTAAGGCCCGAGCCTCGCCGATTGGGCGAAACTCGAACTTGCCGACGTCGGGCGAGGCTCCAGCCTCGCCAAATTTGGCGAGGGGTGAGCTCGAGCTCGCCGGTGGGCGGTGGCCGACCATCGTCGTGGCTGGCGGCCGGCCAAAGAAGAAGAAGAAGAAAAAAAAAAAAAAATAAAAGAAAAGAAAAATTAAAATTAAAAATAATTTAAAATTAAATTTTTAAAAATAAAAAATAAATATTTTAAATTATAAAAATTATCCATTAAATTTGTATTGTATAAAATCATGTTATCAATACCATTTTAAAATATATATAAGCTTTTTTAGGTTTCGTTAAATGGGTCGGATATAAGTTGGGTATGGGTCGGGTCGGATCGGGTATGGGTTAAAAATTTTGTACTACAATAAATGGGTCATAAACGGGTTAAATGGGTCGATTTGGGTCGGACCATTTATGACCCGATCCACCCATTTAACGGGTCTAATTATAATGATCAGCAAAGCATAGATTTAAATATATAATAAAGTATGCTGTACAGAAGGTTTTGGAATCAATAATCTGCGTATGAAAGTGGGGGAAAGAATGAAACAGGGGAGGTGGGCTCCTCTGGGCAGCAAGAGGATAAGGTTGAAATCCTTGAGATGGTCACATGGGCATCTGCCCTACGGTGTAGATATGCCTTAGATTTTTGCTAACTCTTTCTTTTTCTTCTCTCTCTCTCTCTCACACTTTAAATTTAAGAATAGAAATAAATATTGTTTTCTTGATGGATACGTACGCCAATTTTAGGTTCTCCCTTTCTCTCTCAATTGTTAGGGCTTTCTCTCTCCTGCCTTCTCTCTCTCTCTCTCTTTCTCTTTCTCTTTCTCTATCTCTTTCTCTTTCTCTGTCTCTCTCTCTCTCATTGGTTTCTCTCTCCTCTCTCCTCTCTCTCTCTCTCTCTCTCTCTCCAGAAGCGCAAACCCTAAAGAGCCGTTTACACCCACCCAAGTAAGTTTTCTCTCTCCTCTCTCCTCTTTCTCTTTCTCCCTCTGTCTCTGTCTCCCTCACTACTCTCTCTCCATAATTTTCAATAGATGGGTCCTTGTACTGTTGTTCCTCCTTTGTATCTCCATGCACGACGCCCCGTTTGAGCTTAAATGGGCACCTGGGTTTGCTAATTCCGTCATCGGGATTTGCAGATCTGGCGTCAAAATCCCTAATTTCCGAATCTCTGAATTTGCCCCCTTTTTAGCTATTAATTCTTTGATCTGTAACGAGATCGCGAGGAAGAAATGTAGGAGACGGGATCGGATGGGGATTTTGAATTCCTCAGAATCCCCCTGCTGTTTTGTTGGATCGAAGCATGTTTAGCTTCGTTGTTCTGTCGGGAGAGATTGGGAAGCGTTTGGTTGGTTGATCTGTTTGATCTCGAGACGTGTAGCGCATTTTAGATTTGCTGTTGGATATCTGGTTTTCCCTTTGTGTTTAATTCGATGGGTAACAAGAAATTGGAGCATCTTTTTGTCCTAAGACCAGTTCTAGCTTTTATGTATATAATTTCTTGGGACTTCCGAGGATGCTGCTTATATTCGTGTGTTTCCTTTTGGGGTCTTGTTAAATCTAGTGGATTTCTACGTGTTCTCCTGTTACATTCGTTGCTTGAGCGCTGGCCGGTTTGAGCTTTTGCCCTGAAAATGCATTGAAAATGAAACTTTTCTTTGTTTTTCTCTGAACTGTATAGTTATCATGGACGACGATGCGCTGAACATGCGCAATTGGGGTTATTATGAACCATCCTGCAAAGGACACCTCAATCTACAGCTCATGTCAACCATGGCCGAGCGAGATACGAAACCTTTCCTGCCCGGGCGTGATCCAACCATTCTGGTAGCTCCCAATGGAGCTTATCATCCTAGGGATTCTGTTGTTCCGGACACGCCTCTCCAATACAATTATGCGAGGGACAGTTGGATGAACCAAAGAGAGAAGTTTTTCAACATGTTGCCTCCAAATCATAATTATGCCATGCTTCCAGAAAGTTCTGGAGCCCACAATATGCAAATGTTACAGATGCCTGAGCCGTTGAGGGATGATAGGATTGGCAGGATTGAAGAGCCAAGCCCAGGGGTTAAAAAGGAAAATCCACAACCGAAGAAGAGGCAGAGCAATGGTATTCCTAAGACCCCCAAAGCCAAAAAGAGCAAGAAGCCAAAGGACAATACAAACCCTCCAATTCAGCGTGCAAAGCCACCAAAGAAGAGCATGGATGTTGTTATCAATGGCATTGACATGGATATATCCGGTATTCCGATACCAGTCTGCTCGTGCACTGGTGCTCCTCAGCAATGTTACCGCTGGGGCTGTGGTGGTTGGCAATCGGCGTGTTGTACCACGCAGGTATCAATGTATCCATTGCCGATGAGCACCAAGCGACGAGGTGCAAGAATAGCTGGACGGAAAATGAGCCAAGGTGCATTTAAGAAGGTACTGGAGAAACTTGCAGCTGAAGGCTACAATTTTGCTAACCCAATTGACCTGAGGACCCATTGGGCCAAACATGGTACCAACAAGTTTGTGACTATCAGGTAGATTTACACTGTTGGTGCTGCTTGAGCAAGTTCTGATGCATATGGCCTGTCTTACCTGTATTTATGCCAAAAGGCCATTTGTAGAGAGGTTATGTACTTTGTAGTTTATGAATTTTTGTGACAATGCATGTTTTGAAATTGAGACATCCAGAATTTTTTGACATTGCTAATTTTGCTATCCTGCTTGTCTTACGAGTGGAACCAGTAGACTCTGGTTGCCACTGTTTCAATGCTAATGAGTTTGGTATCTATTGTAATTTCAAGTAAATTTTTGCAACAATTCTTCCTGAAATGTTGATCAGACATTAGAGATTGATCTATCTTATATTTATCTTATGCTGTCCAGCCTTACGGTTGATAGTTGATGAACTATCACATTCTGTTTTTATCCATTTTCTCTTGCAATTTCGATGATCGATCAATTCATTTCTGGATTGTCTCTTGTATTGCTGCAAATTATCTGTACTCGAAGCATGGGGTCTTCCTGTCAGGAGGGTGATAGATTTGTTCTCAATATTCTATGCTTATGTGTGGAACCATTTCCCCTTTCACGTGAATCTGTGCTTGAATGGAGTGTGCCCCTCACATGTTGATGCCTGGGGAGTCTTTTGTACACAGTTCTTGCCTTGTTGGCAACCATGTTCAATCGTTATGTAATTTCAATGTGAATGAGTGTGGTATCGATTGTGATTAAAGTAAATTTTTGCAGCAATTGTTCCTGAAATCTTGATCAGACATTACAAATTGATTAATTCATTTCTGGATTCTGTCTCTAGTGTTGCTGCAAATCATATGTATTCGAAGCATAGGGTCTACCTGTCAGGAGGGTGACAGATTTGTTCTCCATATTCTATGCTTATGTGTGGAACCGGTTCCCCTTTCATGTGAATCTTGTGCTTGAATGGAGTGTGCCCTGTGCATATTGATGCCTGCAGAGTCTTTTGTACACAGTTTATGCTTTGTTGGCAATCACATTCAATGCTTATGTAATTTTAATGTGAATGAGTGTGGTATCTATTGTAATTTAAGTAAATTTTTGCAGCAATTGTTCCCAAAATCTTGATCAGACGGTAGAAGTCAATCTATCCCATATTCATCTTATGCTGACCAGCCTTTCAATTGATAGTTGATGAACTATCGCATTCTGTCGTTATCCATTTGCTCTTGCAATTTCGATGATCCATTAATTCATTTCTGGGTCCTGTCTCTAGTGTTGCTGCAAATCAGTATTTAGAGGGATAGGGTCTACCTGTCAGGAGGGTGACAGATTTGTTATTCATATTCGATGTTTGTCTGGAAGCATTCCTCTTTCATGTGAATCTGTGCTTGAATGGAGTGTACCCCGTACATATTGATGCCTGCGGAGTCTTTTGTATGCACTCATGCTCTGTTTGCTATCAGTTAGTGGACAATTCCATTACGAATGTCACCGTGCTCATTTGCCAGGAGACTACGAATATGGATTTCAGTAATACACTTCCGTTAGTGTACTTCTAGGTAAAGCTGATTATACCTTACTACTAGCGTGATCTAGAGATCGACTCGGGTTCAGTGCTCCAGTCCATTTGGCTTTTTGAGCATGACACTAGGCCAGCGGGATGCATCTCCTCATGGTTTGACAAATCTGTTACTTTCTGTTTGCATTCTTGAGGATAGCGCGAATGTGAACAATTGCCTTACACAAGGGGATTGAGTCACGTTAATGGTGGAAAAGAGGATGGGAGATTTTTGGAAGGTCGAGTTCTGTTTTTCGAAAGTTTCTGTTGTCTTTCAGTCTCTTAAACTGTTGTTTGTAGGTTTAGTTGGGGACTGCATTTGCAACTGTTAATGTATTACTGTTGGCTGATAGGGAGAGAGTTTCTTATGAGTATGGGAAAAGTTGCCGTAGATAAAAGGAATGATTTCAGAGATCGAATTCAAAGAGAAAACGAATGGCTGCAGCAGCACTACTGAGTTTGCTTCTCGAGATTTTCAGCTGTTCTTTTCAATTGCACGATGCAATCAAAACAGATGAACTTGATATGCTCTCATTGAACTAATCAAGTCATCGCTTGACTAAAACGAGCGTCACCTTAATGACTAATACAAGCATCACCTTCGATTTGCGATTCGTCTTTAATTCCCCCGGTTGAATTCCGTAGGAGGAAGAGGGATATTTCACTATGTAGAAATCTCCTGGTTATCCTGGGCAATAGCAATAGCCGGTTATGTTCATATCTTCGTATTATGCCGAAAGATGAGATAGAACGGAGACCCCTTCACATATTGACGAAACCAACCCAAAGAGAAGTCGACATTGTACAATGTGCGATAAATCTTATAGGAAAATGTGGTTACCATTTACATATACTACCAGTAAAAGGATATATCTCAAAGAGAAATTAACAATGCAATATGGTGTTTTCTCTCTCTCTTCCCCCGCGCGTATCCATGCATAGTTATCGTCAAGACTATTGTGAAGTCAATAAGATGCAGAAGGTGTTGTATAAAGCCATAAGACAAGTGAAATGTAGTTATGTGACACATAGAAACTAGCTGAAAGAGAAATTAACTACGTAGAATCTTTATCTCTCTCTTCTTTCTGTGTGCGCACAAGCGTTGGTGTGGTTTTCCTAGAGAGTAAGTTTAATAATTTGTAAGCCTCAGTTAAGCCCACAACGTTAAAAAGAATCTGTAACCAATCGTGGACTCAATCGCTGAAAATGAAAATTAACTAGCCAAAGACAAAGTACAATGACTCCTAATTAGACCATAAGTCAAATATTGTAAGAGATTTGATCCGTTTCTAGTCTTTCCTCCAACTCGTGCCTCGGGAGGGATAGGGAAAAGAAGACAAACTAGAGTTATTATTCAGGCTGACCGAAATTAATACTAGTGAGGATTGAGTATTTAATGCCAGGGATTTTGGTGTGCTTTGGTCTTGATATGATTAGCATCAAGTCAGAATTGCATATTGTAAGTACAATTTGTGCAGTCTGATATACTGATCTTGTTATGGTAATTCAAATTGTTCCGGTAATTATTACCGGCCCTAATTTGCTGTCGACCCTTCATATAATATATCGAGTGACGTTAATATTGTTATACAAATTCACTTGACCGTTAGTCGTTAACGTAGTATAGATTCGATTAGTTAGTTATTAAGCGGTACAAATTGTGAGAGGTTTCCTAACATTATAAACTTTTGGAGAAATAAGAAATATATATATGGATCAGAGGAGGAACAAGATTTGTCTAACACGATGTCAGAATATAGATCATGGGATTGTAAATCACGGCATTTTCTGCGAGTTTTATCTCCTGCTTGTTGTTTATGTTGTTCGACCTTTCTTGTTCCAAGATCATCTCGTTGATGTGATTATGAAAGAGATCAACTTACTCTGAGTGTTATCACGAATATTTAACAAGGTATTGGAATATAAATCATGGCACTTTCTCTGAATTTTATCTCCTGCTTGTTGTTCATGTTGTCCTACCCGTTTTCTTGTTCCCCGATCATCTAGTTGACGTGACTATTGAAGGGATCGACTTACTTGCGGGGGGACCAAATAACTAATATGTCTTAAGTACAACGACACGTTCTTTACAAGTTTAGACTTTTGGGGAGGAGCGATTGTGTAACAAACTTGTTGATATTGCACATTGATAAGTTGGAATCGATTTGTGCACATTCATATACATTTTGATTAAAGGGAAAGCTAAAGATTCTTTGTTTGCCTGGATGGAAACGAGAACACTAAAGGAAAAGGTGAGCAGGAACATCAGGAAATTGAAAATTACGATAAACTGAGGCTTGACACACCAACATGCGTCGACTCTTATCTTACAAGACAACATGCAAAAAGCCTCAGACCCTACTGGGCGTCACCGACGCCTTCGACCCTGTAGACTTCAGATCCTGTCCCTCGTCGAGGAACTGTTTTTCTTAGAACTAGAACCACGGCCATAATGCTTCTTGTTATTATACAGCCAAGTCGTGAACACGACCTTGGTGATGCCCATGCTGGCGCAGAACACCATAATCTCAGGCACGCGGCTCCGGTCCCTCGTCGACCACCCTAAGTTCTCAGCGAAAGCTCGCATCTGCTCGACTTGCTCCTTGGTAAATCTGGATTTCGGCCTCTTCTTCTTTTCATGCTGGGCAGGATCCACCAGTTGGTTCAACATCTCATCCTCTCCACCGGTGCCGATCATCGGCGGCACTGCCTCATGGTCAAAACTCTCTTCTTTTGGGGTGATTAAGTTGTGATCGCCAGGGCTGTGATTGCCACTGGCTTCAGTATTGTCAGGGTCGAAAATGGTTACTTTCCTGTGATAGTTTCGGTGGCAGCCACAAGCAGCGCAAAGGAGATCAGCGCTAATAATCTTTGGGCTGTACTCATGGCATCCATCCACCATGTATCTACCCAGATTGGCAGCATGGTTGTGGAGGCACTCATTGTATGCCACTCTCTGCATCTCTCTCTCTCTCTCTCTCTCTCTCTCTCTTGCTCTCTCTGTGATCCTAGAGACTATGGAGAAGCGAGCGAGACACGAGCGGTATTTAAAGCCAAAGGAAAGTGAAATGTCATAAATTTTTAAGGTCAGTTACAGCATGAACTATTAAATAATGCTGCTAATATAAGGAAACAAAATCAGAGAAGCTAATAATGTAAATATCTCTTTATAATCAACGTTTTCTGCATGCAAAATTGGATAGACAGAGAGAAAACTTTTTTTTTCCTTTTTATGAAAGGTCTTGAGATTCAAAATCATCCCACCTCCCTCTCTATAATATCTTGCCTAGTAATAAGAGAAGGGAAAAGAGGACAAAAATATGAGGTTATCATCATTAATTAGGTTGCCTTTGAAACAATTATAAGAGAGGATTCAAAGTATCCGTTGTAAGAGTTTGCATTGATGTTTTTTTGTTTTACACCATATTTCCATGTTTCAACAATATTTTATATAAGTCTGTTGGTGAACGATAGAATGTTGAACTCTCAATATTTTAATGTAACTATTTTGATAATTATAATGAGAAAAAAAAAACATACACTGAACAATTGAAAATTGTATTGCCTTTTGTTTTGCTTAGGTTTGATTATTTAAAAAGAAAAAAAAAAAAAAAGAAGAATGTGCAACTGAAGTAAAATTTTGTTCTTTCAGAGAACAATTGGAATGTGATTATACTTGAGATGTGATGAAGAACATGTTGCTCAATCAAACAATAATTAACCTACACCTGACTTGATTCTCAAAATGTATAATTGTACTATTAATCTAGTAACTAATAACAAATTCAACGGCTAATAGGGCACACCTGAATTGTGCTAATGACTAACGGATCAAGTGAAATTCTACCGATAATAACGGTAACCTTCTTGATAAAAAGACAAATGATAAACAGGTAGCGACCGTTGGTAACCGTCTTAATGAAATGCCCAATGATTAAAGAAAGATCGAGCACTAAGGATGATTCGCCGCAACAAGATAATTACATTTTTAGCCTCGCCAAGTTTGAAGGATGTATACATCAGTCTAATTCGGCTTCATGATAATAGGTTTTAGATTTTAAAGAGTAAAGATCCTACTTCTAAGGGAATAAGATATGCTTAAACTTTGGGGATTAATTCAACCTTTTTTTAGATAGATTTCGGGCTCTAAGTATAGTTTCTGAACTACATAAACCCTAAATGGACGGTTCTTGGTGAAGATATGATTAAACTTTGGGGATTAATTCAACCTTTTTTAAGATAGATTTCGGGCTCCAAGTATAGTTTCTGAATTATTTAAACCCTAAATGGGCGGTTCTTGGTGCTCTGCTCCAGGTATGTCTGGCTGAACAATGGTCGACCCTAATAATAATTAGCCAAGTCCTTTTGATCAAAGAGATTTAGAGCTGATAACATACTTAAGAGAGTCTCCGTTGTATCCGATTCTGTAGTTAATGAACATCGGATCCTCACTGCAACTTCCTCTAACGTCTATCAAAATAACTTTTGGAAAATCCCACAGCCCTCGTATCCGATATGGTTTCTTGATACTGTTTCTTTTACTCCCCGTTGCACAAGACGTTTCGGCACATACATTGTTCTGTCAGAGAGCTTGGCTCATGCAAGGCAGTGCTTTATTTGTAGCACACGGTTTACGCGATAGCATATGAACCCGCCTTCGCATCGCGATTAAGTGAAGAACTTGGACATATTCGGCAGCTTGTCCCTAACTGATCGCTGGGAATAACGAATGATAAGCCATGTTTGTATCGAACCTATTTAAAAACCAGGTTAGATACGTGAGGATCGATCAGCGTCGTTGGAACTAGCCGAAAGCCGGTCATGTGAGGGTAAAACTCCGATGTGGTTGAGTATCGGTGTGTAGGAGAGTTTCCTGTCAGCAGTGCTCCTTGCCGGAGAACTGAGGTTCCTCTGGCGAGGGGCCATCAACCCCATGAGGAAATTTCGTTTCCGATTGAGTTACGGTTCTAGAGTCTCCGACTTTACACGTTTTCGGCCGAACAGCTAGGGAGAAACAGCCTCGCAAGTTAGAGCTGCGCCCCAGGGACACCAGCCAGCGATCAGCCCAATTCGGGCGCGATTTAGTCAGACATTCGTTAATCATTCTGCTTCAAATTTGTGTTCACTTTGTCGCTCGTTGAACAAGCTTTCTAACCGTATATAGATCACTCGAAACGGACCCGGCACGGCAGAGCTATGGCCCTGCCCGCCGGGTTCGCTGGACAGCGCGTGGTCCACCGTCACCTCATTTTGGTCTGATTTTCGGCAACCCAGGAATCTTCCGTTAAAGTTTTCATGATTTGCGGATGTGAAAATGTATATACTGAAAAGCTAGGATTAATTCGCGTGATGCCAAGGTCCTGCTTTGACCTTTAGTTTGTACTACTATGAATAAATCAGTTTTTTTTTTTTACTAGCTTTGTGAATATAAGATGTACTAATGGTTTTATATAACATGATGTCTATGGGGACGTTCGAGTTTAAGTCACCAAATTAAGGAAAACTTAATTTTCCGAGCGGGCGGTGACGTGGCTGATTGCATGAAATTAGAATAATTAAGAATTGATATTTAAGGTTATTAGAGTCATTAGAGGATTTTAAGTCGGTTTCCACTCGAGGACGTTTTGGGCACGTTTTCTCGCCTTAACGACAACTAGAGGGAATAATTAATTATTTGCGTGATTATTTGAAATATCAGGTGGTTTTTTTTACCTCTGTTTGTAGTTTTGGAAAAAAAAATGCACCATCTGAAAAAAATCATGAAATTACCATTCACTAATCGTAATTATCAAAGCTTCATTATTTTATCATCCTTGGCCATGTATCTATGAAACGACGTTGCAGTACATAAAATGATGAATTTGTCATTGTGAGGTTGTGAATTTATTTACATTTCCTTGAATATGGAAATTATTATCCTATATGGTTTGAGTCTTTGAGATTAGTACCCTTATTTTTAGATAAATAACCACACCCCTCCTAAAGGGACATACTATTGGAAAATGTGAGGCGCTACTACCCTAAGTTCGTGAAATGTTACGAGCTATTATGCTTCAGTATTTATGTGATTATTTTGTATATGATGCAAATGAACTGATTCTGTCGATTTTGAATTACACGTACATAAGTATGAAATTGAAACTGCATGTCTGATCTCTCCTGGAGCAAGACGCTACTTACCGGGCTAGTCGACTTATTCCGTCGTGATCTTCGTTTTTCAGCACAGCTGATCGATGGAATTCGTCAAATCACCAGAGTTAGCCGTCCTCGGATCATGTGGTGTTTGCTCTGTTCTCGCACCGTCGCGGGTTTAACTTCCGGCGGCACAGCATTTCCACGCTTCAGATATGGTTTAAGAACTTAGTAGTCGATAGTTTTACTTAGATCGACCAAACAAACCGTCTCAAGACGGCATTTTGAAATGCATTCGGAGCACTTCGCACCTACGCAATCTCCTGGAACATTCCTCGTCCATCTGTATGATTTTGTCTTACGCATGATATTTGAAGTGGACTTACATGGATCTTCTCCATATATTTGCACATTGTTCCCGTATGTAAAAGCGAAACAATGGATGGATCGATTGGTTAGCAAATTTTGCCCTGAACACTAGGCTTTGAACGTGCTCTTGGTTCCATGCAACATGGATCGGCGGCATGTCAAAGAATGAATCATAGTCTTGTTTAAAGATGAGGTATTTCCACCGATAGCACGCGTTCCCCACGTCGAATTTGCAGCGATAGATGCAACCATTGTGCTTAAGTGCAAGTGCGAATTCGACCATTTGGTCCATATCTCACTTCTCGGAACACTGGACAGTAGAGTAAGGTCTAATACTCGAAAATATAGGTGGTCATGTCATCGATAACTATATTTTCAGACGAGAAAACCTTCTCCGCCATGCTTTTTTACCCTACATCGCCACCATTATCAGCCGCATAATGCTGCCCTAACTCACTGGCATCGCATAACGAAACCTAACATGTAACTTGTGCTCGATGCTATGGCCTGACGTCTGAGTATGTTGCAAAATGTGTTTCTTTGTTCATCATGCCACCTGATATGACTGTCACCATTGGAAGGCAGTGCAACTAAACCTACTCACGAATCATCTTAATGAAAACAGAACAAATAGAGAGCCTTTGGGACGTGAATGGTCTATCGATTGAGATCTACGAATACATGTGCTTCAGAATAGTCATGTTTCTTCGGTGAACTTCCACAAAACACAGATATAAGTCTTATTAATGCACAAAACAGAACAAGAGTGCTCTCCATCCTGACTCTCATTTTCTCTTTCAAGATGCACATATTGTAAAACTATAGAGAAAATTCACAGAAAAAAGGACTATCCTGATGCCAACAGTACGCGTATGGGTTACAATTACAGAGGAAGAATAATCATTCTACTAAGGAAATAAACAAGGCCACGCCCATACCCATTACTAGCGAAGTTAACTGAACTAATGTACTCTTCAACGTTACATGCCCACTGTTATTCATTTCTGCGAGTACTCCAGCTACTGCAATGTATATAAAACCACCAGCCGTGAACCCCTGGAAAGACGGACAAGCTTCAGACAAATGAGACAAACATGAATTCCACAAACATTAATAAATTCGGCCATCATAAACTTTTTCTACCTCAATCAATGATGACTGCCCTGGCTCTTGTCCCAAAAGCAAAGCCTACAGCAACAGCAGCAAATGGTTTGATGTATAACTCGAGCACATTAAGAACAGGTTCTTAGCAATGTTAAATTTTATTTACTTACCAGTGTAGTTCCTCCTAAAGCAACCAGGGCAGAGAGAAAATTGAAAAAGAGGGCTTTGGATACACTAAAACCCGATCTTACTAAAATTCCAAAATCACCAACCTGCACAGGAGCAAAACCAATGGGCAAGCCTATTTCAGTGAGTTGATCTCCAAAACAATCAAAGTACTTGCATTATCTCCGCAATGCTATATTACATGCTATGAGAGTAAGCTAAAAAAATACTCTCTGAGAAAGAAGCAGATTCTTCCCACTTGGAATTTCGATCTTAAATATTATTGAGCATAACAGAAACAGCAGTAGGTGCACTTATTACTAGGTCCGAGTATCATCTTATATCAACAGCAGTGCATGGTCTACTTAGGCAAAACTAAAAGCATGAAGCTGTACGATTTTAGCATCAGAGTTGGTTGCCTCTGTTACTATAAACAGAATAAAAACATTAAAGTGCGATGATCATATTCTTTTTATGCCTCATCATGTGTTGCCTACAAGGACACAGTCCCATCAGTAGACTCATGGGAAAACATTTAGTTTGTGTCTCCAAAGAACAAACAAGGACATTAATGCAAGAATCACATGCTCAGTCATTATGAAGAAAACACCGCATCTTAATGTGAGCTTCAAATCAGCACGATGAGTCCTTGCATCGGTTGAAGGAAATACAAACCTCTTGAGGAAGCTCATGAGCAAGCAAAAACAGAGTTCTGGACCATCCACCAACAGAACCGTAGAGAAGGAATGCACTTCCTAAAGCCATCCCATCAGTGAAATTGTGCTGCAAAAGTCAATCTTGATCAGATCAAGCTAATTTATCCCTGCACAAGAAGCTATAAGTCTTATTGAAGCTAGACACTTTCTTTAAATTAATATATGTACTTACAACACCATCAGAGAAGAGGTTAAGATAACCAAAGACAAGATTCGAAGGTGACTGAACCAAGTCTTTTTCCTTCGACAATATTTGAGCATTGGATAACTCATCAACCACATTTTCATCTGGTTTACCATCTGCTTCAGAAACTATAGCTTTTCTCTGCAAAGCCAAAAATGACAGTGAAATAAAAAACGATCTTATTCTTTTTCTTTCTTTACCATAACACGTGTTACATTTCTCAATAGGATTCCCATTCCAGAAATACTATGCCATATACCATGAAGTAGAGATTTCGCAGTCATCATATTGCATAAGAGAACAGGCTTTCAACAAACAGATAGATGCACAGTAAGTTATCCATGGTAATACCAGACATGCACTATCAAACTGTCATCTCTATATCCTGATGGATCGAGTTAAGTAGTGCATTTATTACTTCACAACACATGATGATATTTGAGATTAGCTTACCTTCCGAAGAGATTTATGTTGACCCATATTATCTCCATCCAAAGAATCATCAGAAACCTTCTCATCCTTTTTTGCTTCACTTTTTCCATCTGACAACTGTGAGGGCAACTCGTCATCTGAATCTTTCTTATCATTCAGCTTCTTACTACTCTTATGATGATGGTGATGATGACCGTGATTGAATACATTTGTCCCCCGAGACTTTTCCTCAACATACCTTACAAGCTTCTCTACAAGAAGAAAAAGCACAATTCCACCTGCGGGTACATATTGGTCATGATGTGAGAAGGTACCTCATGTTCCACTTCAAATAAAGAAGGACAAGAGGGGATTCATCAAAGCAATGAGAATGAAACGCATAAACAATGCAAAAGATAATGATCAAGCTCTATGAAAGGTGAGAATGCAAGAGTAGCAATTTCAAATAATGAACAATCAAGTATGTTTAAAACAAACTTGGTAAGGAAAAGAGAGACTCCTTGTCAATACTAATACAGCTGACAAGAAAGGAGGAAGACGAATCTGCTCTTTGCTCAGTATTTATCCTGCTTGTTAATCAGTCAAGGAATACAAGGTAGAGACTTGAGCGTCAGCCTCTTAGGAAGTGCTGATGAAGCCCTAATCCAGGAGTTCTACATTGGGAAACTTCCTTTCGAGTCTTCTAGTCTTTTTTCTTTTTCTTTTTTTTCCTGGGTGTTGGTTCATGCAACATCTTCAAGGCACCTTAGATGGTACCAGAAGAATATAGCATTCAATCACACATCAAGGATGTGTTTGTTTCGGGGAAAACTTCATAATAAAGGAAAATACTTCCCAGAATTCCTTTTCCAGGAAAAAAATTTCTCGTTTCTATTTAGGAAATTCATTTTCCTAACTTTAAGCATGCATATTCTCTTGGATTGTAATGATTTTTGGTTGACTAATCATTTTTAACAAACCAAATGCGTGAAAGTTCAACAAACTAATTCACGGAAAATTCTTTCACTCAAATAAACACACCCCACATTTGCTTATGGAAAGCTTAGTGATGTTTCTTTAAAACCAATCGATACAACAAATCCCTTTCTCATCAATCAAATTTATATAAAATAGACATCAGACCACTGAGAGAAGTGAGAACATGTTGCCTCCGCTCAGTGTTGATGATGTCAAGGGTTCATGGGGGAAGTAGCATGTGCGGAAGCAGATGATGAAGTCATATCAGGAAAAAATGTGCACAAATGCACACAAGCATGCACAGAGAGAGAGAGAGAGAGAGAGAGAAGCAGGAGGAGGAGGAGGATTACCCAGAATGGACATTCCCACAGAAAGATCCTTCAAACTGTGATGATGTTCATGTTCAGAATGGGGAAGATGAGAAGGGTCTACACTGTGATCATCTGAATGTGAGTGTCCACCCCCTGCATGCATAACCTACATAATGTTTCTTCTATCTCAAAAAGAGCAAGATATTACGTATTTGAATCAACAGTATATAAAGCTTTCATCATCAGAATATAAAATTTTTCATTAAAATTTGCAAATACATAATGGCAACCTGAACAATAGCAGCAGCAACAGAAACCCAAGTTTTCTCCCGCCATAGTGAACCCAAACTCCCCAACAAAATTTCATTGCCACAAGAAAGCTATAGAACTCACTCATGAAGCATCCAATGCAGATATTAAAATTGGCATCGATTTTCACAAATACGAATCAAATGCAAGATCCTATATTCACATAGACGCAAATAGATCAGAAAACCAATGAATGATGGCACATATTCAGCTTCTTTGTGAGCATTTCAGTGGAAACAACTAAAGCAACAGATTTGAAATTACACTATGTGCAACAAGCACAAGGTATCCAATATTTAAAAGCAACTACTCAATCATATGCTCATTCAACAGAACTATAATTTTCGACTGAGTTGAAGCTCTAGTTAAGTGAGCAACAAAAGCCTTTAAAAAGCATCTAATAAGTATCAAATATACCAAAAGCATGTGGAAGCTGGTGCAGAAAAGCATCTCCTAACATTGCACCTGCCTGAAAACATTATGAATTAGAAAGAACACAACTTCAGAATTCATGGGAAACAAGAGGGATTTCAGCTAGTGCATATATGAAAAAGCACCTCAATAAAAATCGGCATATCTTTGATCATCAATATAGCAACTTACACGATTTGACAACTTTTTTTCTCAGATAATGCTGGTAAATATGACTGTAGAAGAAAAAATTTCTTGCAACTTTATCAACTTGATACAAGTCGTACAGTGATGTATTCAAACACTGCCAGTCAATTTAATATCTCTACTGTATGTAAACTGTAAATTTCTAAAATTGCTCGTCAAAACTTGTATATGCAAATTTGTACAGAATGTGTACATTCTAGCCAAAATTTAACAATTAAAACAATCTAAAAAGAGAGGATTGTAAGAGCACATAATAGGATTAGCAATTCATTGAATAGCAACAGGGGACCTCTTGTGAAAACCTTTACGATCTCTCACACTCAAGTACCAGCAATGATGAAAAGTTTGATATGCAGTCTGTATTTTAGAGTTCATACCTTATATAAACAGTTACACATGCACTGGCTTGGAAATCAATTACTAGAAAGCGATTATAAGGAAAACTTGACACGTGCATCATTATCATGTGGTGAAGAACAAAAACACCTTGAAAAAATATGATGAAGATGATAATCAGAAATGAAAATCAAACAAGGGGCCCTCAGTAATTAGAACGCACTGAGTTTTAGTACTTAATGCACATATTGTACCATCCAAGAGTCTAAATCCAATTGTGATGAAGTGGACTCGGATATCTTAATTCTTACCCCAAATAATGCCAATGAATCAACAATTGCCTTAGACGGTTTCCCTTGCACTGCAATTGCATAGAATATTCAATCTTCAATTAGCACCAACCTTTTTGTAGAAATTTTTCTTTAGAGTAAAATGTTTAAGTAAACACTAAGGCAGTTTGAAATCAGGACACAATCAACGTATTGAGAAAGTGAAAGGCACTAGGCTAGGTGCAACTACAATCGAGCAACTTACCAAACATTACAGGCAATATGATCAAACAAATGAGTGAAGCCATGCTAACCAACAATGAGCAGCCCAAGGCATGAACCCATAGACCTACAAAACAAGAAATTTACACCAATTGTTAGATCACATGGATGGTTCCAATATTAATGACCTAGACAGACATGCTGTCAATTTCCACACTGCAAAGAGTTCATATCATGCTTTTCAATTCCAGGACAGTCCTAACCATAGAATTACATCAACACAGCATTCATTCTACACACAGGATCCAGAATGCACAAGGCTCAATGAGACCATGGACAGCAATAAAATCAATATCTCCAACCAATACCTAAATCCTCAGTTACCGTCGCATTCCAACAACAGACAGCACAATCTACAACAATCAAAGTATTCACGACCCTATGCTGCATCAACTTTCACCATTTGGCAACTACAATCCAATCTGGTTAATGCATAACAGCCGACGCAACAAAAATGAGCAATAAAAA
Organism: Eucalyptus viminalis; assembly: GCA_014182385.1. Taxonomy (NCBI): domain Eukaryota; kingdom Viridiplantae; phylum Streptophyta; class Magnoliopsida; order Myrtales; family Myrtaceae; genus Eucalyptus; species Eucalyptus viminalis. The sequence continues at coordinate 36,967,970 of CM024532.1, forward strand.
AAAAGGCAAGAAAAATGACCGTCCAAGAAGGCGACAGCGTCCAACAAATTACCTAGACCAGAGAGATCCGATTCACCAGACCGCCCATCCACGTGATGATGGTGATGGTGGTGGTCGTGGTGGTGGTCGTGGTCCTGACCGTGCTGGAAACCAAATCCATACAGCTTCAGATCCTCTTCCTCAGCCAACTCCTCGGGCAGCTTTCCACCTTTCTCCTCATGGTGATGGCCATGATCACTGTGGTGGTGATGACCCCCGCCGTGGTCGTGGTCGTGGTCGTGGTCGTGGTCGTGATCACCGCAGCTGTGCACCTGCGGCTCAGGGGAAGAAAACCCAGAATGGGGACAGCTCCCCCCGTGCCCCAAACACAGATCCAAGCACAGGACGCAGACGACCGCGAACAAACCGCTCATCCCACCCAATCCCATGCTCGGATTCGAACGGAACCGAACTGGGTTTTGACTTTCCCGAAGAGGGTTTTCGGGTTTCGAGCCGAAACGGACTGGTGGGTCGAAAAATGCGGCCTCCACTCGCGTGTGGTCTTTATTTGGAGCGGCGCTTGCAGGTGCCCTCGATGGTGATGAAGCAGACGATGGCGAAGAAGAGGACGATGATAGCGATTATAACGCCGAATGTAACCACCCCCATCGCGGTTCCCTCGGTGCTGTAATAATAAATGCGGGATCTTTCATGAGCTTCGATTCTTCGGCAGCAGATTCGTCCTCGGAATCATACACAAAATTGAATCTTTCCAGACGAAAAATGCTCCTTTCGTGAGGGACAATGTTGGGTATAGTTCAGTTTCAGTGGGAGTTTTATTCTTCTTCTTCTCGTTTCATGGATAAAATCAGTTCAGTAGTACATTTTTTTTTTTTTTTTTGGTCGACAGTTCAGTAGTACTTCAGTGGGAGTCATTAGAGCAGCTTTTTGGAACTCTACATCGCTTTTTCACCGGAGCTCACCGGTTCAAGGTGGTGGAAATTTACCATTTTGGGATTGGTTCTTGATGTTTGAATTTGGAATTGGACTGATTTCTTTCCACGGCAATTTCAAATTCATGAATCGGACGTCATTTAAGTAATATAATTTTTTTGAAAGAACTAAGGAGAGCTGTATTCTTTTTAATAAACGGAATCTTAGGCTGCTTATGGAAACAATTATGTTTTTTTTTCGTTCTTGCAACAAAAAAAAAAAAAGTGTTTATGTTCCGGAACAATTTTTGAACAAAAGAACGCGTTTGGTAACGTTTAGTCAAAGAATAAAAAATGAATAGAAACACGTTTGGTTAATTTTATTCTTTTTTTTTTGTTTCTTTTAATTTTTTAAACATTTTTATTTTATTATTTATTTTTTCCTTTCTTTTTATTTTTTCTTTTTTTCGGCCGGTCCTCGGCCTCCGGCGACCGGCCGACGGGCGGCAGCCTCGCCCAGCCACGGCAAGGCTCGGCCTCACCCACGCCGGCGACGCCGAGCCTCGACGGCCGGTCGCCGGCCATGGCCGAGGCAGGCGACCGGCGAAAGAAAAAAGAAGAAAAGAAGAAGAGAAGAAAAAGAGAGAGAAGAGAAATGTTTCTTCAAGAAATGTTTTCTGAAGCAAAAAACAAAAATGGTGTTTCTTTTTTTTTCAGTTCTTATTTCGTTTGAAAAAAAAAAAAAAAAGAACAGAAACGCAACCAAACGCGTTTACGTTAAGCTTTTTGTTCCCTAACACTTTCCGTACAAGTGTTCCTAAAAACGTTTCTAAGAAACGTTTCCATGCACGCCCTTAGTACTTGTAGTATCGTTTCTTTTCTTTAAGATCATTCAAAGGGATCCCAATTTTGTTTCGTGGGGTTCAAAGTAAAAAAATGAAAAAAATGACCATGTCACTATCTTTTCTTTTTATCTGATCTCCAATTTCGGATTCCTTTCGTGTCTCTCATCTTTTCTTTTTATCTTCGGCTTGAGCTCTTCATCCTTTCTCTCCTTCCTTTTTCCTTTTGTTCACTTTCCTTGCTTGAACATCCCCTGCCTGACTTGCCGCCATATCTAATCGCATCGGAGACCGGTTAAGTGCAATGTCAAGACAAAGTTACTCCCGGTGATGAGCATGGATAGGAGAAGAGAATCATGCCATCGAGAGAGAGAGAGTCGTGTGAGTATCTCTTGCACGTTTAGGACTTGACCTCTCTTGATTATTCTAATTAGGTCATGAATTTAAATGTGAAACGCAGAGCAATGCTGTAAAATGCAGTGAATTTTTTTGTTTCTTAGGAAGTCAAATTCCCATCATCATAATCCATCCCTAACAAAAAAAAAAAAAAAAATGCCAGGAAGACATTTGGGATAGAAATTTAGATAAAAGTTCTATCTGAGTTGTGCATTCCATATACAATTTCTAAACAATCTTCCAGCGAAGGACTAAGAGAAAAAAGAATACAATGACGGCCGTGAAACCAAAATCTATTGTTTGGCGAAAATGAAAGTTAGAGGGAGTTCCTACCGCGCCTATTCAAAAAAGAAAGAGAAGAACGCTGAGCAAAGCATTTAGGAGGGCGTGTGGCGAGATCTCCTCCACCGCCCTACCCTCTCCATTTGCTACAGGCTCACCTACGCCATTGAAACCCACTTCGTCTAACAAGCCTCTAGCATTTACATCATACTACTCTATAGCCCTCACATTTTCAAGAAGGCCAACATCACTTACTCCGATAAAATACACTCACAAACATCACAATCAATTTCGTGAAGACAATGTTCGTCCTCATTACCACCTTCCTCCTTGACTGGATCGAATGGTGATCACCGCTGCTAAGCAGTATCAGCGGGATGATACTTTCGTTCACCTCCCTCGAACTATGTCTCAACATTATTGACCCCAATCACACGAAGCTCATATGGGTAATAGCCATGTGCATTGCCCATGTTTCCCTACATGGTCTTCTTGCTGATCATGTCAATGTACAGCTCCAAAATCTTCCTATTGAGGCTACGTGCGCAGGGATATGTAATGGTCATTGCCGTGAAAAAGGTGGTGGAGTGCAGTGATATCAATGACATACTTATTAATGTACAAGGCATCCTCGGAGATCTTCCTATTGAGGCGTGCTCTTTGGGTGGATTTGGGGCTACAACGGTGACTATTCTTCTTGCATTGTCATGCATAAACCTAGTACCACAGGATGAACATAAGAGCAAATAACTTACTAATATTTATCAATGTTAGGTTGATGTCTTCAAACTTATCATTAGGCGTGGATTGTTATGAACCATAGGGGTGATTGGTTTCCTAATTCAGTCTTATTCCTAATTTTTTAGACTGGGGACTGGACTAGATGGTCTTAGGACTAGGAATCGAACTGAATGGACCAGTCCAGTCCGGTCCGATCCAGTTCTATGTAACTGATCGGTTAGCAAAAAATCAATAAAATACTAGAATTGTTACTATTTTTAGACTGGACCAACAATCATTGGTTCTTTTTAGAAATTGAATCAAATTGGCCAATTCAGGTAGTCTAAGGACGCGTTTGGTAACGATTCTGTTCCTGGGAGTAGATTCGACCAACTGATTTTTTTTATTCATTTACCGGAATTAATTCTAAGCATTTTAAGCCGTTTGGTAATCGTCCAAAATTTCGATTCGGAATAGAATTGCATTTAGTACCGGCTCATTAATTCTGTTCCAAATCAATTTTTTTTTTTTAATTTTTAAATAAAATTTTTACTTTTTTACTTTTTTCATTTTTTCCTTTTCTTTTTCCCTTTTTTCATTTTTTTCTTTTTTTTTTTTTTTTTCTCATCTTCTTCTTCTTTCTTGTGGCCGGCCCTCGTCGGGCCGAGCCTCGCCGTAGGCGGGTGAGGCTCACCCAACCCGCCAAGGCTCGACCTCGCCGGATCTGGTGAGGCCGAGCCCCACCGGCTGGCTAGGCCGGCCTCGCCGGGCCGGGCGAGCCTCGCTTGGCCACCGGTGGGCCGGGCAAGCCTCGGGGCTGGGCTTTGCGAGGCTTGCCTAGCCCCGCGAGCTCGCCTGGTGGCCGGGCTTGGGGTGAGCAGCGGTCTAGGGTCGACCCCGGACCGACCACTGGACCGCCCAACCCCTCGTGCGGCATCGGGTCCGGGTTCCCAAGGGGATCGGGTCGGTCCTTGGTCCCGAAATTTCGGGCCAATACGGCGGGTTGGTCCTCTGGCCCTAAGAGTTTTGGGTCGGTCCAACCCCACCAACCCTATATATTATATTATATTATATTATATTATATCATATCATATCATATATAATTCTTGTATATATTCAAACCTAAGTAAAATGTTTGTTATATTATATTATATTGAGATGTTCTATCAATAGCACTAATAGTAATTTAATTTAAAACTTTTGTTGAGTATTAATTATGTGCCGTTTGTTTTGTTTTCAGGTGTTTAGAAAGTTCAAGTGAATTAACAAGATGTGAAGTTATATATTCATGGTTTATATTAAGTATTTTGAACTTTTTATAGTTTAATTGTATTATACTAATAAATTTTAGCTGCACTTTGCTTTTCAATTTGTGTCAAATGGTAGAAGTTTTTGAAGAGTAGAATAGTACTGTAGTTGCTATTGCTACGATGATTTGTTAGTCAAGTGGTGTGATGCTCATTTTTTTGTTAAGTGGACTCTACATGATCAAATGCTAGTAAAGCGATGTGAAGCTCATTTTTTAGTTGAGTGGACTCTACATGATCAAATGCAGGAAAACACTTTTGCATATAGTGTTATGAATATTAAGGATAGATTATTACAAGAACTTTCCATTTTGTCCCATATCTCGATGAGCGGTTGTTAGTACGAAATTTCTATTATTGTGTCATCTTAAATTTGCTAAATATGTATTGGTATTTATAGTTTAGTTGCACAATACTACATTATCGATGAATGTGTAATTTGAATTTGTAGGTTTGCTTTTTTAGGGAGTATAAAAAGTAAGACGAAAAAAATTATCGATCGGTCCCGAGTTGACCCTGGAACCGGACCGAACCCATTGGGTCGGTCCCTGGCCCTTGGTCCTGGCTCAATGGGCTCGGTCATCGGTCCTAAAAATTGAGGGCCGACACTGTACGGGTTGGTCACGGGTTAGGGGTGGCTCGACCAACCCGGACCATGCTCACCCCTAGCTGGGCTTGCCTCCGGCGAGCTCGTCGAACCGGCGGCAAACAGCGAGCGATGGTGGACGGTGATCGCGAGATGGCCGAAGGGAAGAATGAGGGTTCTTGATTTTGATTCTCAAATTCGTTTTCGGAACAAGAATCAACTTCTTTTTTTGTTATTCTTGATTCTATTCCCAATCTTTTCCCGAGAACAAAATTTTTACTAAACATGATTCTAAGCTCAAATTAATTCCGGAAATAAAGAATTAGAATTAGAATTTGACCATATTTGGATGGTTACCAAACTACCAAACATGGCCTAACATGTCCACCCCTAATGAACAGTGGCATTATGAAAGCTTAAGCTCATGACCGCAAATTGAAATTTCAAAACCTTTCCCCCGAACCTGTTTCGTCAAAAATCAAAATGTACAGAATAATGTGCTAATAATGCAATCAAAATTCTTCAAAAAAGGGGAAAGAAGAAGAAAAGAATATCCAAAGTTCAAGAAAAGGAAAAGAGAGAGGGAGAGACAGAGAAGCCGAAGCAGAAGGTCGCGGGGAGGCAACAGCAAGATTCATTCCCTCTCTCCATAACGGGGCAAAGTCCTCCTTCCCGTTTTCTTGGTCGGAGTCCCGTCACCTCGGTCCCCCATTCCCGACCCAGATCCCACCGCTCCGGCACGACCTCGGCAATGGCGGCGCGGGTGATGACGGTCGCGCAGGACGGCACGGGGGACTTCCGCACGGTGCAGGAGGCGGTGGACGCGGTCCCGCTCGGCAACGCCTGCCGCACCGTCGTCCGGGTCGCGCCCGGGGTCTACCGGCAGCCCGTGTACGTGCCCAAGACCAAGAACTTCATCACCCTCGCGGGGCTCCGGCCCGAGGACACCGTCCTCACCTGGCACAACACCGCCGCCAAGATCGACCACCACCAGGTGATACCCCCGGCTTCCCTTCTCTGCCTGTTTAAATTTCTGGAGCTGCCGTGGAGTCCCTTGTTTGCGGGCGGCTGATGCTTGGGAGGTCGGTGTTGTCTTTCTTCAGGCGTCTCGTTTGATCGGGACGGGGACGTTCGGGTGCGGGAGCACGATCGTGGAAGGGGAAGATTTCATTGCTGAGAACATCACTTTCGAGAACTCGGCTCCTGAGGTAATGAGGTGAACGTTGGAGGTATTTTTCTCGTTCTTTTACGACTGCTGATGTGGTGGACCAACAAATGTTTGATAGAATGTCCGAGAGTAGAGAGAGAAAAAAAAGGAAGAGAAGATAAGGAGAGAATAGTAAAAGAGATGGTTTTATTTCATTTATTTCTTGGATTCCTAATTTTTTTCTTTTTTTGGTTTTCTTGGAGACACTTGGATTCTTAAACTTGATGAGTAGAGTTTGTGAAAAAATTCTCTTTGTCACAGAGTTCTTGGTCGGATAACTGTTAGTCACGGACAGGACGTCTTGTAACTGAAAAATGAGTCACTCGCTTGACAACTTAGCTACTAAGCATATCCAGGTGGGCTCAGCTTCTCCTTAAGATGGTGGACAGCAACATCCCCGACCTGGGCAAACCTGGAATGTTGGTCGTTGGTTAGGATTAGAGGTGGCAGTAAGGGTAGTGGAAAGGTTGATGGAAGCTCCTGCTTCTAAGCATGGATTGTGAAGGTAACTTGGAATTTGGGTAGTGGAAAGGTTGATGGAAGTTCCTGCTTCTAGGCATGGATTTGAAAGTAAACTTGGAATTTGGCTTGTGAACTACTCAACAGCCCATAAATGAAGGTGGAAATGAAGTTGGTTTCAGGCGAGCCACGACTTTCTTAGAGCATCATTACCTCAATTCCTCAGACTTCTCTAGATGCCCATCCATACCCCTTTCAGTTGAACCTTTTTAAAATCTTTTACATCATCTACCAACCCCCCATCCCCAAATCTCTATCAAATCTCCCTCACAAACTCCTTCCCTGACACTCCTTCACAACTAAAGCTTCCTTAAGCATCACACTGATGGTTTCTTAAGCATCACATTTAAGGGAAGAATTACATCACGTAATTCCAAGGCAAATACTCACAAAAATCAATATTTCATTATTTATTGAAAAGAAAGTACAACTATATTGATAGACTCTCTAAAAGTTCTACTCCTGTTTGAAATAGGAAGGACAAAGGCACTAGAATTCCTCAAATTTTCCAAATTGTTCAATCAGGTGAATTGTTCCTTTTAGTACAATTGGGTCCCTAAAATATTTGTGTTCTTGTTCAAGTTGGTCCTTCTGTCAAAATTACAGACAGAAATTCTGATGTGACCATTAAGCTGCTGTTAAATGCCGACATGATGTCCTACGTGGCATAAAATAAAAGATAATTCAGAAATAAAGAATATTCAAAATAAAATAAACATTAAAAAATTAAGAGAAAAGTTTATTTTATTTTATTTTTTTAAAAAAGATGGACGCAGAATAGGTGCTGCTGACATCACGCCACCCCTGGTCACTGGTCACCTAGGGTCGCCCGACACCAATGGCTGCTGGCTGGTGGTTATGCAACCCTAGCGAGCAATGACAACAATCATGCAACCCTAGCAAGGCCTGATCTCGGGTTGTGCAATCTGAACCGGGTCTACTGGGTCTAGGCAACCCCTGCCTAGTGTTGCCTGCTTTGCCTGGTTGCATGACCCTCAGCCAGATTTAGCCTTGGCCAGGCTCGGCTGCCCTCTGATGCCTGTGTGGCATCACCACCCCTATAGCCTCCCCCGCTTCTCTATTTATCTCTCTTAGCTTATTTTTTTTTTTCTATAATTCTCTAATATTTTATCCAGTAAACAAATTAGGAAATTACATGTAACATCTTGTGCAGTTAGTGCTGATGTGGCGCCAATGAGTCAGTCCACATCAGGATTCGCATTTTTATTTGAATGGAAGAATCAACTTGAACAAAAAAGTACATACTGTAAGGACCTAATTGCCCAAAAAAAAGTTCAAGACAACGTTGTGTTCCCTGCCTCTATATATTTTACCACTCTGTGTTTGTGTGTCACTTAATAAAATCACAAATAAACCCCATACTCTATACTAGGAAATAACATACTACAGTAGAATTAATAAATAACACAGAGAAATAAAGTCTCAAAGACAACTTTATATTCGCCACCAAGCTTAGGCATAGATGTCTATTGTGCCCAGCTTGTTAGATTACTTGATGGACAGAACAGCTTTGACAAGTCCCTTACAGATCCTTTGATTTAACATGATCTTTGCCGACTTCTTTCCTCATCACTAAATCTTATTCCAATGCAAATAATCTTCACTGTGTTTTCATCACTGTTGACCATTTAGTGCTAAAATGTGGTTGGTCAAGTTGGCTTTGCCAGTGGTGGGTGTTTATTTGTTTAGTGGAGAGACTACGCAAGAAGAGCTTGTTGGGTTATATGCACTAACAAAGAAAAGAGAAAGAGGATTCAGTTGATCGCTCTGGTGACTTCTTGGCTGATTTGAAGGGAAAGAAGCAGGAGATTTCTTAATAACATAGATAGTCATTTTGTAAACATTAGGGACTCTTGGCTTTCTACTTTGAATTTTTGGTATGCACAGAGACAGATCTTAGTGTAAATGCCATTCTATACCTACTGAACTCCATCTCCTCTGACAAGCAATATTAGCCATCACCCATTGTGCCACCACATTTGCCTTTTACTTTTACATGTAATCAAATCCCTTCCAACATAAGTGCAATAACCAAGATAGACGTCCGATTACATGATGGCCATCTCAATTTATGTTGGAAAACCCAATTGGGTCAAGGGAATTGGAAGGTTCACGTCAACCTTTTGTAGAGCCCTTTTAGATAACATAAAACTCAACAGACACTTTCTCAGCATTACGTAGGTCTCTCCATAAATTGACCGAGAACTCCAAGTGCACACTTATAACAGTTCATGCCACTTTGAAGTTTATCCACTCCCTCCTATGCCAGGACACCATTATATATTTGAAGTTTGACACTAAGATTTATAGGAAGATCTACAGGTTTTGCTCCCAAAAGTGTCATTTACTCCAAAAGCTTAGTGACACACTTTCCTTTGAGAAAGATCGATCCCTTGTTTAGGTCTTGCTATTT